>CM064480.1:9676573-9952346 GCA_032716605.1 Paralithodes platypus
ACTCATGGCAAACAAAAGAGATAGCTAGCCTCTCCACAAGGCCTCCTCACATGGTAACCCCTAACGTCACCACCCTGACACGAAGGATGCAGGGAGAGAGAGAGAGAGAGAGAGAGAAAATATGGCTCTTTCCCCCCAATATTAAACAAAAGCTATGTAAATTATTATAAACACACATACAACCTGAACTGAGGTTATATAAGTTCAGGGGAATGGTGACAAAATAATATAATATAATATT
Organism: Paralithodes platypus; assembly: GCA_032716605.1. NCBI lineage: Eukaryota > Metazoa > Arthropoda > Malacostraca > Decapoda > Lithodidae > Paralithodes > Paralithodes platypus. The sequence goes on from CM064480.1 coordinate 9,676,815, forward strand.
ATATATATATAATATGATATATCATATATATACCTATTATATATATATCTATATATAAACCTATGCTCAGGGCCCAATCCCCAAATTTCCTATTTTGTATTTTTAGTTTTCTATTTAATTTTATTCTAGTATTATTTTTAGGTTTTCTTTTGGGTGGCCGCCTCAAGACAGAGCAAGAACAGGGGAAAAACACAACACACAACATAAAACAACGAACAAGCACAGACAAAAAAAAAAATTCACACACATACTAGGGCCACACATCGTTGTTCTGTCTTGTGTTTTGTGTTTTCCATGTTCTTGCTCTGTCTTGAGTCGGCCACCCCTAAGGAAAAATAAAACAAAACAATTAGTAAAATAGAGTTAAAATCGAAAATAAAAATAAAAATAGGGGAAAAGTGGGGATGGGGCCTGAGTAATAATTACATAACATACATATGCCAGTACTTAGAATATAAGGATAGTAGATGGCAAGTTGCTGAAAGCAGTTGAAGAGCATGTATGATGGTGGGCAAAGGCGGCAGTACGTGTGGAGACTGGCAGAGCGGAGGTCTTTGACCTGAATGTGGGTTGAAACGGGTGTGTGAGGTCCCCATGGTTTTTGTGTTTTTTTTTTACTGTATATATAGATGAGGTCATGAATGAAATACTAGGAAGAGCAGTGGATGTTGGTGTATCGCTGAAAAGGGAGGGAATGAGTGGAAGGCTGCCTATACTGCTGTTTGGGCGGATGATTACAGTTCTGATGAGCGATAATGAATGGGAGTTGCAGGGTCTGGTAAATGAGTTTTGGGAAACACTGCGATAACGGAATTTGCAAGTAAATGCGAGGGGAAGAGCAAGGTTATGGTCTTCGAAAGGGGTGAAGTCACAGAGTGTGAGGTGAAGTTGAACGGTCAGGCTATGGAGATCGTCAGCTCTTTTATGTATCTGGGCAGTGTGTTGAGTAAAGATGGGACTATGGATGAAGAAGTGCGGGAGAGGGTACAACAGCAAAAGAGGTTTGTAGGAACGCTGAAAACAGTAACAAGAAATAGGGTGGTCAGTATGGAAGTGAAGAAGTCCTTGCATGACAGTGTGGTAAACCCGACACTGACTTAACCCCTTAAGCGCGATGGGCCTCATGGAAGGCTTCCTATAGGGAACGCGATAGACCTCACGGAAGCAAGACCATAAAAAAAGCTTTCCAAAAAAAAAAAGGGCCTATCAAAACAAAGGAATTTGTCTCTAGGTGAGATAATTCCCCTCCAGTACTCATCCATGTGTTTCTCACACACCCCCCTCCCCTCTTTCCCCACCTTATTCCCCCCTCCCTCCCCTCCTCAATTATCACCTATTTTTCCTCTTATTATCATAATTTATTGGTTATTTTTCTCTCCCGCGATAATGTAGCACAAGTGGGTTGCATAAAAGATCGTTATGTAACACCCAGACACCGGCCCACACCGCCCCACTCGTCTGAGTTACCTCATAGACAGCGAGAGGGGAGGGTTGCCTGTGGCTCTCTCTCGCCTGAGATTATGACCGGGTGGCCAATATCTTCATTTTTCACCACCCAAATGCTTTTCCAACTTATTTTAGCACTCTTGAAGGTTCATATATACATCATATATGTAAAATAAAAGCATACCGAAAACCAATAATGCTCTATATTGTAAATATAACGAAATCTGTCAGAATCCAAGGCTAGAAATGCACAAATAACTACCCTAGCCCCTAGGTCTATATCACGCTTGTCAGGTTAAGGAAGCGAAGCTGGATGCTTGAGAAGAGACTCAAACCAAGAGTGAGAGGGGTAGACATGAGTACTTGAGAAGTGCGCGCGAAGTTACATGGAGGGATACACAGACGAATGAGGAAGAACGAGAGGTGTGGTGTGGATGTAGATGTTCTGGAAAGTGTGAAAAGGAACAACTTGAGATGGTTCGGCCATATGGAAACGTATGGGGAAGCGAGAGAATGACTAAGAAGGTGTACAAGAGCGAGGTGGAAGGACAGAAAGGGAGAGGTAGACCGAAGGAGAGGTGGAAGGATGTAGTGAGGAAGTATATGGATGAAGGAGGTGCTGGTTGGGAGGAGGGGTGTCGACTAACTGGGGACAGAGTTGCATGGGGGCGGTTCGTTCGTGGCCACTTCTTTGGGAATCACAGCGGCAGGCAATATATATATATATATATATATATATATACCGGTATATATGTTAGTAAAGCCAGGTAATAAATTTTCTTTAAACATACGAGGTTGAAAGACATGGCAATTTCTGCGTTGGAAATTGTATTATTCAAAGTTTCCAGGTCTCTGATGAGTTTTCGCTGGGTAGCAGGAAGTAGATGAATGAGATGAGCAAAATTCATGGTGGTACAGGGTTATATTAATGTACATGATGATACAGGATATACGACGCGTTTCACTGGACAACCAGCATTATCAAGTAAGGATAGAATGATATAAAAGGAAAACAAGAAGGGTATATATATCCTTTTATATCATTCTATCCTTACTTGATAATGCTGGTTGTCCAGTGAAACGCGTCGTATATCCTGTATCATCATGTACATTAATGTAACCCTGTACCACCATGAATTTTGCTCATCTCATTCATCTACTTCCTGCCACCCAGCGAAAACTCATCAGAGACCTGGAAACTTTGAATAATAAAATTTCCAACGCAGAAATTGCCATTTCTTTCAACCTCAAAAACTGATGCAAAAAAGGTAATTGAGCGCATTACTCATTTGTACTTCGTCTTTGGTGTATTCTCCATTTTCATGGACTAACGGTCCAACAGTTTGAAGTAACTACTTTTTTCTTTCTGATATAACTATAGAATTCTTTCGGGTTTGTTTTACTTTGATTCGCAATATGTAACTCTAGGGTCTTTTTACTTTGCTTAATTAACTTTTTGGCTTTGCGTCGTAGCTCTACAAATTTCACCCGTTCTTCGTCATTTTGTGAGGATTTTAATCTACCATTAGCAAATTTTTTAGCAAGCAGACAGTTTGAAATATCTTTATTCCACCATTTGGGCTTATTATTATGGCCTGGACGCCGTATTTTTTCGATGGTATGCAGTCTTGCACTGCTTTTAGGTAAGTGGTTTCGAATAACTTCCAAGATGTATTTATGTCGTTATTGTTAATTAAAAAGCTCCAGTCAGTTTCTTTAAACATAGCTCTAAGTTTATGAAAGTTTGGAATTCTTGAAATTAGGGACTTTTTCGATGCTACTATTTGGTTCGTTACTAGTAAACTTTAAAGTGAAAGTTATCGTACGATGGTCCGCTGTTACTGAATTCATCACCAACATTCAAATTCTCCATTAATTTTTCTTTGTTGCAAGTACGATGTCAAGAACGTTATTACCACGGGTCGGTGTTCGAACAAATTGATAAAGCGAACTCTCTTGCAAGTTCGTATACAAGTCATGTCCGGAGTGTGAAGTAAGAGTATCGCCCCACTTGGTCACAGGTAAATTAAAGTCGCCAAAAATTACGGTATCTTGTGAGTTACTTACATCTGCAATTTGTTTCGTAAATTTCTCGGTCAGTTTGCACTGATTGAGCTGGAGGTCTGTATATTAACGCAAGTATTATTTTGTACCTTTATTATTCTTTATTAGCACAAAAGATGTGTCGACGTTCACAATTTGAGGTTTTGACAAGAGGGTAGGGTTAAGACTTTCTTTGATATAAAGTAAAACGCCACCTCCATTTCGATTTATTCGGCTTTTCTCAAACATTACATAACCGGGAAGTGAATACTCTGCTAAAAAGTCTCTATCTTCTGTATTGAGCCAAGATTCTGTTATGCCAATCACATCATAATTTTCTGGTAAACACTAGCTCCTCTAAATCATAAAATTGATTGCGTATGCTACGAGCGTTTGCATAGAAAAACCTTTAAATTTGTTATTTTAGAACTCACGGAACGCTCTTAATAATATTGTTGGTTCTTGTCGGATCTACATGTATGTTCATGGCTGTCCTCGGTCCTCGCTGTCTTCGGTCCTTATCGCTGATGGTCCCTCGGTTGCCTCTGTTTTTTTGCTTGGCGTTGGATGATTTATGTCACTACTGCTTCTTCTCGGATGGCATTTTTTGATGCCATGGCTGCGGAATCCTTTGTGTAGGAGACGACCCATGCGTGCTGAACCCACAGGGTTTAGATGAGTGCCATCCTTTCGGAACAGAGTAGGCTGGTTATAGAAATTATCCCAGAGGTTGATGAATTCAACTTCTTCCTTCAGACACAAATATTTTAGTCGGCTATTTGTGCTGAAGGCCTTGTCGTAGAATTTGTCAGGGCGTCGATCTTGGGGAGAATGCCTGAGATGATGATATTCCTTGACTTGTTTTTGTAGTGCTGGATCATCTTGCGATATTTCTCCATCAGCTCTTCGGATCTGGTGTGCATGATGTCATTTGAACCAGTGATGTCATTTGAACCAGGAACAGGAATGCAATCAACATGCGACATCTTAGCAATAGTTGTGGACACGGGTTAATGAAATAAGGGTACTTATGTGCTTAGACTTTCAACTGCTAGAAAAATTACTGACAATCTAAATATAATTGTTTCACACCACAAGAACTCTATACTATCACACTATGCTGGCCTGAGGTCGCCACTGTTACGAGGGGAGCCGGGTGAACCAGATGCTCTAATAGCCTAGCCCACAGCATCGTACTACCCTGCAACAGACACGCTCTTAATATCTGACTCAAACACCAAGACACGTAGGTTCTCTAGGAAAAATGGTTATCTTCCTCTTTGCTCTATTAAAGCAGTAACAAGGATACACAAAAATATCTATTGTCCCCGAGTCTAGTCCACAGTGTGTGTAGTATGCAAGAGAACTTCTAAGGTTATTCTAAACTGCCCAAATATTACCTAACCATACCAATACTAGACTCCCAGAACAATCTATATCATGCCCAATCGCTTAGGAATTGGGAACAATACAGAGCAAAAAACATGGAAAGTCCAGCGCATAAACCTCTGTGCCAAGCCTATTTTCCCTAGCCTATGTCCTAATAATACACCGAGTGGCTCTCTTCAGCACAGCTCGGCAGTGGTGTTGTAAGGGATAAACAACTTTAATGACTTAACCCTTACAACATCATCTGGGGTTAGCTCAATACAATCGGGTGCAATGGGGACAACCTCACCTAGTAACAGGCTCCACCCCTAGTCCCTATCTGCACCGAATGTATTGCTGCTAAAACTAAACAAGGCACAAGGGTTGGTATCTTAGTAGGTTGAAGATTGGCTGCCACCCCCAAAAGGGTTAACTAAGGCCCGAGTTAGAGGATGCTGTGTGGTGGAAGGGAAAAAGACAGTAGCCTATTATGGCACTGCAGGCCTACACACACACCGAACAGCCTCGTTCCTCAATGGCCTACCAAACACTTAGTAAACATGCCAATCCTCAAACCACTATAGACACCAACCAGGAATAATATTCACACATAAATATAATAACAGCAGAATGATGGAAACGACATGGAAGAATAAAAGGAAGCTTATACTCTAGATTGACAAGGAAAAGAAATGCAGTATCTCTAACAAATGCAGAAAACTCCTGTATGCAAAATAATAATGTTATATTAATAAAAGTTAGGTTAAATGACTCCCAGACTTGCCCTGCTACTATTCAATAAGAAACAAGATGGTAAATGCGGTAAATGCGGTAAACAAAGGGAACTATAAGGCAAGCCTGTGACAGCCCACATAGCACATGTGCTTGGTATGGCGTCTGTCTCAAGAGTGCCGATTATGCAGACATGAGAGTCCCAATAGGGAAGAACAGCTCCAGAAATTGCTAGACTCAACCATTATTATAAGCTCCCAGGCTCTCGTTAACTATACAAAAGTAATCAAGTAAATATAAGGCATCATTGTGCAAACTTATGATAAACGAAATAATCCCCCAAGGGCTGACCAAAAGAAGTAATTATACTCATGGCAACAAAAGAGATAGCTAGCCTCTCCACAAGGCCTCTCACATGGTAACCCTAACGTCACCACCCTGACACGAAGGATGCAGGGAGAGAGAGAGAGAGAGAGAGAGAGAAAATATGGCTTTCCCCCCAATATAACAAAAGCTATGTAAATTATTATAACACACATACAACTGAACTGAGGTTATATAAGTTCAGGGGAATGTGACAAAATATATATATATATATATATATATATATATATATATATATATATATATATATATATATATATATATATATATATATAACCTATGCTCAGGCCCAATCCCCAATTTTCCTATTTTTTATTTTTATTTTCTATTTAATTATATTCTATTATTATTTTTAGTTTTCTTTTGGGTGGCCGCCTCAAGACAGAGCAAGAACAGGGGAAACACAAAACACAACATAAAACAACGAACAAGCACAGACAAAACAAAATTCACACACATCTAGGTCACACATCGTTGTTCTGTCTTGTGTTTTGTGTTTTCCTGTTCTTGCTCTGTCTTGAGTCGGCCACCCCTAAGAAAATAAAAACAAAACAATTATAAAATAGAGTAAAATCGAAAATAAAAATAAAAATAGGAAAAGTGGGGATTGGGCCTGAGTATATACATACATACATACATACATATACAGTACTTAGAATATACGGAGTAGATGGCAAGTTGCTGAAAGCAGTGAAGAGCATGTATGATGGTGCAAAGGCGGCAGTACGTGTGGAGAATGGCAGAGCGAGGTCTTTGACCTGAATGTTGGGTTGAAACGGGTGTGTGATGTCCCCATGGTTGTTTACTGTATATATAGATGGAGTCATGAATGAAATACTAGGAAGAGCAGTGGATGTTGGTGTATCGCTGAAAAGGGAGGGAAATGAGTGGAAGCTGCCTATACTGCTGTTTGGGGATGATACAGTTCTGATGAGCGATAATGAATGGGAGTTGCAGGGTCTGGTAAATGAGTTTGGAACACTGCGATAAACGGAATTTGAAGGTAAATGCGGGGAAGAGCAAGGTTATGGTCTTCGAAAGGGGTGAAGTCACAGAGTGTGAGGTGAAGTTGAACGGTCAGGCTATGGAGATCGTCAGCTCTTTTATGTATCTGGGCAGTGTGTTGAGTAAAGATGGGACTATGGATGAAGAAGTGCGGGAGAGGGTACAACAGCAAAAGAGGTTTGTAGGAACGCTGAAAACAGTAACAAGAAATAGGGTGGTCAGTATGGAAGTGAAGAAGTCCTTGCATGACAGTGTGGTAAACCCGACACTGACTTAACCCCTTAAGCGCGATGGGCCTCATGGAAGGCTTCCTATAGGGAACGCGATAGACCTCACGGAAGCAAGACCATAAAAAAAGCTTTCCCCCAAAAAAAGAGCCTATCAAAACAAAGGAATTTGTCTCTAGGTGAGATAATTCCCCTCCAGTACTCATCCATGTGTTTCTCACACACCCCCCTCCCCTCTTTCCCCCCCCTTTTTCCCCCCCCCTCCCCTCCTCAATTATCACCTATTTTTCCTCTTATTATCATAATTTATTGGTTATTTTTCTCTCCCGCGATAATGTAGCACAAGTGGGTTGCATAAAAGATCGTTATGTAACACCCAGACACCGGCCCACACCGCCCCACTCGTCTCAGTTACCTCATAGACAGCGAGAGGGGAGGGTTGCCTGTGGCTCTCTCTCGCCTGAGATTATGACCGGGTGGCCAATATCTTCATTTTTCACCACCCAAATGCTTTTCCAACTTATTTTAGCACTCTTGAAGGTTCGTATATACATCATATATGTAAAATAAAAGCATACCGAAAACCAATAATGCTCTATATTGTAAATATAACGAAATCTGTCAGAATCCAAGGCTAGAAATGCACAAATAACTACCCTAGCCCCTAGGTCTATATCACGCTTGTCAGGTTAAGGAAGCGAAGCATGGATGCTTGAGAAGAGACTCAGACCAAGAGTGAGAGGGGTGGAAATGAGTTACTTGAGAAGTGCGTGCGGAGTTACATGGAGGGATATACAGACGAATGAGGAAGTAAGAAGGAGGTGTGGTGTAGAGGTAGATGTGCTGGAAAGTGTGAAAAGGAACAACTTGAGATGGTTCGGCCATATGGAACGTATGGGAAGCGAGAGAATGACTAAGAAGGTGTACAAGAGCGAGGTGGAAGGACAGAGAGGGAGAGGTAGACCGAAGGAGAGGTGGAAGGATGTAGTGAGGAAGTATATGGATGAAGGAGGTGCTGGTTGGGAGGAGGGGTGTCGACTAACTGGGGACAGAGTTGCATGGGGGCGGTTCGTTCGTGGCCACTTCTTTGGGAATCACAGCGGCAGGCAATATATATATATATATATATATATATATACCGGTATATATGTTAGTAAAGCCAGGTAATAAATTGTCATTAAACATACGAGGTTGAAAGACATGGCAATTTCTGAGTTGGAAATTGTATTATTCAAAGTTTCCAGGTCTCTGATGAGTTTTCGCTGGGTGGCAGGAAGTAGATGAATGAGATGAGCAAAATTCATGGTGGTACAGGGTTATATTAATGTACATGATGATACAGGATATACGACGCGTTTCACTGGACAACCAGCATTATCAAGTAAGGATAGAATGATATAAAAGGAAAACAAGAAGGGTATATATATCCTTTTATATCATTCTATCCTTACTTGATAATGCTGGTTGTCCAGTGAAACGCGTCGTATATCCTGTATCATCATGTACATTAATGTAACCCTGTACCACCATGAATTTTGCTCATCTCATTCATCTACTTCCTGCCACCCAGCGAAAACTCATCAGAGACCTGGAAACTTTGAATAATAAAATTTCCAACGCAGAAATTGCCATTTCTTTCAACCTCAAAAACTGATGCAAAAAAGGTATTGAGGGCATTACTCATTTGTACTTCGTCTTTGGTGTATTCTCCATTTTCATCGACTAACGGTCCCAACAGTTGAAGTAACTACTTTTTTCTTTCTGATATAACTATAGAATTCTTTCGGGTTTGTTTTACTTTGATTCGCAATATGTAACTCTAGGGTCTTTTTACTTTGCTTAATTAACTTTTTGGCTTTGCGTCGTAGCTCTACAAATTTCACCCGTTCTTCGTCATTTTGTGAGGATTTTAATCTACCATTAGCAAATTTTTTAGCAAGCAGACAGTTTGAAATATCTTTATTCCACCATTTGGGCTTATTATTATGGCCTGGACGCCGTATTTTCGATGGTATGCAGTCTTGCACTGCTTTTAGGTAAGTGGTTTCGAATAACTTCCAAGATGTATTTATGTCGTTATTGTTAATTAAAAAGCTCCAGTCAGTTTCTTTAAACATAGCTCTAAGTTTATGAAAGTTTGAATTCTTGAAATTAGGGACTTTTTCGATGCTACTATTTGGTTCGTTACTAGTAAACTTTAAAGTGAAAGTTATCGTACGATGGTCGCTGTTACTGAATTCATCACCAACATTCAAATTCTCCATTAATTTTTCTTTTGTTGCAAGTACAATGTCAAGAACGTTATTACCACGGGTCGGTGTTCGAACAAATTGATTAAAGCGAACTCTCTTGCAAGTTCGTATACAAGTCATGTCCGGAGTGTGAAGTAAGAGTATCGCCCCACTTGGTCACAGGTAAATTAAAGTCGCCAAAAATTACGGTATCTTGTGAGTTACTTACATCTGCAATTTGTTCGTAAATTTCTCGGTCAGTTTGCACTGATTGAGCTGGAGGTCTGTATATTAACGCAAGTATTATTTTGTACCTTTATTATTCTTTATTAGCACAAAAGATGTGTCGACGTTCACAATTTGAGGTTTTGACAAGAGGGTAGGGTTAAGACTTTCTTTGATATAAAGTAAAACGCCACCTCCATTTCGATTTATTCGGCTTTTCTCAAACATTACATAACCGGGAAGTGAATACTCTGCTAAAAAGTCTCTATCTTCTGTATTGAGCCAAGATTCTGTTATGCCAATCACATCATAATTTTCTGTAAACACTAGCTCCTCTAAATCATAAAATTGATTGCGTATGCTACGAGCGTTTGCATAGAAAACCTTTAAATTTGTTATTTTAGAACTCACGGAACGCTCTTTAATAATATTGTTGGTTCTTGTCGGATCTACATGTATGTTCATGGCTGTCCTCGGTCCTCGCTGTCTTCGGTCCTTATCGCTGATGGTCCTCGGTTGCCTCTGTTTTTTTGCTTGGCGTTGGATGATTTATGTCACTACTGCTTCTTCTCGGATGGCATTTTTTGATCCATGGCTGCGGAATCCTTTGTGTAGGAGACGACCCATGCGTGCTGAACCCACAGGGTTTAGATGAGTGCCATCCTTTCGGAACAGAGTAGGCTGGTTATAGAAATTATCCCAGAGGTTGATGAATTCAACTTCTTCCTTCAGACACAAATATTTTAGTCGGCTATTTGTGCTGAAGGCCTTGTCGTAGAATTTGTCAGGGCGTCGATCTTGGGGAGAATGCCTGAGATGATGATATTCCTTGACTTGTTTTTGTAGTGCTGGATCATCTTGCGATATTTCTCCATCAGCTCTTCGGATCTGGTGTGCATGATGTCATTTGAACCAGTGATGTCATTTGAACCAGGAACAGGAATGCAATCAACATGCGACATCTTAGCAATAGTTGTGGACACGGGTTAATGAAATAAGGGTACTTATGTGCTTAGACTTTTCAACTGCTAGAAAAATTACTGACAATCTAAATATAATTGTTTCACACCACAAGAACTCTATACTATCACACTATGCTGGCCTGAGGTCGCCACTGTTACGAGGGGAGCCGGGGCAACCAGATGCTCTAATAGCCTAGCCCACAGCACCGTACTACCCTGCAACAGACACGCTCTTAATATCTGACTCAAACACCAAGACACGTAGGTTCTCTAGGAAAAATGGTTATCTTCCTCTTTGCTCTATTAAAGCAGTAACAAGGATACACAAAAATATCTATTGTCCCCGAGTCTAGTCCACAGTGTGTGTAGTATGCAAGAGAACTTCTAAGGTTATTCTAAACTGCCCAAATATTACCTAACCATACCAATACTAGACTCCCAGAACAATCTATATCATGCCCAATCGCTTAGGAATTGGGAACAATACAGAGCAAAAAAACATGGAAAGTCCAGCGCATAAACCTCTGTGCCAAGCCTATTTTCCCTAGCCTATGTCCTAATAATACACCGAGTGGCTCTCTTCAGCACAGCTCGGCAGTGGTGTTGTAAGGGATAAACAACTTTAATGACTTAACCCTTACAACATCATCTGGGGTTAGCTCAATACAATCGGATGCAATGGGGACAACCTCACCTAGTAACAGGCTCCACCCCTAGTCCCTATCTGCACCGAATGTATTGCTGCTAAAAACTAAACAAGGCACAAGGGTTGGTATCTTAGTAGGTTGAAGATTGGCTGCCACCCCCAAAAGGGTTAACTAAGGCCCGAGTTAGAGGATGCTGTGTGGTGGAAGGGAAAAAGACAGTAGCCTATTATGGCACTGCAGGCCTACACACACACCGAACAGCCTCGTTCCTCAATGGCCTACCAAACACTTAGTAAACATGCCAATCCTCAAACCACTATAGACACCAACCAGGAATAATATTCACACATAAATATAATAACAGCAGAATGATGGAAACGACATGGAAGAATAAAAGGAAGCTTATACTCTAGATTGACAAGGAAAAGAAATGCAGTATCTCTAACAAATGCAGAAAACTCCTGTATGCAAAATAATAATGTTATATTAATAAAAGTTAGGTTAAATGACTTCCAGACTTGCCCTGCTACTATTCAATAAGAAACAAGATGGTAAATGCGGTAAATGCGGTAAACAAAGGGAACTATAAGGCAAGCCTGTGACAGCCCACACAGCACATGTGCTTGGTATGGCGTCTGTCTCAAGAGTGACGATTATGCAGACACGAGAGTCCAAGGAGGAAAGAACAGCTCCAGAAATTGCTAGACTCAACCATTATTATAAGCTCCCAGGCTCTCGTTAACTATACAAAAGTAATCAAGTAAATATAAGGCATCATTGTGCAAACTTATGATAAACGAAATAATCCCCCAAGGGCTGACCAAAAGAAGTAATTATACTCATGGCAACAAAAGAGATAGCTAGCCTCTCCACAAGGCCCCTCACATGGTAACCCTAACGTCACCACCCTGATACGAAGGATGCAGGGACAGAGAGAGAGAGAGAGAGAGAAAATATGGCTTTCCCCCCAATATAACAAAAGCTATGTAAATTATTATAACACACATACAACTGAACTGAGGTTATATAAGTTCAGGGGAATGTGACAAAATATATATATATATATATATATATATATATATATATATATATATATATATATATATATATATATATATAACCTATGCTCAGGCCCAATCCCCAATTTTCCTATTTTTTATTTTTATTTTCTATTTAATTATATTCTATTATTATTTTTAGTTTTCTTTTGGGTGGCCGCCTCAAGACAGAGCAAGAACAGGGGAAACACAAAACACAACATAAAACAACGAACAAGCACAGACAAAAAAAAATTCACACACATCTAGGCCACACATCGTTGTTCTGTCTTGTGTTTTGTGTTTTCCCTGTTCTTGCTCTGTCTTGAGTCGGCCACCCCTAAGAAAATAAAACAAAACAATTATAAAATAGAGTAAAATCGAAAATAAAAATAAAAATAGGAAAAGTGGGGATTGGGCCTGAGTATATACATACATACATACATACATATACAGTACTTAGAATATACGGAGTAGATGGCAAGTTGCTGAAAGCAGTGAAGAGCATGTATGATGGTGCAAAGGCGGCAGTACGTGTGGAGAATGGCAGAGCGAGGTCTTTGACCTGAATGTTGGGTTGAAACGGGTGTGTGATGTCCCCATGGTTGTTTACTGTATATATAGATGGAGTCATGAATGAAATACTAGGAAGAGCAGTGGATGTTGGTGTATCGCTGAAAAGGGAGGGAAATGAGTGGAAGCTGCCTATACTGCTGTTTGGGGATGATACAGTTCTGATGAGCGATAATGAATGGGAGTTGCAGGGTCTGGTAAATGAGTTTGGAACACTGCGATAAACGGAATTTGAAGGTAAATGCGGGGAAGAGCAAGGTTATGGTCTTCGAAAGGGGTGAAGTCACAGAGTGTGAGGTGAAGTTGAACGGTCAGGCTATGGAGATCGTCAGCTCTTTTATGTATCTGGGCAGTGTGTTGAGTAAAGATGGGACTATGGATGAAGAAGTGCGGGAGAGGGTACAACAGCAAAAGAGGTTTGTAGGAACGCTGAAAACAGTAACAAGAAATAGGGTGGTCAGTATGGAAGTGAAGAAGTCCTTGCATGACAGTGTGGTAAACCCGACACTGACTTAACCCCTTAAGCGCGATGGGCCTCATGGAAGGCTTCCTATAGGGAACGCGATAGACCTCACGGAAGCAAGACCATAAAAAAAGCTTTCCCCCAAAAAAAGAGCCTATCAAAACAAAGGAATTTGTCTCTAGGTGAGATAATTCCCCTCCAGTACTCATCCATGTGTTTCTCACACACCCCCCTCCCCTCTTTCCCCACCTTATTCCCCCCTCCCTCCCCTCCTCAATTATCACCTATTTTTCCTCTTATTATCATAATTTATTGGTTATTTTTCTCTCCCGCGATAATGTAGCACAAGTGGGTTGCATAAAAGATCGTTATGTAACACCCAGACACCGGCCCACACCGCCCCACTCGTCTCAGTTACCTCATAGACAGCGAGAGGGGAGGGTTGCCTGTGGCTCTCTCTCGCCTGAGATTATGACCGGGTGGCCAATATCTTCATTTTTCACCACCCAAATGCTTTTCCAACTTATTTTAGCACTCTTGAAGGTTCATATATACATCATATATGTAAAATAAAAGCATACCGAAAACCAATAATGCTCTATATTGTAAATATAACGAAATCTGTCAGAATCCAAGGCTAGAAATGCACAAATAACTACCCTAGCCCCTAGGTCTATATCACGCTTGTCAGGTTAAGGAAGCGAAGCATGGATGCTTGAGAAGAGACTCAGACCAAGAGTGAGAGGGGTGGAAATGAGTTACTTGAGAAGTGCGTGCGGAGTTACATGGAGGGATATACAGACGAATGAGGAAGTAAGAAGGAGGTGTGGTGTAGAGGTAGATGTGCTGGAAAGTGTGAAAAGGAACAACTTGAGATGGTTCGGCCATATGGAACGTATGGGAAGCGAGAGAATGACTAAGAAGGTGTACAAGAGCGAGGTGGAAGGACAGAGAGGGAGAGGTAGACCGAAGGAGAGGTGGAAGGATGTAGTGAGGAAGTATATGGATGAAGGAGGTGCTGGTTGGGAGGAGGGGTGTCGACTAACTGGGGACAGAGTTGCATGGGGGCGGTTCATTCGTGGCCACTTCTTTGGGAATCACAGCGGCAGGCAATATATATATATATACCGGTATATATGTTAGTAAATCCAGGTAATAAATTTTCATTAAACATACGAGGTTGAAAGACATGGCAATTTCTGAGTTGGAAATTGTATTATTCAAAGTTTCCAGGTCTCTGATGAGTTTTCGCTGGGTGGCAGGAAGTAGATGAATGAGATGAGCAAAATTCATGGTGGTACAGGGTTATATTAATGTACATGATGATACAGGATATACGACGCGTTTCACTGGACAACCAGCATTATCAAGTAAGGATAGAATGATATAAAAGGAAAACAAGAAGGGTATATATATCCTTTTATATCATTCTATCCTTACTTGATAATGCTGGTTGTCCAGTGAAACGCGTCGTATATCCTGTATCATCATGTACATTAATGTAACCCTGTACCACCATGAATTTTGCTCATCTCATTCATCTACTTCCTGCCACCCAGCGAAAACTCATCAGAGACCTGGAAACTTTGAATAATAAAATTTCCAACGCAGAAATTGCCATTTCTTTCAACCTCAAAAACTGATGCAAAAAAGGTATTGAGGGCATTACTCATTTGTACTTCGTCTTTGGTGTATTCTCCATTTTCATCGACTAACGGTCCAACAGTTGAAGTAACTACTTTTTTCTTTCTGATATAACTATAGAATTCTTTCGGGTTTGTTTTACTTTGATTCGCAATATGTAACTCTAGGGTCTTTTTACTTTGCTTAATTAACTTTTTGGCTTTGCGTCGTAGCTCTACAAATTTCACCCGTTCTTCGTCATTTTGTGAGGATTTTAATCTACCATTAGCAAATTTTTTAGCAAGCAGGCAGTTTGAAATATCTTTATTCCACCATTTGGGCTTATTATTATGGCCTGGACGCCGTATTTTCGATGGTATGCAGTCTTGCACTGCTTTTAGGTAAGTGGTTTCGAATAACTTCCAAGATGTATTTATGTCGTTATTGTTAATTAAAAAGCTCCAGTCAGTTTCTTTAAACATAGCTCTAAGTTTATGAAAGTTTGAATTCTTGAAATTAGGGACTTTTTCGATGCTACTATTTGGTTCGTTACTAGTAAACTTTAAAGTGAAAGTTATCGTACGATGGTCGCTGTTACTGAATTCATCACCAACATTCAAATTCTCCATTAATTTTTCTTTTGTTGCAAGTACAATGTCAAGAACGTTATTACCACGGGTCGGTGTTCGAACAAATTGATAAAGCGAACTCTCTTGCAAGTTCGTATACAAGTCATGTCCGGAGTGTGAAGTAAGAGTATCGCCCCACTTGGTCACAGGTAAATTAAAGTCGCCAAAAATTACGGTATCTTGTGAGTTACTTACATCTGCAATTTGTTCGTAAATTTCTCGGTCAGTTTGCACTGATTGAGCTGGAGGTCTGTATATTAACGCAAGTATTATTTGTGTACCTTTATTATTCTTTATTAGCACAAAAGATGTGTCGACGTTCACAATTTGAGGTTTTGACAAGAGGGTAGGGTTAAGACTTTCTTTGATATAAAGTAAAACGCCACCTCCATTTCGATTTATTCGGCTTTTCTCAAACATTACATAACCGGGAAGTGAATACTCTGCTAAAAAGTCTCTATCTTCTGTATTGAGCCAAGATTCTGTTATGCCAATCACATCATAATTTTCTGTAAACACTAGCTCCTCTAAATCATAAAATTGATTGCGTATGCTACGAGCGTTTGCATAGAAAACCTTTAAATTTGTTATTTTAGAACTCACGGAACGCTCTTTAATAATATTGTTGGTTCTTGTCGGATCTACATGTATGTTCATGGCTGTCCTCGGTCCTCGCTGTCTTCGGTCCTTATCGCTGATGGTCCTCGGTTGCCTCTGTTTTTTTGCTTGGCGTTGGATGATTTATGTCACTACTGCTTCTTCTCGGATGGCATGTTTTGATCCATGGCTGCGGAATCCTTCGTGTAGGAGATGACCCATGCGTGCTGAACCCACAGGGTTTAGATGAGTGCCATCCTTTCGGAACAGAGTAGGCTGGTTATAGAAATTATCCCAGAGGTTGATGAATTCAACTTCTTCCTTCAGACACAAATATTTTAGTCGGCTATTTGTGCTGAAGGCCTTGTCGTAGAATTTGTCAGGTGCGTCGATCTTGGGGAGAATGCCTGAGATGATGATATTCCTTGACTTGTTTTTGTAGTGCTGGATCATCTTGCGATATTTCTCCATCAACTCTTCGGATCTAGTGTGCATGATGTCATTTGAACCAGTGATGTCATTTGAACCAGGAACAGGAATGTAATCAACATGCGACATCTTAGCAATAGTTGTGGACACGGGTTAATGAAATAAGGGTACTTATGTGCTTAGACTTTCAACTGCTAGAAAAATTACTGACAATCTAAATATAATTGTTTCACACCACAAGAACTCTATACTATCACACTATGCTGGCCTGAGGTCGCCACTGTTACGAGGGGAGCCGGGGCAACCAGATGCTCTAATAGCCTAGCCCACAGCACCGTACTACCCTGCAACAGACACGCTCTTAATATCTGACTCAAACACCAAGACACGTAGGTTCTCTAGGAAAAATGGTTATCTTCCTCTTTGCTCTATTAAAGCAGTAACAAGGATACACAAAAATATCTATTGTCCCCGAGTCTAGTCCACAGTGTGTGTAGTATGCAAGAGAACTTCTAAGGTTATTCTAAACTGCCCAAATATTACCTAACCATACCAATACTAGACTCCCAGAACAATCTATATCATGCCCAATCACTTAGGAATTGGGAACAATACAGAGCAAAAAACATGGAAAGTCCAGCGCATAAACCTCTGTGCCAAGCCTATTTTCCCTAGCCTATGTCCTAATAATACACCGAGTGGCTCTCTTCAGCACAGCTCGGCAGTGGTGTTGTAAGGGATAAACAACTTTAATGACTTAACCCTTACAACATCATCTGGGGTTAGCTCAATACAATCGGATGCAATGGGGACAACCTCACCTAGTAACAGGCTCCACCCCTAGTCCCTATCTGCACCGAATGTATTGCTGCTAAAACTAAACAAGGCACAAGGGTTGGTATCTTAGTAGGTTGAAGATTGGCTGCCACCCCCAAAAGGGTTAACTAAGGCCCAAGTTAGAGGATGCTGTGTGGTGGAAGGGAAAAAGACAGTAGCCTATTATGGCACTGCAGGCCTACACACACCGAACAGCCTCGTTCCTCAATGGCCTACCAAACACTTAGTAAACATGCCAATCCTCAAACCACTATAGACACCAACCAGGAATAATATTCACACATAAATATAATAACAGCAGAATGATGGAAACGACATGGAAGAATAAAAGGAAGCTTATACTCTAGATTGACAAGGAAAAGAAATGCAGTATCTCTAACAAATGCAGAAATCTCCTGTATGCAAAATAATAATGTTATATTAATAAAAGTTAGGTTAAATGACTCCCAGACTTGCCCTGCTACTATTCAATAAGAAACAAGATGGTAAATGCGGTAAATGCGGTAAACAAAGGGAACTATAAGGCAAGCCTGTGACAGCCCACATAGCACATGTGCTTGGTATGGCGTCTGTCTCAAGAGTGCCGATTATACAGACATGAGAGTCCCAATAGGGAAGAACAGCTCCAGAAATTGCTAGACTCAACCATTATTATAAGCTCCCAGGCTCTCGTTAACTATACAAAAGTAATCAAGTAAATATAAGGCATCATTGTGCAAACTTATGATAAACGAAATAATCCCCCAAGGGCTGACCAAAAGAAGTAATTATACTCATGGCAACAAAAGAGATAGCTAGCCTCTCCACAAGGCCCCTCACATGGTAACCCTAACGTCACCACCCTGACACGAAGGATGCAGGGAGAGAGAGAGAGAGAGAGATAGAGAAAATATGGCTTTCCCCCCAATATAACAAAAGCTATGTAAATTATTATAACACACATACAACTGAACTGAGGTTATATAAGTTCAGGGGAATGTGACAAAATATATATATATATAATTATATATATATATATATATATATATATATATATATATATATATATAACCCATGCTCAGGCCCAATCCCCACTTTTCCTATTTTTTATTTTTATTTTCTATTTAATTATATTCTATTATTATTTTTAGTTTTCTTTTGGGTGGCTGCCTCAAGACAGAGCAAGAACAGGGGAAACACAAAACACAACATAAAACAACGAACAAGCACAGACAAAAAACAAATTCACACACATCTAGGCCACACATCGTTGTTCTGTCTTGTGTTTTGTGTTTTCCCTGTTCTTGCTCTGTCTTGAGTCGGCCACCCCTAAGAAAATAAAAACAAAACAATTATAAAATTGAGTAAAATCGAAAATAAAAATAAAAATAGGAAAAGTGGGGATTGGGCCTGAGTATATACATACATACATACATACATATACAGTACTTAGAATATACGGAGTAGATGGCAAGTTTCTGAAAGCAGTGAAGAGCATGTATGATGGTGCAAAGGCGGCAGTACGTGTGGAGAATGGCAGAGCGAGGTCTTTGACCTGAATGTTGGGTTGAAACGGGTGTGTGATGTCCCCGTGGTTGTTTACTGTATATATAGATGGAGTCATGAAAGAAATAATAGGAAGAGCAGTGGATGTTGGTGTATCGCTGAAAAGGGAGGGAAATGAGTGGAAGCTGCCTATACTGCTGTTTGGGGATGATACAGTTCTGATGAGCGATAATGAATGGGAGTTGCAGGGTCTGGTAAATGAGTTTGGAACACTGTGCGAAAAACGGAATTTGAAGGTAAATGCGGGGAAGAGCAAGGTTATGGTCTTCGAAAGGGGTGAAGTCACAGAGTGTGAGGTGAAGTTGAACGGTCAGGCTATGGAGATCGTCAGCTCTTTTATGTATCTGGGCAGTGTGTTGAGTAAAGATGGGACTATGGATGAAGAAGTGCGGGAGAGGGTACAACAGCAAAAGAGGGTTGTAGGAACGCTGAAAACAGTAACAAGAAATAGGGTGGTCAGTATGGAAGTGAAGAAGTCCTTGCATGACAGTGTGGTAAACCCGACACTGACGTAACCCCTTAAGCGCGATGGGCCTCATGGAAGGCTTCCTATAGGGAACGCGATAGGCCTCACGGAAGCAAGGCCATAAAAAAAGTCTTCCAAAAAAAAAAAGGGCCTATCAAAACAAAGGAATTTGTCTCTAGGTGAGATAATTCCCCTCCAGTACTCATCCATGTGTTTCTCACACACCCCCATCCCCTCCTTCCCCACCTTATTCCCCCCTCCCTCCCCTCCTCAATTATCACCTATTTTTTCTCTTATTATCATAATGTATTGGTTATTTTTCTCTCCCGCGATAATGTAGCAGTAGTGGGTTGCATAAAAGATCGTTATGTAACACCCAGACACCGGCCCACACCGCCCCACTCGTCTCAGTTACCTCACAGACAGCGAGAGGGGAGGGTTGCCTGTGGCTCTCTCTCGCCTGAGATTATGACCGGGTGGCCAATATCTTCGTTTTTCACCACCCAAATGCTTTTCCAACTTATTTTAGCACTCTTGAAGGTTCATATATACATCATATATGTAAAATAAAAGCATACCGAAAACAAATAATGCTCTATATTGTAAATATAACGAATTCTGTCAGAATCCAAGGCTAGAAATGCACAAATAACTACCCTAGCCCCTAGGTCTATATCACGCTTGTCAGGTTAAGGAAGCGAAGTATGGATGTTTGAGAAGAGACTCAGACCAAGAGTGAGAGGGGTGGAAATGAGTTACTTGAGAAGTGCGTGCGGAGTTACATGGAGGGATATACAGACGAATGAGGAAGTAAGAAGGAGGTGTGGTGTAGAGGTAGATGTGCTGGAAAGTGTGAAAAGGAACAACTTGAGATGGTTCGGCCATATGGAACGTATGGGAAGCGAGAGAATGACTAAGAAGGTGTACAAGAGCGAGGCGGAAGGACAGAGAGGGAGAGGTAGACCGAAGGAGAGGTGGAAGGATGTAGTGAGGAAGTATATGGATGAAGGAGGTGCTGGTTGGGAGGAGGGGTGTCGACTAACTGGGGACAGAGTTGCATGGGGGCGGTTCGTTCATGGCCACTTCTTTGGGAATCACAGCGGCAGGCAATATATATATATATATATATATATATATGTTAGTAAAGCCAGGTAATAAATTTTCTTTAATACATACGAGGTTGAAAGAAATGGCAATTTCTGCGTTGGAAATTTTATTATTCAAAGTTTCCAGGTCTCTGATGAGTTTTCGCTGGGTGGCAGGAAGTAGATGAATGAGATGAGCAAAATTCATGGTGGTACAGGGTTATATTAATGTACATGATGATACAGGATATACGACGCGTTTCACTGGACAACCAGCATTATCAAGTAAGGATAGAATGATATAAAAGGAAAACAGGAAGGGTATATAATCCTTTTATATCATTCTATCCTTACTTGATAATGCTGGTTGTCCAGTGAAACGCGTCGTATATCCTGTATCATCATGTACATTAATGTAACCCTGTACCACCATGAATTTTGCTCATCTCATTCATCTACTTCCTGCCACCCAGCGAAAACTCATCAGAGACCTGGAAACTTTGAATAATCAAATTTCCAACGCAGAAATTGCCATTTCTCTCAACCTCGTATGTATTAAAGAATATATATATATATATATATATATTTAATTTGGCCATCGGATTGTATTTTTCTGGTTCATATCTCTTCCTCTTTATATCATCGGTTTGTCTAAATGTGTTTCGTGTTCTCTCTTGTTCTACACCACTAACATGTTTCCGCTTCCTTGGCTTTTAGTGTGTCTTTTATCCTTCCTTCACCCGTGCGCTCTTGGATCCCCTTGGTAATGTGTATGCTTTAACACCCCTGCTTCGTCAGCCCTTCCTCCTTGTTTTCTCTGCATTTGATTTCACCTTTACTCCTACTTTTGCTCCTTTCCCTTCCTCTAATTTGTTGTCTCTTATGTTATCTCTTCAATCTTTACTATTCCTCCTTATTAACCTATGTTGCAGATATTTGTATTTGTTCTTTATTCCCTCTTTTAACCAATCCTTCTGTCTATATCTTTCAATAAGATATCGTGTTTCCATCGTTCCCCAACATTCATGTCCTTCTGTTTTGTGTTTTATATCTAGATGTTTGTTTATGTTGTCCCACCCAATTGTACCGAATGTGCTGTGTATGACCATACTTGACATTCACTCACAACCGAAAAACACAAAAATAAAAATAATAGGCCTCTCTAGAATGCAATTCCTCAGTGAAGCTGTTCCCTACTGTTCAATCCACAACATTTCAGAACTAACTATTTCCCGCATTGGGATGCGTACAAGTTGCTATTAGGTGTATGCGTCTTGTCTTTATTAGCGTTATTTATTGCCTTACTCTTTGATTGTAGCTTAACAAAACATAGTATTGGTTCTCATAGAACCCGCCACACCCTTTATCTCACTCTCTATTTCCTTTCTGGTGAAATATATTTGTATATATCCAGTTCTGCGTCTCCGTCTTCCCCATCTACTTCCTCCCAGTTTATCTCCCTCCCAGTAGGTTATAGGTTTGTTTTCCGGGAGTTGTTTACTCTTTGATTACCGGTGACGTATTTGTTATTGAATGCAGGCTACATTTCGACGATTTTATAAAGCTTATGAAAGATGAAAGACACATGGTAGTTAAAAGGATTAATGGAGTCTGTAAGCTTGAACCTAACCTGAATAAAATTAATGTAATAATTGCCAGACTATAATGAAAGGCATGCCACCAGTACTGGGTGGGTTAATAACAGTCTTTCTACCAACAGATTATCTCGGGATTTCTAGTTTGGTTACTTCCGGAATAATTTATATGACTTCTTCCACCAAATATTCTTTATAGAGTTGTCGATACCATTACCTTATACTCGTGCAGGAGTTTTTACAGATCTCTCAGATTATTATATAAATTATGCAGTGAATATTATTTGTTGTTAGTATTTGTTAATAATTCTAACAATGACCATACATTACCAGTATTAAATTGTTTGCCAATTGGTAATATTTGTCTAATAGCAAATTACACAGCAGTGCTCTTCCCAGAATCTACCGCCCTTCTATGGATCACTGATCACGATAATGGGGGCATTAATTTGTTTCACCCTCACTAATTGAAACTATTACAGTTCATGTGTGTAATGTTCCCATTAATGAAGATGAAGGGAAGCAAGGGAGAGAAGGCAGGGTAAAGAATGTGTGTTATGTTTGAACGTACAGAGTATAACATGTTTTACTCTGAAACTAAGTCCAGCATTAAACATTTACGGAGTTTATATATGTAAGGAGTATCCGCCATCGACGTACTTTTTGTAGTCACAACCGGTTGTAATATATTACACTTTTTCAGAATACAATATATATATATATATATATGCTGTAAATAGAATATATATATATATATATATATATATATATATATATATATATATATATATATATATATACCGGTATAGATATAGATTTTTGTGTGTGTGTGTGTGTGTGTGTACATCAACTATGTCAGCAACCTTTTATCAAATAAAACATCATAGAACGTTTAAAAGTTAATATACATATGCTGCAGTTACAGAAACATTAATATGGATATATTGCAGTTACATTGTCCAGTTTTCTTATTAAGCATAGGTTTTCAGGTACTCAAACGCAACTGAATTTTCACTTTTAACATGTTAGATCCATAGTATTATTCATTATGTGAGTGCAATTTCAAAATGATATTCTTTTGCCTGTGCATTTCCATATCTTCTCAACTTCTCACCTTATTTTGGTTGTTTTATGATTTACTTCGTATACCGTGTCTGATTAATTCTGGTGTTGACTGTACGTGATGGAGGGTCGAAGGTGAGATGAGAGGGGATAACACTCAAGGAGTAAGTGGTACTCTCTGAGGAGCTCCATTAATTGTTTACATCAGAGGGGATGGTTAGTAACATCAAACACCACCTTACACTAGGAAAATTTCAAAGGGGAGTACAAAGGAAATACAGCGCTGGTATACAATGATGAAAGGATCGACCTACAGTTGAAGACATAACTATTCAACGTTGAACATTCTAATAATATTCAGGTGTTATCTTAGCTTTTGTAGCTTCATTTATTCATAATAATTGTTTATTGTTCGCAAACTTCGGATAACCGGTGATTATATCAGTTGGTTTATATGTCTATCTATCTATTGTCAAAATAAATGATCCCCTAGACTCCTAGAGGATGGGTACGCGTGAATCGCCTCCATGCACTTCTGTACTCCGTTAGCTGGTGCCCCTCCTCCGACCCAACACTCATATACCTCTCAATTCCATCCTTCTACCTCACTCGGGCTGCCTATTCCTCTCTACCCTTCCACCTCACACTCCTATACTCTCTTAGGGGTACTTCACACAGTCAGGAATGCGAGCTAGAATTACTAGGAGTAATGATTCCTGGTGATTCCTGGGAATACAGCGCGAATGTCTGCAATTCCCCGTGGACTCACAACACCGTAGGAACCAGTGGGAGTGTACCTGTGAATCACTGGGAATCACCAGGATAAAACCAGGAATGAAGTGCGAGTTATTGAAAATTTGAAAATTTCGGATTACTGTAATATAGGAGTCGATAGGAGTAATATAGGAATCACTGGGAATTAGATAGGAGTCACTGGGAGTCACCGAGCATCACTGGAATGTGTTAGGAATGAGATGCGAGTATGCCAGGCATGGCCCCCATTGTGTGTTTGACCCTATAATTGAAATTAATTTGTCCTCAAGTATGTCTCTTGTAGTCTATAACTACAGTCCTCTAATATCATCATTAAGTACAATGACTGTATTCATACATCATTACAGACATTAATATAATACGATAAGCCTGTATCATTATGTACCGTAAGGTCATGATATCAATGCTTACTATACTTTACGAAACAAATATATTTAAACTATTGTCTAAATAGTGGATAGTTTATCCTTATCACCTTCTTCTTTTCATTCGTTAGCCAGTTCTGTAATATTTCATACGATTACCTAATATATAGGTAACACTTATAGGTTGTGTTAGTTTGCTTAGGTAGGTCAGGTGAGTTGCAGAACTTCTAGATTATTAACTGGCGACTACAACGGCCCCTAAACAACCAAGCCATGGTTACGCTGGCGCAATGTTTACCGCGGCGACTACAACGCCCGTCGAAGTAGTAATCCAAACTCCAGTGTCCACCACCAAACGAACTTGACATTTCAAAACACATACAAACGCGTATCCACCATTCTTGTTATGTTAGGTAAGGGGAGTTGCAAAACTTGTAGACTACAAGTAGAGTATTGTAACATTGACCATACATTGTTCACATCACTTAATTACCTCAACTACCGTAATTTCCTTCTCTACACACAATCACTGGGTGAATACAATGTCTTGTGGGAAATTGTACTTACACAGGTTAACACCTAACGAGCAGCCTAGGCGGTAAATAATATGTAGCCACCAGCGGGGTGTTTTTACCCAAAATAGGGCTGTTTACGTGATCATTTTCATGCCTAAATAAGACCCAGAGCGTAAAACAAGTATCTATCCCTGAGAGGGCATAAACAGAGCTTTCCAATGACACCACAATGATCCTTGTATGACTGCTAGTTTTCTTGCAACAACCGCGCAACACGAGTGCAAAAACCATGTAATTCGGTACTTTCCCCATACATTTCACTATGTAGCGAGTGTGAGAGGCTGGAGGAGGGTGGGATTCATGTCAGTTGGTCCACCGCGGTGGTCTGGAGCAGTCATACGCTCGCTACTCTCCTGCCACCACTTGTCTCTCTCTCTCAGCAACATTACGTGCTGAAATTGCCACACGACTTATGGTGTGAGCCGCCACATAGTCCAAATTTCTTTCACTCGACATATGATGCGCACCGCTAATAAAGGGTTAATACTAGGCCTATTTATAATGTTTGACCAAGAAAAGTTAACTACCTGTATACTGTATATTATGCTTTCATGTGAGAAGTATTACAGGTTTATATGAATAATAAATTTATTAAAGGGTACTTCACACAGTCAGGAATGCGAGCTAGAATCACTAGGAGTAGCTGAAAATTTGGATTCCTGGGCCTATTCGCGGTGAAAATTCGATGACTCCTAGTGACTCTAGCGATATCCTAGTGATTCCTGTTAGACTCCCAGTGACTCCAAACCACTCGCGGCCGATTGGCCCTGCCCGACAAAATGTTCACTGTGTTTAAAGTTCTAGCCACGAATCGGACCATTCCCAGTGACTCCCAGTTGATTCCCAGTGATCCCCAGTGATTCCCCAGTGACTTCCAGTGAGTCCTGGTCATTCTCGGTGTTTCGTATCTGAATCGCGGACAGCTTTTGGTTTCAGCTTCAGTTCATACCAGAATCACCAGGACTCACTGAGAGTCACTGGGGAATCACTGGGGATCTCTGGGAATCAACTGGGAATCACTGGGAGTGGTCCAATTCACGGCGAGAACCTTAAACACGGTGAACATTTTGTCGGACAGGGCCAATCGGCCGGGACTGGTTTGGAGTCACTGGGAGTCTAACAGGAATCACTAGGATATCGCTAGAGTCACTAGGAGTATCGATTTTCACCGTGAATAGGCCCAGGAATCCAAATTTTCAGCTACTCCTAGTGGTTCTAGCTCGCATTCCTGACTGTGTGAAGTACCCTTAAGTCATTATTTCACTCCCCATATGTTCCACATGGCGAAGTGTCTCAAGGTGTTCCTTTTCACACTCTCCAGCACATCCACATCCACACCACAATGCTCTCGTATTACATGATTCGTTTGTTTATCTCTCCATGTAACTCCACATGCACTTCATCCTCCATACTTCCATCTTTACTCATCACACTACCCAAATGGTTAAAATTAACTGACATTCTCCATACCCTGACCAACCAACCTCACCTCACACTCTGTTACTGCACCGCTTTTAAGACCGTAACCTTACTCTTCCCCACATTTACCTTCAAGTTCCGTTTCTCACACACAGATCCAAACAACGTTTAAACCTTGCAGCTCCCTCTCAATATCAATTTACAAAACTGTATAATCAGCAAACAACAGCCCAAGCAACTTACATTCACTCACTTCCCTCATCAGGGGAACACCAACATCCATGGTTCTTCTGTTTATTTATTCATGACTCCGTCCATATAAACACTGAACAACCATGGGGACATTAGGCAACCTTGCTTTAATCCAGCATTCAGATAACAAAAACTCGCTATGTTCGTTCTCCACGCTTACTGCCGCCTTTATACCCGCATACATGCTCTTTACTGCTTCCAGAAAATTACCAACTACTCTGTATATTGTCAATTCTTCCCACAACACTTCTCCGTATCTGTCATAGGCTTTCTCTCCGTCCATAAAGGCACTATACAACTGTTGTCCCTTCTCAAGATATTTTTCAACCTCATATATCAAGGAGAAAATCTGGTATACACACCCTCTTCTCTTCCTAAAACCATTCTGACCCTCACCTACCCATTGTTCCCTTCTCGCTCTCCTGGAATATGGATCCTACGACTTGAGTATGAATTGAAATACATTCTCCAAGTAGGATTTCCCTTCCCCTTAATATTAATAGGAAAAGGTTAAGTACCTTTAATGATTTCGTGGTAGAGTTGGATAAAGCATGGACAATCGTCCGGACTGTCGGTGTATCGATGTATCGAACCCGACTGATATTATAAAGTAAGAAAAGAGAATATACTGTATACTGTATATATTTTATATATATATATATATATATATATATATATATATATATATATATATATATATATATATATATATATATTTGGTTTTGTATTTGTTTTTCTCAGTAAATCCATGTTATTTCTGGTGTTGACAACAGAAAGACCTAATATTCTACTGGTACCTGGTTAACAACACCCAAACCTTCCCACCAGCACCTTTCTCCGCCATGTAGGGTTTCACTTTATTATTTTACCTTAATTCCAATTATCCACGTCCTCGTTCACCTTTCTCAGTTCAGTTGTCTTAATTGTAAACACCTGTGTCCAAACGACCGCTTTGTTCATGGCCAATATCACCATATCTACTTATATGCTTCAGGGATTCCATAGTCTACCATTACTTACATCAATATATATATATATATATATATATATAATGCATATGCATCTTAGTAGCGCATACCATTTCAAATAACGTCACATGAATCAATAGATCTGCTGGTATTAACCATTATTACAAACCAATTATAAGGCAGATTAGATATTGTTGAAGCAAAATACTTAATTGAACGTCTACCGTATATATAGATATGACAAGTGTGCACTGTGTATTGATGACAACTGGAGTGCAAGTAATTTATAGGTAACAACATTATTATGATATTATTGGTGTACATTAGCATTATAAGCTGACATTTGTTATTCCGTCAATCAGTTTTATATAGTTCGTATCAGGTGTACGATATCACGGGGGTTATTATCAAGATATGGTGTACGAGCGATGAATTATTAGTGTGGTTGCTGTTTCTACGGATGTGTGTAGGTGTGTGTGTGTGTGTGTGTCCTCGTTCATATTATTCTTCTGGGATATTCCTTTCTTTCCCTTGTCCCTGTCCCTGTGCCCCTGTATTTCCTGGAATCCTTTATGTCCTACACTTCACCTTCAAGAACTCTAATTTACTAAAAGTACGTTTCTTCCCTATCTCCCTAACTCTTTCCCCAGCTTATTGACTCCTCTCTCTCTCTCTCTCTCTCTCTCTCTCTCTCTCTCTCTCTCTCTCTTTGATGTAGTGGATATAACTGAATCCGGGATTCACAATAAAGCCAGAGTTTATGTTTGGGAATTAAAGAAACCTGGATAATTATAGATATGTCCACAAAGACTGGACCATGTGGGAAGCGGGCGGAATTCTTATGAACATCAGAGATTGTCTAATGCTGGGTTCACACATTCACGTATATTGCTCCCGACAGCTCCCGTCAGGCGTAATCGCCAATTTTGTGTTCTGACGGGAGTAGTCCGGCCGTGAACGCCCGTATAACCACGACTATTGCACTTCCCGACAGACGTACCGTGACGGGGCCAGTGTTACGTCAGTCGTAATGTAGTCGTATTGAACTACGTACGTGTTTGCGACTTGCGTAAGCATGTCCCTGTTCGTCCGCATGGGCTGCCCGATTTGTGGGAACACAGGCCACGCCCATGCCACGCCCCCACAAGACCTGCGTAGCTGAGGCCGTACGTCTTGGGATTGTTTAGGACCTACCTGGACCGGTTCCGGACAATCGTAGGCACACCCTGTCTGTCCAAACACAGACAAAGACAGTCTTTGTCATCCACATAGGTATGGGTTGGAATGTGGGAACTACAAAAGGGCAGGACTGGCCACACCTTTGCCATTCCCACTCCTTCCTCGGCACCATGAAAAACATCGCGGAATTCATCCTGGATGAGTTAAATTTTGTGAACTCCCTAATCAAACCGGAGAACAGGCATAACACGTGGCTAATGAAATGGATCCTTTCCTACATAGAAATCTTAAAACTACTTGCAATAGCAAACTACATCCATCAAGAGGAACAATAGAAGAAGGAAAGGAGCAAGAGGACAGTGTGGGTGTGGCCTTATCTGCAACGAAGGCTTGAACATGGCCATTATGAGAACCTGATGGAAGAGTTGGCCAAAGAATGTCCACACATGTACAAGAACTTCACCCGGGTAGACAAACAACTATTTGATGAGATTGTGGAACGTGTCACCCCCATCATTCAGAGGAAACCTACGTTCTGGCGAAAACCCATTCCTCCTGGTCTGCGGGTGGCCATCACCCTACGTTTCCTCGCTACGGGTGAAACCTACAGGAGCCTGCAGTACTCCTTTCGGGTTGCCCACAACACCATCAGCCAAATTGTTCCAGACACATGCCAGGCCCTCATCTCTGTCTACGGAGATCAGGAGCTCAAAACGCCACAATCGCCTACTGAATGGAAGGAGGTTGCCAGCGGCTTTGAGGAACGATGGAACCTGCCGCATTGTATAGGAGCCATTGATGGCAAACACATACGGATCCGCAACCCCGCCTTTGGTGGCACATATTACTTCAACTACAAGAAGTTTTTTTCCATTGTCCTGTTGGCAATTGTTGACTCCAACTACAAGTTCATCTATGTCGACGTTGGTGCCATAGGGTCAGAGTCTGATGGTGGTGGCTTTGCACACACCCGTCTGTCTAAGTTGCTTGATAGACAGACCGCCAAACTGCCCCCCGTCGAGGTCATCTCTACCGATCCCACTGGACCACCAATGGAATACTTCTTAGCAGGTGATGATGCATTCCCTCTGCGCGCCTACCTGATGAAGCCCTACCCCCAACGATTCCTCACGAAACCTGAACGGATCTACAACTACAGACTCAGCAGGGGCCGCCGGGTGGTAGAGAACGCCTTTGGCATTCTTGCCAACCGCTTCCGGGTTTTCCACACTGCAATGTCTATGAAACCTGAGCGTGCAGAGGTTGTTGTGTTGGACTCATGCATTCTGCACAACATCCTACGAGGACGAAACCCACCCCGAACAGAGGTAGATCAAGAGGACCCACACACCCACCAACTCATAACTGCCCCCTGGAGGAGTGACCCACCTGTAGGAACCAACATCCCACCCGTGTCCCGCAACACTGCAACCAGGCTTGCCAAAGAGCAATGGAACTACCTCAAGACCTACTTCTCTTCCCCTCAAGGATCTGTGGCTTGGCAGGATGACCGTATTTAGGTGAGTTATATCTACTTTAATACTTCTTTGAAATTTTTACAGTTTTCCCCTGTTTACTTTGTATTTTGCTTTATATTTCAGTTTCATTTTACACTTTTGTTATCGAGTCTTTGACAGTTTGCTTTGTATTGTACTTTTATCTGTTACTTTTGATTTTCTTTAAGTTTGTAGGTTCTTCCATATTTTGTTTATTGTATATTTTTATATTTCCTTTAATTACTTCAATTGTTCCCTGCTTACTTTATTTTTCATCTTCTACTTTTATATTTCAATCAAGTTTTTAATTGTTTCCATGTTTCCTTTGTTTTGTACTTTATGTTTTAGTTACGTTTTCAAGGTTTTTCATATCTATTATTAACCATATTATCATTATTGCGTTTCAATTAGTAATTTCTTTGTTATTCTTACTCATTACTTTCAGTATATATTTCATTTGTCATCTTATTAATAAATACTTTAGCTACAATATTGGAAGTAGAAACACACACGTCATTACACAAATAAATATATTGTTAATATACATACATTATCATTAATTAGAAAGAGAGACAAGGAGGGTTGCTACTAGGGTGGCTTCTTGGGGGTCTCCAGGGTCTGATCTGGATCGACAGATTGCGCGGGCGTACCTGGATTATATCCAGGTGATCCAGACAGAAGATGATCCAGGTTGAAGCTGGTGTTCCCAAACTGTGAGCCCAAGTTTGAGAGGTCCACTAACTGCGAATGTGTCGGTGTGGAGGCATTAGGTGGCAGGAATGTGCCAGTGGGTGTTGCTGATTGCTGCGGCCGCAGCAATGACTGCAATACATGTGGAGGTAGCACGAAGGTAGCAGGCTTGGGCTGGGTCGGCATGGGTTGAGGCAGGGTGGTTGGCGGATTGCCCTGGTACATCACTATGGTTGCCGGTTGATGCTGCTGTGCCTGGGGTTGGGGTTGGGGCGCCTGAAAGCCATAGTTCCGAGTGGCGTGCAGCATGAGGTCCTGACCAGGCTTGGTGACTCCCTCCTCATGGGCAGTTCGGAACCGGTTGAGGGCTGCCATCAGTGGGGTGTTGAAACCTGCCGGCAGCCCCACACAGTCCTTGGCCATGACATCCAGGGAGGCGCGTCAATACTGTAGCTCCGGATCCTCGACCACATCCATAACCCCAGCCAGGTTGTGGCGCACCTTCTCCGCAGTTGCAAGGACCTGGTATGGGAACAAGGAACAAGAGAACATTAAACACACGAAACATAACATATTTTAATATTTGACCAATTATGAATTTTAACAAATAAAATGTTGTGGTATTCTGGGAAGCCTACTATGTTCAAAGTTATTGTTACCATTATAGAAAAAGAGAACATTAACACGTTGCACAACACACGAAACATAACATATTTCAATAATTGACCAATTAGGAATTTTAACAAATAAAATTATGTAGTATTCTGGGAAGCCAATATGCTATAGTGGGATCAAAAACGGTAGGGAGCTTTAAGATAAAATTAGATAGGCATATGGATGAGAAGGGTTGGGTATGAAGGGGGATCTACCTGGTGTGGGCCAATCAGCGTCCTGCTGACCCCAGTAATCTTGTGTTAATCTCTAACCGTTTTGGTGAGATGATCCTCAAGGTATTAGAGTGTTGAGCCTATAATTGGGCTTTGTAATTGGGGTTGGGTGGGACAGGGATCTGCCTTGTTTAGGCCAATTGGCTTTCTGCAGACTCCCATTTTCTTATGTTCTTATGTTCTAAGTTATTGTTGCTATTATGAAACTAATATTTCCTCTACTCACTTGCTCCAGGATTCCGTGTGATGTGGATGCTGTGGATGGTACAGCACCAGGAGGCTTCCCCTGCTTCGCCTTCCGCGCAGGCATGGAGATGGCTGCGGTGGTGTCCTCCTGACTGCCGGCAGAGGGGTCCTCCACATCGTCTGTGGGAGGTGCTGGGGAGGGGTCAGGCACAGGAACAGAAGCAGGTTCGGCAGCTTGGGCAGCAGACTGTTGGGACATGAATGTATAATTAGTAACATGTACATTATTTATCAACTGTAAAATACCATTCAACATAACCATTCATCCTTGTAACCTTTAAATAAAATGAATAAACTGCTTTGTGTTATTATGTGTTTCATTAACAAAAATGTTAGGTAATTATAAACTTAAGTGAACAAGATAAATTGAAAAAAATAATGACATCATTATAAGCAAAATAATTCAGAAAAAGACAAAACCTGTCACTGTTCTGAGGACGCCAAACTTCTTGGCTTGCTATCGCTCGCCAGGAAAATATTGATGTGGTTGTCGATTTAATAGTGAAAGGGTTGGAAAACATAAAAAATATAAACGTACCTGAGGCATACCAAGTGTCCGGGGTTTCTTTTGCCTCACGATGTGTGGCTTCAGGAACCGGAACATGTCAATGATCCACTTCTCCCTCTCCGTCAACCTTTTGGCCCCATCACCACTCTTCAGCTTGGTGAGCCTGCCGAACCTGGAGTGGAGAGAGGTGAACCACGTCATCAAGTCCAAGGCTGTGATGGGGGGTTCCATGCTGGCTGCCTTCTCCGCCACAACATGGTCTATGTGTTCCTTCTGTTTGTGCCTGGGATCACCCTTATCATATAAAAAAGGCACCTCGAACTCCAGCCACTCTCTCAGCATACACTCAGTCTCCTCCGTCAGGATAATGTTGGTGCTCTTCCGGCACCGTTTTCGCCGTTGTGGTGGCTGTGGCTGTTCGACGCCGGAATTTGTAGGGGGTGGGTCCTCGTCGTCGTCGTCGTCGTCATCACTTTCCTCATGATCATCTTCGACTTGCCCCATGACCTCTCCATTCTCGTCGTCGATGTTGATAAAAAATTCTGCCTGCTCATCAGAGTTGGAGGTGCCAGGCATCGAGGGGGCAGGCGGTGAGGTGGCAGACGTCGATGGGGCAGGCGGAGAGGTGGCAGGCGGAGAGGGGGCAGGCGGAGAGGTGGCAGGCGGAGAGGTGGCAGGCGGAGAGGGGGCAGGCGGAGAGGGGGCAGGCGGAGAGGTGGCAGGCGTCGAGGTGGGAGGGGAAATCTTCCTGACCTTCTTCCCGCTTTTCTTGCTATTCATGGTGACAGGGCAGGGCAGCGTGCAGAGGGTCGCAGGGTGACAGGGTGGCAGGGTTGGCTGTAGGTTGTTGCTCCGGTATGGTGAGAGGTATGACTGACGGCAGTGTGTTCCGCTGGTCCTTATATACCCCCCCGTACATCGTTGCCGCGTCTTCCCGCCAGCCCGCAGTGTGGCAGTGTTGCCATATACTTCCCGACGAACGTAAACTTTCCCGTTTGACGGGAATATTTTACGATTGACGGGAGCAGCTCACGTCTGACGGGCGAGCATCTACGTCTGACGGGGCTGCTCCCGTCAGACGGCCGTGGTGGGCCGGACGGTCGTAAAAGTTCCCGACTTTTGACATACGTGAGCGCGAGCCCCGTATCTGATTCAAATTTCAAAACATACCGGGCGGCATCGCCCGCACCAACCGCCTCCCCGACCCGCGTGGCTACTCCCGCCATGCGTACCAACCCACCCGACTGTACACAATTTCATTTACGTTTTGCGTAATATACCCTTACGTTTGACCAAACTACCAATATTCGGATGCCAACTACCAATAAACCTTCGTACGGGAGCTGTCGGGAGCATATACGTGAATGTGTGAACCCTCCATTATGGAGGGTTCACACATTCACGTATATGCTCTGTATAAGTCTGTTAGGTGTAAACTTGTAGGTGTAGAACTCAATCTATGTAATTATATAAAAAAAATTATATATATATATATATACATATATATATATATATATATATATAGGAATGTTATGGTGTCAAAATGTTGAAAAGGATGAACTTTTGATTTAGTGTTTTTTTCGAAAGCAGTACCAGTGTGACATTAATTGTCTAGTAAACTGGGAAGCAAGAATTGAAGGTAGATAATATTTTGTTGACTTTGCTAAAGATAACTTTTTGACCCTGTGTGTTAACAAGCCAATTAAAGGCAGCAACATGCTAGATCTTTTGTTCGCAACTGAAGACGAAAGTATGACCAGCTAAACTGTAGAGGAGTCACTCGGAGGTACATACCACCATTAGTTAGGTTCTCTCTTCTCATTTGCTTGTACAACTCCGGCACTTTTACTGCTGTAGGTCCAACGGTAGGGCTTTGCTCTTCTAACAATATCACTTCACTGCATTTTTATGCCTACTTAAAATTTAAACTGCACCCATAAGTAAAATATGTAACTTACAGACCCATAGGTGCTGCATTTCTTAAAAAAAATGTAAGTTAGACAATAAAACAAATCATGCAAATTGAGCAAGAATTGCAAAAGTTATAACAATTTGAAAAATAAAGTGTCTGGGAAATGGGCGTCAAAGTTAAAAAAAAAAAAAAATGTATCCTCTTGCTTAAATACAATATAAGATTGGTTATCAAGCACTTCTTTACCAAATTATGCCATTTCTTCACGACAGTGTTGCCAACACATTAAGCTATTTTTCATTAAATTATCATAATAAAGTCTGAGGGAAATGTACATACAGTTTAGCATTTTGTTATTTATCCTCCTGCTTAAAATGTCTTTAAATATTGATAACCAATGTAATAATCTACCAAATGATGCAATTTCTTCACGATAGTATTGTCAACACATTAAAGCTACTTTCTAGCAAATATTGCAATTTTTTCAAAATTTGGGACATAATGGTCCCTAAAGCGGACCTCCATCCTTAAGTAATGTTTTAGTGATGTGTTGTGTTGTGTTATTCAATAGTTTGGCGTGGTGCAGTGTTGTGTTATTTTAATAACGGGTTTAAAAAGAGATACAACGAAACCCCCACCAAGTCTACCCACGTACCCAGAAGACACACGTATTAAAAGAGACACAAGGACCCCAACCTACCTACCAACATTCCAGGAGGAAATGACCCAACCACAAGCCAAAATAGCCAGCCTCTGAGAGAAGAGAAGATCAAAGAAGAAGAACAGGACACAAGCACAGACAGGAAAAGAAACAGCACAGTCTATCATAACAAATCAACGTCCTCTATTGTGTCAATAAACAACGCAGTCTACCATATTAAAACAACACCCTCTACCGATACCCACAGAAACTACAAGGCCACTCATCAAGGATGACCTGCTTCCGGGCCAATCACCTGGGCCTCTGCCGGGCCAATCATAAGGTCAGAGATACGGAATAGAGGCGTATCCAATCCAAGAACCCGATTTAAACTACAACGAAGAAGAGTTTATGCAAACTCCTCATCAATATCCGATGTTTTACTACACCTGATGTGACCAGAATAACCCTCTCTACAGTGCGGATGGCCACGAATGTCAACAATAACAGATCAACAGAGAGTAAGGAAAGTTATGCAAACACCAGTGATAATAGAGAAAAGTCTGAACTAATGCAAAACAATTCTCATGCAACAATGCAAGCTTTCTAAAATATGAGTTTAATTTTAAGAAATAAAGAATAACATTCCCCATGTATCACTATATGTAATGTATTTTTAACCCAGTGAGACCCAGCGTCGCACGTGATGCGTCGGCAGTGTTTGATCACCAACTCCCAGCGACGCATCACGTGCGTCCGACATATTAAAATCAGTTACGTGGCTCATAAGGTAGGAAATGGCGGGAGAATAGGAGGGGGAGGTACCGTAGTGTGTGTGGGAGCCGGGCCGGTAGGTGTGAGCGGGCCAAGACAGCCGCGCGGCTGGTGGTGGTGGGCTTAGTGGGGATACTTTACACCCTTAGTTCACCGCCACTTTGAACCTTCATTACTCCGGTCGTATGGGAGCTAGAGGCTTGAGACTTATGTGAGACACTCCTTAGGATGTATGCCGTACAATGCCATACTCAGTTTTCACCCTAGTGCTCCCGGGCGGGTGGTCATGCAGGGGAGACGAACTTTCGACCCTCCCCCCCCCACCTCCCAAATGACCAAGGTGAGTTTTTTTTTTTTTTTTTATTCATTTCCCACCATTCTCTTCCATTTTGGCTCAACAAATTTTGTTTTGAGGGCCCCCCCCCCCCAAAAAAAAATATCCGAGGTGATTTTTTTTTTTTTTTTTTTCATTTCTCATCCTTGTCTTCCTTTTTAGCAAACAAAAATAAGAAGTGAAAATGGCTTGGGACTGGGGTGAACAAAATATTATAACTAGCCGGGGCTCAACGGGTTAAGGCCATTATTAACTTCACCATAATTCGAAAACCAAAATCCAAATTCCCCTTATATTCCGAAACCAATTAACCCTGATCCAATTTAAAAACTGAATATCCTTCGCCTGAAATTTAGAATTGTTAGGCAAACATTGTCGAAACCGTCTATAAGTCAAAGGCAAACTAGAATGAAGATCCAATGTCAGAGTCGCTAATGATGGGGTTAAGTCAATCGTCCGTATATACAGCCACCTCGTAACACTAGAAAGTGCCCGTTCTAGCAAGTGTAGAGTACCTGGTGAGTTATCTGCTCAACAGGTGGCGTTGTGTGTGTGTAAGTGTGAGAGTCCGAGTGTAGGGGTGAGACAGTGAAGCACGGGAACGAGGTGGCTTCAGAGATGGGGTTGTTTCGGGCCATGAGTGAGCACCGTGCCTCATGTGAAGGCAGGATGGCAGGTGCTCGTTGTACAGTACTCTACGTGCTTCACATGTCTCACTCCCTAGACTGGAACAAGACCTCACGGGCTTCACTGTTCATTGTAAAGCGGTGAATGTTAAGGCTCTCAGCCTATGCTCGAGAGGAAGTACTGTAAGTTGGAATATAGAAAAAAAAAAAAAAAAAAAAAAAAAAAAAAAAAAAACCTAGAAGTGTCTATTCTAGTAAGGTGTAGGTGAGCTAGAAGTGAAAATTCTAGTTGTGTAGGAGAGGCTGTAGAAGTGAAAAGCTCTAATTAGTATCTAAGCACTAGAAGTGAGAGTTCTAGATGCATATAAAATACTGGAAGTGATTATTCTAGTTCTGTGTGGAAACGCAGTCTCTCTCTGATAAATAAGAGGCTTAAAAACGTACGAGCTGGTTAACCGCAGACCAGATCTCTCTAAAGGATCATCTCCCCCCAGTCTAAGTACGGTTGCTACGGACATCTCTTGGTCCATTCAAGATATAATTACAAGTAATCAGAAATTCGTTCCCCTTGTTAATTATTAGATCAGTACGTTCGAGTACCTTATTAATTTATTCTGAATAATTAATTTTATATTTAACACCTGTCGGACGGGGGCATTTGTAATTTGTACTACCTGTGTGGCGGGCATATTTACCCTAAACGAGCTTCGATCTATGCTCGTTTTCATGCATAAACAAGAGCCAGAGCGTAATACAATTATGTATCCGTGAAAGGGCGATAATAGAGCTTTCCAATGACACCTGAATCATCCTTGTACGACAACGGGTTCGCTTGCAACTATGTTGCAACGCGAGTACAAAAACCCTAAAATACAGTAATTTCCTGAGATTTTGCCCTGTCTAGCGATACGAAGGATGTGTAGACGTGTGGTGGTGATGTCAGTGGCGGGAATAGGTCCACGCTGAACGTTCAGAGCCCGCCTGCGGTCCTTGCAACGCGTGCAACGCTCTCTCAGAGCCGATAATGTGCTCAAAATCCCTTGCGACTTAAGTCGAGACCCGCGGGATAGGCCACTTTTCTCTCACTCGACATATGTCGCATTAGGGGTCAAACTTGTGAATAATTCGGTCCACCACGTTATACGGTGAATAACATTCAAACTTATATTTGGAATTTCTATTATACCCAACTGTGTTCATAGCCTATACTTCTGGCTGCTTTTCGATTCACTACTTGTTCTGTGATATCAGTTTATATTATATAAATTAATTTCACCCACCTTGTGGTGTTTCTATTTTATTTTCCAGTGTGTTGATTATTTATTTAGACCCGCTGAGTTCATAACCTTTTAGGTTATATTTTATTCACTGCATGTTCTGTGAAATTAGAATTCCTTAGTATTGTCCGTTGTCACATTTACTGACTGTGACGCTTCTGCATAGTAGCCACGTGCGGGCGCGCACGTCGGCTGCCCAGCCGTTTAGAAACCGGCAGGCGGCAGGCGGCCGGCAGGCTTTTCCTTAGTATATATCCTACGACAACATAACTAATGTCTGGGATATTCTTTTGTTGTTTCACAGCTTGTAGCTGCCCTTATTCTTAACCAACGCATCTTAGTATATTTTATTCTCGATAGTTGATTGTTTCATTATAATATATAAGATGTAAGTCTAGTGAGGGCGGGAGGAGACGAGCGGGAGAGAGAGACCGGCTTGGGACGTTGCTTCGCTTGCCAGCTTGGGACGAGCCTGAAGCGTTGCCATATGCATTTGATTGCAGCGTTAGGCTTAGTTTTGACTAACGCACGGGGTAGACGATTTTGA
Source organism: Paralithodes platypus (assembly GCA_032716605.1). Taxonomy (NCBI): domain Eukaryota; kingdom Metazoa; phylum Arthropoda; class Malacostraca; order Decapoda; family Lithodidae; genus Paralithodes; species Paralithodes platypus. The sequence goes on from CM064480.1 coordinate 9,715,495, forward strand.
CCGGCAACTGTGTTGAGTGTTGCCAAGCCTGGGATGTATTCTGCATGCCTAGGGCGGGGTCCAGACAGATTCAAGACTCAGAGCTCACCTCACTGTCGTACCCTTCGGACCCCCTTGATATCTATCCCTCTCAACCCCACTTAGAAACTTTCTCTCTTACTTTGTATACCTTCCTTCCACTACTTCACCAATCTATTTAATTATCCCATCCCCTTGCTAGACCTTATATCTATTATTGTATTAACAACGAGCTCTCAGATAACTAGATAGGATTTTGGGCCTTATGCAGACGTAATTGTTAATGAGACCTAGGAAGCTTTTTTGTTGTCTCATAATTGGTGGTTTCATGCTTGCTAGTGTGTTCTTGTGTCAGGTTAGCAGGGGCTAGACCGGAGGGGAGGCTTTTTGCGATCCTTTAAGTAAAGTCTGCTGTGCGAGTCCTGTGGACCCGCACGACTTTACTAGGATACCCGTGGGAGTCTGGGGCATTTTCTTGTCTGTGTCCCTGTGTGTCTAGTGTTGTGTTGTGTGAGGGCCCTTGCCTAGTCCACTCAGCACTGCGCTAGCACGTCTTGCTTTTGTTTTAGGGTCGCCAGGAGAGAGTCAGATACTTGCGATCTGAGTCTCTCAAGAGAGCACCCTTTCAATTAGAGTAATTTGGCGCACAGACTTGGGAACGTCCCTAGGCTACAGCAGGTGGCTCAGCCCGGGTATCCGAAGCCTATATCCTTCCGGCTAGACCTCTGCCACCTGGCAGATTAACAGCTAGGGGTTTATTATCTCAGTATGCTTGTTATTGTGCCACAGTTTACCGTTTTTGTGAGCATTGTGAGTCAGGGTGTGGCTTAGAGACTCTGTCCGAGCAGGCTTGCCTGACTAAGGGTGAGAAGCACACCTGTATGTGGTTATGTTGCGAGTTGCTGCCTTTATTTAATTATACCTATGCCATTATACACTGTATGGCCTATCACTAGTATTTATTCCTTCTTATGAGTTAAGAGTTCTCTAAATCCGTAACGTACTTTCTTTGCTAAGCATCAGATCCTACAGTAGCCGCATGCAGTTTAGAAACCTGCATCTTGTCTACCTGTACGATGTTTTGAGGACTGTTTGCTTTCACCTTCTTTCACGCAGGGGTGATTAGTTGTACTAATTAACGTAACGTTAAATGTACTTTCTTCTAGTTTGTTATTAAATTGTTTCTGCAATTTAATTCCGTTATCTATCTTTTCCTTGAAACTTTAAGTCAACTTAATTGTGTGATCTTTTATATAGCCTGCTTGACTATCAGCAGTCTATAGTGCGTGCACCCTGTAACCGAGTCATAGGATACCTCGTTGTCCAGGCAGGACTCTTGACGGTTTAGGGTGGTTTGTTGCCTGGGTTTATAGATAAGGGTTGGATCTAGCGTTTTCCGTTGTTGCTTGTTGCCGCATACCTAGTCCAATAGAAAGAGCCCAGTGTTTATATATCCCAGGACGTAACATGACTTAAATATTTTTTCCTAGACTCGGTGTATAATTGTTCACCCTTTTGTCTTGATTATATATTTGTAATTTTAATTGTCATCTCTATAAGACTAACGTCATATTCGTATTTATTCATCCTAGACTAAATATTCCATACGGTTAAGATTTCCAAGTATACGTCGCAGTAACTTTAATCTAGACCCAGCCGCGATTACTTTGACCCCCGTCCTACCTGGTCGCGTGACCCTAAGCCACCAGCCACACTCTACCTCACCTGTTTGTCTCCGCGATACCAGCTGCCCATATTTACGCTACGTGATTCCTCTCTTTGCATACTTAACTCTATTCTATTTTTATTAATTACACCACAACACGAAACACCTCCAATGAAATTAATGAAGGCATATATGTGTTCCACCAGGATTAGAACCCGGGTTATCACACACAGATTTGTAGACACCTTAATATATTCTTATTATTTTGCATACAGGAGTTTTCTGCATTTGTTAGAGATACTGCATTTCTTTTCCTTGGCAATCTAGAGTATAAGCTTCCTTTTATTCTTCCATGTCGTTTCCATCATTCTGCTGTTATTATATTTATGTGTGAATATTATTCCTGGTTGGTATCTATAGTGGTTTGAGGATTGGCCTGTTTACTTAGTTTTTGGTAGGCCTTTGAGGAACGAGGTTGTTGGGTGTGTGTGTAGGCCTGCAGTGCCATAATAATGCTACTGTCTTTTTTCCTTCCACCACACAGCATCCCCTAACTCGGGCCTTAGTTAACCCTTTAGGGGGTGGCAGCCAATCTTCAACCATCTAAGATACCAACCCTTGTGCCTTGTTTAGTTTTAGCAGCAATACATTCGGTGCAGATAGGGACTAGGGGTGGAGCCTGTTACTAGGTGAGGTTGTCCCCATTGCACCCGATTGTATTGAGCTAACCCCAGATGATGTAAGGGTTACGTCATTAAAGTTGTTTATCCCTTACAACACCACCGCCGAGCTGTGCTGAAGAGAGCCACTCCGTGTATTATTAGGACAATAGGCTAGGGAAAATAGAATTGGCACAGAGGTTTATGCACTGGACTTTCCATGGTTTTTGCTCTGTATTGTTCCTAATACCTAAGCGATTGGGCATGATATAGATTGTTCTGGGAGTCTAGTATTGTTATGGTTAGGTAATATTTGGGCAGTTTAGAATAACCTTAGAAGTTCTCTTGCATACTACACGCACTGTGGACTAGACTCGGGGACAATAGATATTTTTGTGTCTCCTTGTTACTGCTTTAATAGAGCAAAGAGGAAGATAACCATTTTTCCTAGAGAACCTGAGTGTCTTGGTGTTTGAGTCGGATATTAAGAGCGTGTCTGTTGCAGGGTAGTACGGTGCTGTGGGGTAGGCTATTAGAGCATCTGGTTGCCCCGGCTCCCCTCGTAACAACATATAAATATATATATATACAGTTTATACAGTACATATATATATTTATACAGTATATAGTATACTGTATAAATATTCATTTATTTGTTCTATGTGAGTGAGGGAGACAAAAGGCAGAACTGCGTGTAACGAGTGCCTCCCCCAAAGTTGAGTGACAGGGCCAAAATCAAGGAACATTCGAGCTAAAATGCCTGGACACACAGAGTTTGAAGTAATTTAAGTCATAGGAAGGAGGAAAGACTGATACAAGGATGCACTGTGCCCCTGTACAGAGCAAGAAACTGTGCAGGGGTAAACCAAAACTTGAGGCGATTGAGCACACACAGCTTCTGGGAGGCTGCCTTAGCAAGTCTGGTAATATGGTCCTTCCAAGTGAGAGCAGAAAAAAAAGAGACACCAAGAATATTGAGAGAAGATGAAGGATTGATTTTTGCATTGTTGAAAGATAAAGGATAGTCCTCTGGGAGTTCAGGACGGGTAGATATATGGAGAAATTGGGTTTTGGAAGCATTAAAGGCAACAAAGTTTTCTCTGCTCCAATTGGAAATAGTAGTTAGATCAGAAGATAAGAGTTGTATGGCTTCATTACGTTTGTCTTTGAGGAATTGCTGGCTGGGGCGTTCTAGAAACTAATTGAGTAGTGTAAGTTAGATTTGACTGCGTATGAATGGATGGGACTGGAGGTACAGTTGAGAAGATTATTTATGAAAATTAGAAAGAGGATAGGAGATAGGACACTGAGGAACACCGGAGTTGATAGGATAAGGAAGTGAGCGATGGCTCTCCACAACGGCAGCTATGGAACGGCTGGAAAGGAAATTAGAGACAAAGGTACAGATGGAGGGATAGAAACCGAAGGAAGGTAGTTTAGAAATTAAAGATTTGTGCCAGACTCTACGTCTAGCACAATAGAAAAGGTCTCACCGAAGTCCCGAAAGGAGGATGACCAAGAATTTGTAAGATATCCAAGATCACCAGTAGAGCTACCGTTAAGGAAGCCGTACTGGCGATCTGAGAATAGATTATGGGAAGAGAAATGCTCAAGAAATTTGAAAATAAGAATAGTTTCAAAAACTTTAGAGATACAAGAGATGTACGATAATTGGAAGGTTGAGAACGGTCACCCTTCTTTGGGACAAGTTGAATGAGAGTAAACTTCCAGCAAGAAGGGAAGACGTTAGAAAAGAGACAGAGAATAAATAGTTTGCCTAGGCAGGGAATCTGCACGGAAGCACAGTTTTTGAGTACAACGGGAGAAACACCGTCCTGACCATACGTTTTCTTAGTATTCCCAGAGAGGGTAGAAAGTGCATCTATAGAAGAGATTAGGATATTAGGCATAAGTTGGAGAGAGGGGGGTGGAGAGGGAGGAATACCACCAGAATCATCCAAGGTTGAGTTTCTAGCAAAAGTTTGAGCGAATGATGGTTGTGCCATAAGAGTGGGAAAGGGGAGGGAAAGACGAGGAATATTTTTTTTTGGAAAGGTTTATGGCTAGATGCCAGAACACTTGAGAAGAGCTAGAGTTGGATAGGTCAGTGCATTTATTATTGATGAAAGAGTGCTTGGCAAGTCGAAGAACAAATTTGACTTGATTCCGGGCAGAAACATAGGAAGAATGAGATTCTTAAGATTTAAGGCGTCGGTACCGTTTGAATGCTTCCTCCTTGTTGCGGACATCAGTAGAACAGGCGTGTGTAAACCAAGATTTGTTTGCATTAGTCTGAGAGAAAGAAAATGGAATGTATGCTTCCATGCCCGAGAGGATTACCTCGGTAATGCGTTCAGCACTCTCTGAAGGTCCCCGGCCACGGAAGCAAAAGTTATTCTATGGGAAATCAAAGAAATACTGCCGAAGAGCCTGCCAGTCGGCAGCGCCAAAGTGCCACAAGCGCCGCCGGTTGGGAGGATCGGGTGGCCGTATTGGAGAGATAAGACAGGTGACAGAGATAAGGTTATGGTCTGAGGAGCCCAAAGGTGAGAGCAGATTGACAGTATAAGAAGAAGGGTTAGAAGATAGAAACAAGTCAAGAATGTCGATCTCTGAAGCGATACCGAAGCGATCCGGGATACGGGTTGGTTGCTGTACTAACTGCGCTAGTTCATTTAGGATAGAACAGACGTAGGCTTGTTCACCAGGTTGGTCAGAAGTATGAGAGGAGAGCCATTGGCGGTGATGAACGTTGATATCTCCTAGGATAGAGATTTCTGCGAAGGGAGAGATGGATAGAATGTGTTGCACTTTAGAAGTTAAATAGTCAAAGAATTTTGGATGGTCAATAGAATTAGGGGAGAGATAAACAGCGCAAAAATATTTAGTTTGAGAGTGACAAGAAAACTTTAGCCAGAGAGTTGAAAATTCAGAGGAGTCAAAGTTGGGAACACGAGAGAAAGCAAGATTGTTGCGCACATATACGCAACATCCACCTTTGGCTTGAAGCTGAGGATAGAGATAGTAGGAGGATACAGAGAAAAATTTGCTGTCAGTAGTCCCAGACACCTGAGTTTCAGTAAGAAAGAGAGATGGTCAGGGTTGGCAGAGGAGAGGTGTTGTTTTACAGAGTGGAAGTTAGAGGAGAGGCCACAAATGTTGCAGAAGTTAATAGTAAGAGTAGTAGATAGGGGTCCAGGGCATTTTGAGGAGTCGTTGCCAGATGTCAGTCGGGTGGGTGCATTTCTGGTAACCCCCCCCCTCTTTTGGGGACTCCGAGGCTGGGCGTATAATCGTCATAACTTTATGTCATCCTCATATATATTACCAGCAGGGGCAAATAACAGCAGTCAAATTAGACGCGGATGTAACTGCGAGTGTGCGACTATGTAAACAAAGCGGGCGGTACACCCGCTAACACAACTTTTACCAAAAAATTTAACCTAGGCTAACTTACTTTAACCTACCATAGGTAAGGATGGAGGAATTTGGGTGTATCGCCTGCCTTGTTTAAACTACTCGCATGCTCGAGATCACGTCCCAGTCTATTTTGAATGCCGTGGAATACAATAATAGGTTAAGGGAGGACTTTGGCCCCCCTCACCCCCCCCATGACTTATTATCATCATAATATTGCCAGCAGGGGGCAAAATACTCCTTCCCCTACCCTAACCTAGTGGCAAACTATAAATGTTACTTCTGGGAAAATAGCCTATCCTAACTTAATCTGAACTAGGCCGAGCCTAATACGCTGCAAACCCAAATTAAGTTCATGGGAAAATAATATAACCTAGCATAATCTAATATCCTATAGACCTACTATAAACAATGTATATGGTCCTTATGGAGAAAAAAAAATCATGAGAATTCTACCTAGTCTAAACATTCACTTCCTCAATCAGTAGCTAGCCCTAGTTCCCTCAAAGGGTAGTGAGAATCGGTAAGAGAAAAAAAAAAAAAAAAGAGGTGACAGGGGAAGAACATACAGTACGTTTGCCTGCAAAAAACAAGCACACAAGCAATCCTACGAATGGATCAGCAACCCTTCACTTAGTTTCACTTCCTCAACTTCTCTCAAAAACTTTGTTAGGGGTTAATTAAATATCGGATATTGCACGATTTATTATTATTATTATTATTGTTATTATATAATATATATATATATATATATATATATGTGAGTATAGCCAGGTAATAGATTCTCTTTTAAACAGACGAGGTTAAAAGCAATAGCAGGTTCAGCATTCAGGATTTTATTGTTACAGCTTTCAATAGTTCTAACAATTTTCCTCTGGGGTTCAGAGATGAGGTACAAAAGGTTAGCAAAATTCATGGTGGATCCAACGTTTCACAAGTAAACATCTTGCATCTTCAGGGAAAGGAGAGGTAATGATTAGAATAGGGACAAAGCATCATATTTATACAAAATTCGAGGATCAAGTAGAGGGAGGTGGGCGGAGCTACTGGGTGTGTGGTGGCTGTTCAATGGTGGAAGGCAGTCTATTCGCGAGACGGGCACTAAATCTTATCGGTGGTTGGTTGTTGGCTGTGGGTGGCTGTGATTGGTTGGTGTTGTCAGTTGTGTGCTGAGCGTGGAAGCGTAAGGGAGGGGGGCGCGAGGCGAGAGGAGGGGGGGCAGCATGCCTGTAGCGCTTGCCTGAAGGAAGAATTTGAAGGTCTTGTGTTTGGTTGTTGATGCTGGGGTTGAGTGTTTGGATGTATAGAGCTTCTAAAATAGCTAGTCTTCTGGGGTCTGATTCTTTGTCGAGTATGGTGGTTTGTTTGTCTAGGTCGGCGCGAGTTAGGGCAAGATGGTGGGGGGCTTGATAGTGATCTTTTATAGCGCCAGATTGAAGGTGGAGGGTTAGTCGACGGGAAAGGCGAGTCTGTGTCATTCCAACATAGGATAGGGGTCCACAGTCCCCAGAGGTGCAAATATGCTGGTATATCACATGATCGTCTTTCGGTTGGTTGGTGGAAATGGGGCGGTTACGGAGGACAAGGTTGGAGGTCTTAGGAGATTTGTAGTATATAATGAGTTTGATTTTATTGTCAGGGTTGGTGGGGAGGACGTTTTTGTTAATTATTTCTTTCATAATGGATTCGTCTGTTGTGTGGTCGGAAGACATGTAGTTTCTGTAGAAAAATGTAATGTCATTGGCCGGGTTGGTGCTAGAGGGGGCTTGTTTGTACCATTTTTCTAGGTGGTGGTTGATGGCATTGGTGATGTCAGTGTTGGAATACCCATTGTTGACTAGGACCTGGGTGAGCATTTCCAGTTCATTGTGTGTGTCATTCCAGGTGGTGTAATGGGTGAGGGCTCTCCTGACATAGGCGGCGATGGTGGACTGTAGGTATCGTTTAAGGCATTCACTTTCCCCATTAAGACATTGGCCATTGTTAGTAGGTTTGGTGTACACGGTAGTTTTGAAGCCGTGGTCGTGGAGGGAGACAAGGAGGTCGAGGAAGGGTAGATGTCCATCGGTGGTTTCTTCGTATTTGAAGTTGAGTCCGGAGGCGGCCATGAAGCGCTGCTGGAGGTCCCTGAGTTCGCCCAGGTCATTCACCCGCACGAAGATATCATCGATGTACCTGCAGTAGACAGTGGGCCGGTGGACAGACAGGAGTTCCTCTTCGATCGTTCCCATGAAGAAATTGGCGAACAGGACCCCCAGGGGGCTTCCCATCGCTACACCGTCGATTTACTGGTACATATTCCCGCGGGGGCAGAGGAAAGGGGACTCCTTGGTACATAGTTCCAAGAGCGTCTTCAGGGCCTTCTCCGGGATGTATTAGAGCAGTGGTAAACTCGACGTAGGATAAAATCTATGGTCTTATCAACGGGCACGTTGGTAAACAAACTCTCTACGTCGTGGGAGGCGATGATGTGGTCGTTAGCTGGGGGGGCATCTCGTAGAATTTCTAGGAAGTCATAAGCAGAGTTGAGGTTGTATTGCCGTGGAACAAAAGGGGTGAGGAGTTTGTTCAGGGCCTTGGCGGTCTGGTAGGTAACAGTAGGGATCTGTGATATGATGGGGCGGAGGGGGTTCCCGGGTTTGTGGGTTTTTATAGTACCGTAAGCATAACCTGGGGTAAATTCGCCGATGAGTTTCTTCAGGTGTACGCCACCGGCTTTGGCGTTAATAGCAGTGATGGTGGTGTTTGCTTTCCTTTTTATTTCGTCAATAGGGTTGCGAGTGATCCTTTTGAATTTGTTCTTATCACTAAGAATGTCGTCCAATTTCCGTAGGTATTCTTCTTTTCCGTGTATCACAAGGCAGGAGGCCTTATCAGCTCGTCGGATGATGATGTTGGGGTTCTCTTTTAGTTGTTTAGCGGCTTTGAAGTGGTGTTTGTTGAGGAGCTTGCTTTGGTGGGATCCCCTGGTTTTGGCGGCTTCTGCTAGTAGGGTGGGTTGTAGGGCTGGGGTGGTGGTGATCTTGCCTACGTCGAGTTTACCACTGCCCTAATACGCCCCCCCTGGACATCCCGGAGAAGGCCATGAAGACACTCTTGGAACTATGTTCCAAGGAGTCCCCTTTCCTCTGCCCCCGCAGGAATATGTACCAGCAAATCGACGGTGTAGCGATGGGAAGCCCCCTGTGGGTCCTGTTCGCCAATTTCTTCATGGGAACTATCGAAGAGGAACTCCTGGCTGCCCACCGGCCCACTGTCTACTGCAGGTACATCGATGATATCTTCGTGCGGGTGAAGGACCTGGGCGAACTCAGGGACCTCCAGCAGCGCTTCATGGCCGCCTCCGGACTCAACTTCACATACGAAGAAACCACCGATGGACATCTACCCTTCCTCGACCTCCTTGTCTCCCTCCACGACCACGGCTTCAAAACTACTGTGTACACCAAACCTACTAACAATGGCCAATGTCTTAATGGGGAAAGTGAATGCCCTAAACGATACCTACAGTCCACCATCGCCCTCCACCTTCAATCTGGCGCTATAACAGGTCACTATCAAGCCCCCCACCATCTTGCCCTAACTCGCGCCGACCTAGACAAACAAACCACCATACTCGACAAAGAATCAGACCCCAGAAGACTAGCTATTTTAGAAGCTCTATACATCCAAACACTCAACCCCAGCATCAACAACCAAACACAAGACCTTCAAATTCTTCCTTCAGGCAAGCGCTACAGGCATGCTGCCCCCCCTCCCTCCTCCCTTACGCTTCCACGCTCAGCACACAACTAACAACACCAACCAATCACAGCCACCCACAGCCAACAACCAACCACCGATAAGATTTAGTGCCCGTCTCGCGAATAGACTGCCTTCCACCAATGAACAGCCACCACACACCCAGTAGCTCCGCCCACCTCCCTCTACTTGATCCTCGAATTTTGTATAAATATGATGCTTTGTCCCTATTCTAATCATTACCTCTCCTTTCCCTGAAGATGCAAGATGGTTACTTGTGAAACGTTGGATCCACCATGAATTTTGCTAACCTTTTGTACCTCATCTCTGAACCCTAGAGGAAAATTGTTAGAACTATTGAAAGCTGTAACAATAAAATCCTGAATGCTGAAACTGCTATTGCTTTTAACCTCGTCTGTTTAAAAGAGAATATATATATATATATATATATATATATATATATATATATATATATATATAGATACAAAGGTAAACAATGAGCTAATACAACAGCTGGGTAGCTCTCTCTGCCACAGTGGCGTTTGTTTATTTTGATCAGCTGATATCAATGTCCCATGATTGGTTGATCCCCCCAAACAATGGGATATAAGGAGCCCCGTGATTGGCGGAACAACATAGGGCACCCTAGAAGATTTAGGACAATTTAGGAACAGGATAGGAAATCCTAATTTTAGTTTTTTGTATACAACTTAAGACACAAGATAAGTTGTCCTAACCTGTTCATATCTTAGGGCGCCCTAAGTCGGTTAGGAAGTCCTAAGTGCCCCAAGTTAGGACAGTTTTAAGTATCCGGCCCCTGATGTTTTACTGATTATTCCTAAACATTTCGATTGTTCATATTAAACATTTGCATGATTACTACAATTAAAATGTATACAATATAACTATTGATATCCTTAGTCTAGTTTACAGCAACACTTAATAATTAATAAATATTCAATGTGAAATTGATATATCAACCAATATCAAATAACATGAAAACGGAAAGGATAATGTAGAATAGAACATTCTTATCTTACTAACCCTGAGCTAGTGCTAATACAAAGGCCAGTCAATAACACAGAACTAAGAGTAGCATAACATGAAAGTATTTTTCAGAAAATGTTATAAATGTACTGATCGGATACGGATAAATCAGTGAGATTGGACCAAGTCATTTATAGAAAGGTGGAGCCTCTCATAATGTGTGTGTGTGTGTGTGTGTGTGTGTTTGTCAGGTGGTGTGCTTAAGTGTGCATGTGAGTAAATTGTGTATTCCTGATTGTTTATTTGTGTACTTGTATGCGTATGAGTGTATATGTGTGAGCTATGATTTTGTGTATGAGAGAGATGAGTGACATATATTGATTGTGTATGGCGCGCGCGCGTATGGCGTGAAATGGTGTGTTGACATGTGCATGCGTGTACATTGTGTAATTCAGAGAAAGAAGTTCGTGGTGCGCTTGTTTCTGAGTGTGTGTATGTGTGAGTGAGAGAGAAAGAACAAGAAATATGAGAGTAAATTGTTTAAGTGTGTATGTTTGTATGCGTTTGTGACTTAGAGACGAGATAATATATTTATACAGTTTATATTATATATATCCGGTATATATATATATATATATATATATATATATATATATATATATATATATATATATATATATATATATTTATATACATATATATATTATATACTGAGTGAAAACTGTTTCAAAGAAAGAGAGTATCCCCAAGAGTTCTTATCTAGCCTTTATACTCCCCGACTCCTGGGATATTAAAATCCTAAGTTGAGAGCAACACATATTCTCTCCACCAAAATGTACTTCTTCTTTCTCCGTGCACACACTCTCTCTCTCTCTCTCTCTGTCGCACACACATACAGACACACACACACACACACACACACACACATGTAAGTGAAGGTATATTTATTGCTATAAGCGGATATTTAATAGTTATTCTTTTATCTTTTTTAATATAAATAAAAAGTCTCCAGATCAAAGCTAAGTTAACTTAGCCTAGCATGAAACACTACCTAACCCACATAGGCGAATGTTGACGGCGGAACCTCTACGAATGATTCGCCGGCGAAATTCGTAATTTTTTTTGTTTTTTGGCAACACATTCTTTTATGCGAATTAGGCGAATTCACATCAAATACACCTCGAACAATTTGCGATAGCAAGACGAAAAATGCGACCCTCGGCGAATGATTTGAGGCAAATCCACCCGAATACTGAGACAGGTATTGGCAAATGATGCGATACTCCTGCCAATAATTTAAGAATAGGTAGCGATGCGCCCTCAAATTCAACAAATGTCTGACGATTATCTTTGCACTATATTTACTATTTCAATATGATAACAAAATGTATTATATTAAGTTAGGCTTTCGCAGACAATATTATGAAGCTTAGCAAGGTACTGTTGATGTCAAAGGATTAATTTATATATGTGTTATCCCTATGGTTCCTTAGTGTCTTTGTAAACCAGAACAACAATAAAATACTGTTAATCAGACTATAATGAAAGTAACGCCATCAAATTTATTAATAATAACATGTCTGTACATTGGCTTTTGCAGTAAAGGCACCACCTGCCCGTAGCATTATAATATATGTGATAGCAGTACGTATATGGACTTCATATTAATATTTCATGAACAAGTCTAGGATTATATCCAGAGTAGTTTTGCCACTTTATGCAGGAGTGGACCATAAGAAGTGTATAATGACTCACATTTGATGATCTTACTAAGCTTAGGAATGACCTGTGAGAATTAAAAGGGTAAATTCAAACTCCATTAGATTTATGAATATCACAAGCCCATTCCTAAGTTGAATAAATATATGTATGAACTCATTATATATTTGGCCAACTGTACATTACTACAAGACTGACGGAAATCTACACCAAGTAAGAGTAAGGTTATCTGCATATTTCTCCGTATAGATAACTAATAGCATTTACAGTACAGTCACGGTCAAGTCGTTCTATAACTAATAGCATGTCAGTACAGTAACGGTCAAGAGTCGTTCTATAACTAATAGCATGTACAGTACAGTAACGGTCAAGAGTCGTTCTATAACTAATAGCATGTACAGTACAGTAATGGTCAAGAGTCGTTCTATAACTAATAGCATGTACAGTACAGTCACGGTCAAGAGTCGTTCTATAACTAATAGCATGTCAGTACAGTAACGGTCGAGTCGTTCTATAACTAATAGCATGTACAGTACAGTAACGGTCAAGAGTCGTTCTATAACTAATAGCATGTACAGTACAGTAACGGTCAAGAGTCGTTCTATAACTAATAGCATGTACAGTACAGTAATGGTCAAGAGTCGTTCTATAACTAATAGCATGTCAGTACAGTAACGGTCAAGAGTCGTTCTATAACTAATAGCATGTCAGTACAGTCACGGTCAAGAGTCGTTCTATAACTAATAGCATGTCAGTACAGTAACGGTCAAGAGTCGTTCTATAACTAATAGCATGTACAGTACAGTCACGGTCAAGAGTCGTTCTATAACTAATAGCATGTACAGTACAGTAACGGTCAAGAGTCGTTCTATAACTAATAGCATGTCAGTACAGTAACGGTCAAGAGTCATTCTATAACTATTAGCATGTACAGTACAGTCACGGTCAAGAGTCGTTCTATAACTAATAGCATGTCAGTACAGTCACGGTCAAGAGTCGTTCTATAACTATTAGCATGTACAGTACAGTCACTGTCAAGAGTCGTTCTATAACTAATAGCATGTACAGTACAGTCACGGTCATGAGTCGTTCTCTACCTCTATAATCTATAAACTCTGATTATCTTTATAGCAATAAATGAAAACAATATATATATATATATATATATATATATATATATATATATATATATATATATATATATATAGAGAGAGAGAGAGAGAGAGAGAGAGAGAGAGAGAGAGAGAGGACACCGCTTATTCTGTCCGTGGATATAAGAAACTTTTAGTGTAACACTACACACTCACCCCTTCACACACACAAATATAATAAAACAGAAACTAATCAACAACACCAATACATCGTTTGGTTACCTAATGTTAGTACTACGCTAACACTCATTTTTAGCTAAAGCCAATTGAACTGGAAACATCTGAAGCTTTTCAACATGAAATAAATCAAACTTTTCAGTTAGTTAGATAGGATCATAGGATATTTGCGCTAGGCTGCGCTTTGCCCGGCAGTCAACTTTGTGTCAACCCTTTGGAGCAGAGGCTACTGCATATTGTCCAGGTTACCACCGAAGGGACGTCACATATACAGTAGCTCCAGCTTTATGTTCACTACTTGGTAAACAAAGGCACCAGGTGTCATCCGTGTCATCATACTCGGGAATTGAATTGGAGTTCACTATGTGAGCCGAGTGCATAAATAATTGTACTACAGGACACTATGGGATCGGCAGGCTAGGAATCCTCCTACTTTTGTAAAATTCACCTACTAGACGAAACACAGAAAGGGGTATGGAAACGCGAAAGTGGTCCCGGACCGTAAGAATTGGAACTATAAATGTTGTTTCTGTTCGGTCTCTGTCTCGGGTCACCCCCAGATATAGAGCATAATTTTACCTGAGTATATACAACACATACATACATACATACATACACACGACAATTGTTCATTAGTAAATTAAACTAATTGAAAGTTGATTGACGTTGACATATTTTTTATTTCAAAACAAGTTAAGTTAAAGGAATTTCTCTGGATAACTAATCTCTGTCTCTCTCTCTCTCTCTCTCTCTCTCTATATATATATATATATATATATATATATATATATATATATATATATATATATACATACTGTATATATTAAATAATTGGGTGTGTCTTAATAGGTATGGCAAACGTCGGGATTAGGCTATATATATATTTCCAAGCACATATGTTTTCCAAATCTTAAATGTTAGCGATATTGAATATTGAAAATAGTCTTTTCCCATATACAGTATTTACCAATAAGGCTCACCCATTTGCCAAAGGCCTTATTCTGCCCTCAGGTAAATTAATGTTTTTACCATACTATATTAAAAATATTGTCCTTATATGTGATATAAAATTATTAGACATAATTATATTCTACCTCACATTGCGACGCCTCGTCAAATTTCATATGTCCGTCGTAAATTATTTGCCAATATTCGTATAGGCATTCGCTAAATTGAAGGGGGTATCTCCATTTATTCGTCACATTCGCTGAAAAAATCCAGTGCTACCAATAACTCCTATTCGCTGAAAGGAGGAATGCAACAAATATGCCGATGTGGTTGCAGCCCTTCGCGAAAGAACGGAAAGAACGTTTGTTGTACGAGCTCCCCAACGATCTTTGGATTCGCCTTGTTTTTTTGGAATTTCCAAAATAACCGTAGACTGTACAACAATTACTGAAATACTTTCAGAATGTTTTACGAGAGTCACGAATATTGGAGATTATTTGAGCGAAAACACACGAATAGCCAAAAATTATATTCGTTACGGCCTCGCCCTCAAAATTCGCCAATGTTGGAAAGGCCCGTTATTTTAACAATGTGTGTGTACGTTTAATGTTGGATCAACCTACTTGTACATATAAACCTACATATATGAATTGTGTATCCACGAAGCTATTAATTATTTATATTCTATCTATCTATCTATCTATATGCTCAGGCCCAATCCCCATTTTGGGGGTAGCCTACGTAAGACAGAACAAGAACAGGGAAAAAAAAAAAAACAAAAAAAACAACGAAAAAACACAGATAAAAACACAAATTCACACACATCTAGGTCACCCAGGAGAAGACCCACAGACCAGGGCCACCCAGGTCGTTCCAGCACTACCCCGGCCCCCGACCACCCGGAGAGGTTCCGATCTCGGCAGGCAGACATGCAGCGGAGCCAAAGCCACAAGCCCTCCCACCACACTTCCAGGCGCACCCTTCATATTAATCATCTCCCCGGGCCAGGCACCTGATGGACTATTATCTAGTCCAACTTGGGCCCGACCCCTTATTCCAAATGACCACGTGTTCGCTCAACTATTCACAAGCATTCTCCATTCACTCCTGTCCACCACCACTTCCCCTGCCTGATCTATAGTCATTCCTCTATCATCCAAAGCTTTTCTTACACAGTCTCTCCATCTCAATGGGGGTCTTCCTGCCCTTCTATCTCCCCTTGTACCTGACTCACATATTCTCTTTGTAAGCCTTTCATCTCCCATTCGTTCAACATGACCATACCAGCTCAGCACCCTTCTGTCCACTCTGGCTGACAAATGTTCCTGCTGCCCCACTCTCCTACGTATCTCTTCATTCCTCAATCCGTCTCTACGAGTAACTCCACACATACTCCTCAAGCAGCTCATCTCCATCACATCCAGCTTTCTTTTCTCCTTTTTCTTCAGAGCCCATAATTATGTCTCAGCCCCATACATTTATATTAACTTTAATATATAATCTTTATATTCTGGTCCTTTGCTGGGTTTTATTTGTACTTAACCCGGCAAGTGAGCCAATGGCCTGTGACAAATGTAAATTTAACCTGCTGAGCCCCGGCTAGTTATAGTATTTTGTTCACCCCAGTCCCAAGCCATTTTCACCTCTTGTTTTTGTTTGCTAAAATGGAAGACAAGGATGAGAAATGAAAAAAATAAAAATAAAAATCACCTCGGATATTTTTTTTTGGGGGGGCGGTGGGGGGTTGGGGGGGGAGGGAGCCTCAAAAAAATGTGTTGAGCCAAAATGGAAGAGAATGGTGAGAAATGAAGAAAAAGATAAAAAAAAAACTCACCTCGGTCATTTGGGGGGCGGGGGGGGGGGTCGAAAGTTCGACTCCCCCGCATGACCACCCGCCCGGGAGCACTAGGGTGAAAACTGAGTATGGCATTGTACGGCATACATCCTAAGGAGTGTCTCACATAAATCTCAAGCCTCTAGCTCCCATACGACCGGAGTAATGAAGGTTCAAAGTGGCGGTGAACTAAGGGTGTAAAGTATCCCCGCTAAGCCCACCACCACTGGCCGCGCGGCTGTCTTGGCCCGCTCACACCTACCGGCCCGGCTCCCACACACACTACGGTACCTCCCCCTCCTATTCTCCCGCCATTTCCTACCTTACGAGCCACGTAACTGATTTTAATATGCCGGACGCACGTGATGCGTCGCTGGGAGTTGGTGATAAAAAACTGCCGACGCATCACGTGCGACGCTGGGTCTCAATGGGATATGCAAATTAATTACATTCTTTCTGACATAATTTGTTATATTATTGTTATGTTATATATATTATATTTGTTTTTATTAATATGCATTTAATTTATTTTATATGAATATATGAACAATAAAGAGTTATAAAATATGTGGGGAAAGCATTTGTTGGGTGGTGAAAAATTAAAATATATGCCGCCCAGTTGTATCCTTAGGCGGGAGACGGCACGACATATACCGTCCCTCTACAAGCTCTGGCTCTATACTGTGGAGAGCGAATTAAATCTCAGAGTTATATAAGGTCTCTTTATGTAACTCACTTGTGTTACATAACCACGGGAGAGCAATTTGCGTGAAAAATAACCAATAAATTATGAAAATAAGAGGAAAAATAGGTGATAATGGAGGAGGAGTGGTAGGAAGTACTAGAGAGGAATTATCTCACCTAATGACATATTTCTTTGTTTTGAGAGCCCCTGGGGCATTTTTTTTTTTTTTTTTTATGTCTTGCATCCGTGAGGCCTATTGCATTCACTATACACATACTTCCGTGAGTTCTATCACACTTCTCTGGTTAATGATTTGCATATATTTGTGAGTTGCTAAAATAATTTTGTCACCATAAATACAAGTTGAAATGATAAAATATACATTAATTTTATACAAGGAACTTCTTGTATCTAAAAACATAAGTACACCTATAACCCTGGAGAGGTAACGCTCAAAAACTTAATTTTTTAGGTTTGATAGTTGTTAATATGCAACGTCGACTTTGACCTCAAATATATCCCAAACCAAAAGACTTAGAGATTTTCTGAACATTGCTAAAAATAATATAAGGATCCCTTAATATTATGTTAGTAAATGGTGGATATTGAAAGGTAATTAGTATTTTAAAGAATTTAATAAAAAAATAAGTGGAAGTTTTGAGTAGGTGGTACTTAAAAATATAAAACAAATACTCAAGTACTCTTAAGGGGACTGGCACTCTGGGGGCGTGGACGGCAATGATGAGGTAGCTTGGAGTGGGAGTGGCAGCCCTGCAGGCTGAGAGAACTGCGAAGTTGAACAAATTAAACAAAAAAAGTCCACCAAAAAATACGGTCATTTTGAAATATTCGGGAGGGTACCTAAATATTCTTGGATTCATAGCAAATTCAACACAGTGCTTGCCACATGATCCTAGTATGACCCCTTAGTGTAATAATTTAAATCGGAGTAATATAAACACTACCAAAAAAGTTATTTATGGAGGGGCACAAATTTTAACCCTGGAGAGATAACGCTGTTGCATATGCGCACGCGAGGCCCTCATATGGCAACATGAGACAGGCTAGCTTGTGTGAGCATTATGGTCCGTTATCTGGCTAAGTTGCCTATTAGTCTTAGATCGATATCTCAAACACATTCTTGACAAGGCACAATATGCACAATCAATAAACTTACTTACCAGGTTTGGTCGGTGCCTGTGGGCAACGTTGGTTTCCTGTTTGAGCCTGTTGCCGTAGAGCTAGAGCGTAGGAGCTCCGCTCACCACTGGAGGTACCAGTAGACTGCCGCCCGGCAGGCCGATAACTCGGGCAACGGCCCTGTGGGCTGCGCGCCGACCAAATAACGTGTTTCGCGCAACCCTCGCGTGCGCATTGGCAACGGCGTTTCCTCTCCAGGGTTAAGACTGCTTATTCACTTAAAACAAATTAACAATAACAATGTTGATTACTATCTCTACTAACCTATTATCCACATACCATTTACATTTTGATTGACATTGGCTGTGGCTACCTAAACTGTAATAGTAAATGAGTCATCCGATAGAACGGATAGATTATCCTTGCCTTTTTCAATCATGCACAGATTCTTTTCCAGTTGTGAACGGTCTGATTGGCCAAAATACATAACCTTTCGTATCATCTGGGGAGATCGTAGACACCAATCGAGCAGGGCAATCCCAGGGGAGACCACATAGGCATATGATAATGAGTTGCTGTATCTCCGGTTTCCTTTGTATGGCTTCCCTCACACAGATAGACATACAGCAACAGAAACAGCTAAACAGGAGGATTGACATACATACATATACACAGAAAAATATACTGCATAGACAGACATAAACGCAAACAGACAAGTTGAATACTTAGGGAAATTCACATACATATGAAATTATAAATAAAGCTAGACGTACACAATCAGACATCCACACTACTACGATCACATAATCTCCACCTGGCAACTGACGCAGTTAGGTACAAAATACTCGGGTAAAAACGCAACTTCAGTCCGCTAATGAGACACCTGATCCTACCTGGCAATTACTGACGGTGGTGGTCCTCGGTCCTCTCTCTCTCTCTCTCTCTCTCTCTCTCTCTCTCTCTCTCTCTCCCCCCCCCCCCCCTTGGTGTTACAATTTCAAGGTCAAACAATATTCATTCATAATTATATATATTCTCTCTATCTCACTCTCTTTTGCTATGAGAGAGGAGATAAACTAGTTATTGATATATGGAGGGTGAAAAATAAAGAAAAGAGGTAGTTAGAGGGGAAAAACCTTGACTGGGGAAAAAGAGAGAGTGAGAATGACAGGAGACACAATAGAGAAAGAAGGGCATTGGGAAGGTATGATAAATAGAGAGAGGAGACTACATAGAGAAAGTCTTAGAAATGGATGTGAGAGCAAAGAGACTGAGGTCCGCCTCACAGAAAATGTGAAGAGAGAGAGAGAGAGAGAGAGAGAGAGAGAGATAACATGAAGTGAATAAAAAGAGTAAGTAGGCCTTGAGAGCATTCTACAGAAGCCAATATCTCCACTTACCAGGATCTGGTCAGTAAAATAACACGTGTTCACTATTTCTTTGTTTTAGACCATATACATTTCATTTCTGAATAACAAAGCAAATAAAATATATACATAAAATATATAATACATTGCAAATTCTGCCAAACGTCTGTGCAATCACGCTTATATAACTATGGTGACGCTGCTCGGGTTAAAGACCCAAGCAGCATATACCTCAACATCCCACTATCCATCACACTCTGGTGAGATGTGTTGGCCAGCTATATATACAGCATTACAAGAAGTGACACAGACTTGTCAATGGTTTTCCTATTTCAAGGACATCCAAACCTACTTGTAAGCAAAATTTGACGCTGTTTGCTTCATAGGATATTTTGTTGCCAATTTTATGACAGTTTGGATGCAATTCACGTCTTGTATTTGATACTAATCACGTCAGTAAACTTTAAATAGTTAATTAATATAATAAATATTCATATATATAGCTTATAAATAGGTCAAGACCATTATGACAATGTGTATGGATCAGCAAAGCAATGTTATCTAAATATTGTTACCAGTAAAGTAGAAAAGCCCTCCACCAATCACCGCCCTCCCTTCTACTTGCTTGCCTCGCCAGCTGATTTTGACAGTTCTAAACATCAACACGCCACACCTTCCCACCCAGCCAATCAGCGGCCTCCATTTTCGGAGCACAAAGCTGAACTCTCCACCTCACCTCTAAATTCGCTCTCGTTCTCTTCCCCGACAGTTTCCTTTGGTTGCAATAGATCCAATACCTCGGTGCCAGCCCTATACTCCCGTAAGCCACTGAAAAACATTTGCAACCAGCTTCCAGGAACTTATTATGAAGAGAAAAGAGTGGAGGTGGAGAAGGCGAGAAATCAAAGCGAGCGGGCTGCCGCGCTAGCCGCTTAGCCAATCACAGCGCGGGAGAGCAGGAGGCGGGACTAAAAAGCAAGGGGAGGAAAAGATAGCTCTCCAAACCACTGACATTACTATTCAATAAATCCTTGCAGTCTGGAACTATGCCTGATAAGTGGAAGATAGCCAACGTAACACCGATATTCAAAAAAGGCAGCAAATCCCTACCCCGTAACTATCGTCCAATTAGCTTAACCTCAGTTGTATGTAAAATGCTAGAAACGGTCATAAGAGACAGACTCGTAAATCACTTAGAGGAAAATAACATACTTAAAGATACTCAACACGGCTTTCGTAAAAAACGTTCCGGTTTAACAAACCTCTTAGACTTCTTCCACGATATCCTCAACCTCTACGATAAGAGTAAAGCTGTAGATATTATATACCTTGATTTTCAAAAGGCCTTTGACAAAGTTCCCCACAAACGTTTACTGCTAAAACTAAAAGCGCATGGAATACAAGACGGTGTGTTGAAATGGATAGAAAATTGGTTCAGCGACAGAAAGCAAAGAGTAGTCATAAACGGTAAGGCATCTAAATGCACCAATGTAAGTAGCGGGGTACCCCAGGGATCGGTACTAGGACCAATTGTTTTTCTAATTTACATCAACGACATAGATGAGGGTCTCACCTGTACAATCTCAAAATTTGCTGACGATACAAAAATTGCAAATAGCGTACTCTCAAAAGATCAAGTTGACGATATGCAACACAGTCTAGATAAATTGTCATATTGGGCCCAAATTTGGCAAATGAGTTTCAATGCGGATAAATGTAAAGTACTACATATCGGATACCTAAATGAGAAAGCAAACTATTCGATGAATGGCACTCAGCTTAAGAATGTAAACAGAGAAACCGATCTGGAAGTAACAATATCGAGTAACCTAAAACCGAGTCAACAATGTTCAGAAGTTGTTAAGAAGGCAAAAAAAATAATTGGCTTTATAGGCAGGTCATTTGAGCATAAATCCAAAGACGTTATCCTAACCCTTTACAATTCCTTAGTCCGCCCTCTTCTGGAATACTGCGTTCAATGCTGGAGCCCTTATTACCAAAAAGACATAAACAAGCTAGAACGAGTTCAACATAGAGTTACCAAAATTATACCTAGCCTAAAGAACAAACCATACGAAGAGCGTCTTAGAGAATTAAATCTATTTCCTTTAACCCAGCGCAGATTAAGAGGTGACTTAATTCAAGTGTTCAAAATCATCAAAGGCATCGACAATATGAACTGTAGTAAGTACTTCACTATCGACCAATCTAATTACACGCGGGGAAACGGTTGCAAAATTATTGGTAAATCTTTTAACTCACACGAATCTAAGAATTTCTTCTTCAATCGAGTTGTCAACTTGTGGAATGGGCTTCCCCGAGACGTTATAGACTGCAGCACCGTTGATTCATTTAAACTCCGCCTAGACAAATATCTCGCATCAAACCCGCGACTGACTGCGTTTGTAAATGAATAACTTTATTTTATCCTCCCCTCAGTTACTAACCCATATGTCCCCTACTATCTTCCTAGTCCTGCCACGGACATTAGTTCCAGGGCAGTAGTTCCTCTCCAATGTTCCCTTACCCTCTCTAAACCACTGTTTGGACACTTGATCCTCAGTGTTTTGGAGGACAAGCAGCCTAGAAGGGTCACTAGATCTGTTGTTGCTTGATTTCCTTTGTACTCCTTTGTACTCCTTTGTTACTGGGGTCATTCACCCCTCGGAACTTACTGGGTTAGTTTCCTGCAACCCGCTTACTCTCTCTCGCTCGTGCACTCAAGGGAACTCTGAAAAAACCATTCCAGCTACCCTGCCCCCACCTAAAGTTCCAGCACAGACCACCCCTGAATTATCCTCACTGTCGCCCACTAGGAAAATACACCTTAAGTATCCGGCCGCCTGTCGTCACATCGCTGGTTTACACACTCACAGCCAAGCGATTCAAGAGGGACGAAAATTAGTGGACGGGAGTGAGGACTTTTAGAAGAGCTATTGGCCAGCTCTGTGGTGGTAAAAACAGTTCCAGCACATACACTTGACCACAGACAAAAGATATATTTTTTAAGGACCCATATTGGGCCCGAACAACACTTAAAAAGAAAGAGAGAAAATGCTTGACTAACCTAGTGGTTCCAATAATAATTGATGTGTCCTTATAGGACAGACTAAAGAGAAAAGATCCTATACTTATGTGTACAAAAAAGGATAATGTGTTAAGAATAGTTATTTTTGTTAGCAAAGGCGTAATGCCGAGAGTTGTAATTAGATAGGATCTGATAGGAAAGATTTAAGTATAAAGTAAAAAGGGGGGGAAGATCAATTCTTAAACACAGAGGGGCAACCAATAGGCTCAGGGGAAAACAGTTTTGGTTAGTTGCCCGACAGGTCAGTTATAGGTAAGAAGGACATTAGTCCATATAAATAACGAACTCATTTGTTAAAAAAGGAAACTATATCCATTATCATTTGAGAGGACAATTCGGTCAGTTTTGGGGGAGCGTTAAGGATGTATAGTAATGTATTCATAAGAAGTTATATAAAGGATTATAATCGTGAATCTTCTCCGTATAGAGGTTTTGAGGTATAGTTTACCCATTTAAGAAATATTACTGATTAAGTGCCTATTGTGAATATAGCTTATGTGTAATGGGATTGCGTGAGCGTATAATCGGAAGGTGTTATCAACTAGATTTATCAAGGTAAATAGTGTAAACAACCTGTTCATTTGAGTAACTGTGTTATAGAGCCCAAGATTGTATTTGAGAGGGAAATCTAACTAACTTGTAATTCCGGCCGGTTCATTTGTAGGAATTTATTGTATATTCAGAGAGTGTTGAGGTACCCTTGTTGTAACGACGTCTTTGCCATATGAGTTAATGTAAGATATAGGAAATAGTAGTAAAGAGATTATATGTATTAATGCCTTGGTCTCGGGTGTAGACACAATAGGCCCAGTGGACGTGTTTAATTCTTAAGGATAGATAAAGAATATCCATCTAGGCTAAAGAAATCTGCTCAGTCGTGGTAGACTACAAAGGAGGGTTGCGAGTATTTCGAAATCTGCACGCTAGAAGGGTCCATATTGACAACAACCATCAACCCCCATCTCATACTAAAAATCAACCTCATGCACCATCTTATAACTTAGCATGGCTTCCCGTTCCACCACCACCACCACCTCAACTCCCCCATCCCCTCCTGACCAATCACCACCCCAACCCCCTCGCCCTCAAACCCCACCTCCAATACCAGTCATTCCCCAACCTCAGACCACACACCCTCAAAACATACCTTACAACTCACCTTCAACATCCCCTCAAGCCCAACCCCGAACCCCTACACCCCCACCACCCATACCACCACAACGATAATGCCTGCTGACCTACCAATTGACCCCTCCCAACTTACCTACTTGCAACAACCAGATAACTCTACTCCTTCCACTTCCTCATCCAAACCCCAACCTAGCATAGACTCACTATTCGCTGAAACCCCCCCATAGCCTTCCTAAACCTCTCCCACATCAACCCAAACCCACTCCCTCATCATCAAACCCCGAAACCCCCATCATTACCATCAATGTGCCATCTCAAAATACACAAACACCCCCATTACTCACAAACCCCTTTTCATCCAGAAATGCAACTTTGCAAAAACCTCCACCAACTATCACCCCACCCACTCATCTAACCCAAAGCCAGATTAACCCCACCTCCCCCCCGGGAAGACCCCCTGAACAACTCCCTAGAAACGCAATGGCTCACTCGGGCAGAGAATCTAAACCTCCCCATAGACTAGGGATTAATTCTACTTTTGCAACCACAGAGGTTCATAAAAGGTCAGCAGGGAGATGAAAGTCTACCAATCACCACCCAGTAGCCACACTGTACACACCTCAGGCCACGTGCCTAGCAGAAGCATCCAAGATGTTCATCAAATTCATCATGTGGACCTCGGGCGAGGGGAGGAAATACAGGTTCAAGCACCCAACCCCCCTAATGCGGGAGCAGAAAAAGGCATCGCAACCCACAATGTGGGTTGATGAGGCGGGGGTGGTGTTGTACCACAGGAGAAACCTCTATCCTCACCAAATGGCCCAGTTACTCCCCTCCAAAATATCTCGAGGAACCTTCAGAGCACAACCCCATAATAATACATTTTACCCATTAAAAAGAACAGCTCCCCATATCACCAAAACAAACCTAGGAGAAGGACCGGATGTGACGTCACCCAAGCAGCTCGGACCAGGATTGGCCAGCCAGACTGACGCCTCCACCAATCAGGACGCCATGACGTCACCCACAAGCTGCACTTCTGATTGGTCTCTGGAAGGCATCAGGAGGCGAAATAGGAGGGCCCGTCCATTGCTCCCCCCCTACTCATATCACCAAGACCAGAACAACACAACGACCCCCTAGTAGTGTAGTCATTCTGGCAAAATAATCTGGACAAATTGCTAACAAAGGATTGACGAGTGATTATGGTAGATATAGGTCCCAACTAACACCTCTGAAAAGTCCCAAGCGAAACTCCCGTCCAATTCCGTGAAATCGACCACGCTCTTTTCCGGAGTCGCGATCGCTAGCGAAAATCGAAATTTTCAAGTTTTCTCCGATTTTCAAAAGTTAGGTATCGTTACCTATGTTTTTTGACACCAGGAATCGATTACAGCTATCAGTTTTACTAAAAAACAATAGCTTAATCGATTTAAAGTCGATTTAGCGATTTTTAGTAAAAAAAAAATATATTTGAGGTGACCGCGGTATATTCTTGTATATTCTTGTATATTATATATTCTTGTATATTCGGTATATTCTTGTGATTATTTCTATGATCTACATCATACTCAACAACTTTTTTTATAGCATGAACATTCCATGATTTCTCCCTGCAGACTGAAGACTGAAGACCTGCAGATCTCGTAGCTACGACCAACTGTATGCTGGCAGTTATCCTAATACTTCATTGTGATGGATGGGGGCGAGACGCTAGCGCAGATCTGTCCAATATGTGGATTGGAAGTCACAGCTACACAGATGTCTGCTACAGTAACCGATCGTGTAAGTTAATTTAAACTCTTGAAAAGTCTTAATAAACATGTGAATCGTGAAATATAATAGTATAACTCACTATAACAGATGATCTACATTCTACTTTTAAGTTTTAACACTGGACTGTAATTAATGTTTATTTTTGGTTTCAGGGAATTCCTACCCTGCGAGCAGCAGCAACTAAGCAGAAGACTGAGCTCACTATTACTGCTGGAGACCGTGTACACGTTACATGCCGACGAGTGTTCACTAAACGACCCAGATCCCCTTCCCCAGACCCTGATGACGGCCCACCTCCTGCACCTCTTCCTCACCGGCTAAGACCACGGAATGAAGTTACCTTTGATGACAGACACTGTTGCCTCCTATGTGGAAGGATCCCTACAGAAGTGTCTAAGATTCACCATCAAGTTTCGCAAGTAGAAACCTTCCGCTTCCAAGACACCTTGCAAGAAGCCATCAGCAATAGAGCGAGGACCTGATGCCGGAGGCACATAAACATCAGATCACGGACATGCTAAAAAAACACCATGCTCCAACACTTTCAGATAACGCACCGAAGTTAGAGGGGATTGTAGTTCTCGACGGGGGCAACTTACTCTATACAATAGACTGGGCTAAAGGTAGTAAGTTCCAGAAGATTGCTGAGCAATACACTAAGTTTGTTAAGAAACACTACTTGTTACCGGGATGTCAAGTAAAAGTTGTGTTCGATTCCTATCCACAAGAACCAACTACGAAGGACTCCACACATCTCCAAAGAACCAGGCAAGCCTGCATCAAGATCAGGGTAGCAGACGACACACTCCTAGACATCACTAGCAGCAGTTCCTCTCCAATAGCGAGAACAAGCAGAGCTTTGTAGATTATGTGTCATTGAAGCTGGATGGGATTGAAGGTATAGAGTGTGTGAAGGCCAGTGACGATGCTGACTGTTTGATTGTAGACACAGCTATAGTTACATCGACAAACAGCCCAAACAAGTGTGTCACAGTCGTTGGAGACGACACCGATCTAATTGTGCTGATACTCCACCAGACCAGAGACAGCACGCTTACACCAGGAAAGCTGTACTTCCGCACTAAGAAGTGGCACTGGGACATCGCCCTTCTTGTCGACAGTATCGAGGATCAGACGTACATGAAGCATTCCATCTTAAGTCTTCATGCAAACTCTGGTTGTGACACCACCTCCAGAATATTCGGAAAAGAGAAGGCAAAGTTCTTCAATATCGACAAGGACGATGAAGAATACTGGGCAGCTGTAGATGCCTTCGAGCAGAACAACGCCTCTAAGACGGAGATAGCAGACGCCGGGAGAACGATTCTGAGAACAGTGTACTCCACTGCAGAAGAGAGAAAAGATGGACTGACGCTTAACCAGTTGAGGGCAGCACGATACACGGACAAGTCTTTGAAGGCCGCCTCTGTGATAACTGCTGAGTCTCTCCCTCCCACCAGTGATGCAGCTGACCTGCATTCCCTTCGAGCCTATCTTCAGATACAGCAGTGGTTAGGGAATAAACTGGATACAGAACAATATGGTTTCCACTTGACCAACGGAATGTATCTTCCGATATCCATGACTCAGCCGGTAGCACCTGAGTTCCTGCTAGATGGTATATTTTGTAAGTGCAAGGGGAACTGTGTCACAAACAGTTGCAAGTGCTATAAGGCTCAGTTGTCCTGCAATAAGAACTGTGAAAACTGTGAGGGTAACATCTGTAATAATAAGGAAACACAGATATTTAATCCTTTTGATGAGGATGATTAACTTTACCATATATTGGTAGAACAGAGTTCTATAGAAAATAAATGCAATTAATTGACAATTAGTAGGTACACGAGATCATACTAATTTATTAATATTATCAGTTTTTGTTGTTTTTTCACTGACCAGATAATTGGCATTATTTATATACACGTCACACACTTAATGTTTTTAAATTTCTTTTTGACAATGTTTCGTTTTTACAACATAGGTATCACATGTTCAAATTATGTTCACTGTGCAAATTATGGAGCTTTCAAAATTATGTTTTAAATTGTTTAATAAATTGTTTGATAAATTGTTTGATAAATTGCTTTTCTTCCTTTTTTCTTTGGTAGTCAGTCTGATAGTTTACAATTTAAGTAACTGCAAGAACTTATGATAACATGATTTGATATTTGTATAAAGGAATGAAATTGCAGAGAAATAATTGTCCATAAACACCAAGAGTCATCAAACTGAAAATTTCTGAATTTTTTTACTAGAAAAATCATAAAATCCGCCGAAATTTGATTAAGCTGTCGTTTTTTAGTAAAACTGGTAGCTGCAATCGATTCCTGGTGTCAAAAAATATAGGTAACGATACCTAACTTTTGAAAATCGGAGAAAAACTTGAAAATTTCGATTTTCGCTAGCGATCGCGACTTCGGAAAAGAGCGTGGTCGATTTCACGGAATTGGACAGGAGTTTCGCTTGGGACTTTTCAGAGGTGTTAGTTGGGACCTATATCTACCATAATCAATCGTCAAACCTTTGCTAGCAATTTGTCCAGATATCCGTGGATTTTAATGCCAGAATGACTACACTACTAGAACCCCTACACCAATGTGTCCTTTTACCCTGTGCCTCCTCTAGGACAAGGAGCACCTAGAATGTGGATAGGTATCCAGGCCAGGTAGGGGAAGTTATCTCAACCTCCCCTCCTGAGATCTGGATGATTCCTGGCTCCAAAGGTGCTCCCTGGCCCTATTGAGTATTAGCAAATCCTGGAGTGTTATCCGACCTGCCTTACTTGCAACGGCTAACCACGGCCAGGTAAGGATCTAGGTGCTTCCTGGCCCTAGATTACTTTGCAGTTATTCTGTTCAGGTAGAACCTAGAATACTCTCCGGCTTCTTGGTACCTTGTGATATAAGCTATTGCTTTGCATTAGTTGAGACCTGGCTTTCAGGCCCCTATTTACTGTATTAAATTAATAAATATAATTTGCCAATTAAACCGGCACACGCTATCCATAACGTAATTATTCATCTATAGGTATATTTTTCATGTTTGTTTGACTCTTAATTTACCAAACCGCTGCATAGGCCTACCTATAGGTGAAGAGCTCTGCCACACACACACTTTGTACTAAACTCTAGCTAGTTATTCCCCCACACATTTGAGTCTATGTAAGAGTGTATTCTTCATTATTTACGTCTCTCAGTGTATGTGCTAGTTGTATATATATATATATATATATATATATATATATATATATATATATATATATAAATTTGTTTTGTTTTTGTTTCTATATTCCCTCTGGGGCATAGGCTGAGAGCCTGTACATCCATCCACTCAACACTGTGAAGCCCGTGAGGTCTTGTTCCAGCCAAGGGAGTGAGACATGTGAAGCACTCCGAGTTCCACTCATGGCTCGAAGCAGCCCCATCTCTGAAGCTGCTATGGAGGAACAACGTTCCTGCCATTTTGTTATTAGATAAAACATTTTGAAATTATGAAACAATGAAAATAATTCATATACTCTACATTCACTATAGTGGGGCAGCCAAGTGAGAGAACTTGCCATAAACCAGATAGAACAAAGCAGGTGAGGCACCTTTGATTTCAGTGAGGAGAAAACCTGTATGACAACTTCCCATGGTTGATAAGGATTTGGAGGTAAACAAAGGCGAGGGCATTTTCCTCAATGGCAGGGAGTCCATGTCTGTTTCTTATACTCTCGTACGCTGATAAATGTCTGCTTTGGAAAACAAACGAATGATTAACGAAACGTGTGAAGGACAAATGTTATGTAATTTGTCTGCATCCAAAATCTATATGTTGATTCAAGATGAAGGAAAAACATGATATACGAGAGGATTCCAATTTATGTATTGCTTTTTAACATTTACACTGCGGGCACATTTCTGATATTTTCGCCATATTAGGGCTCAGTCAGGCACTCCTGATTGATTAAGCAAGTGTCTGAATGAAATTAAAAGTATTCAGCCAAAAACTAGAAGAAAATAGCTTCAAAATTACACCAAAACGACCTTTGAAGCGCGCGGGCTTCACCCGCAGCGCTACCATAGACATTCCCTAAAATGAGCAATTATCGATAAAATCGCGCTACATTTGCCTTTGGCAGCGCTGTATATCTAGCAAAAGTATGGCTCATACTCCTCAGTGCACCGGCCGGCTGGCTGGAGGAAGGACAGGTGGCCTGTCGCGCTCCTGCACCCTCGCACTCAATTCTACAAGCTTTAAGAGGCTTCAAATCCCTGTAAATTGCTGTAAATTGCCTTGGCGTTCTGGAACGTCTCCCGCAGTCAATGGGTTGAACACAGGATATGAAACAACACGCTATGGTAATCATTTCATACGCTAGTGTACGATACCATAGGGGGATTTTTTTTCCAACCCATTGGCTGCGGGAAACGTTCCGGAAGGTCATGGCAATTTATAGCCATGTACAGGCTTTTAAAGCCTGTAGAGACGAGTCCGAGTGAGCGGGAGCGCGGCAGGCCTCCGTCCGCTCTCCAGCCAGGCGCCGCAGCACTGAGGTATACGAGCCATGTCCCGCTAGACATATGCAGCGCTGCCAAAGGCAAATGTAGCACGACATTAGCGATATTCGCTCAATATTAGCGAATGCGGATGAATCCCGTGTGTGGAAGGAAGGGTTGTGAAGAGGTGAGGGTAATAACAACATAGGCAAAGAGTTGAACCAAATTCTCTCTCTCTCTCTCTCTCTCTCTCTCTCTCTCAGTGAATGGTCCAACAATACAATGAACACTCTTTTTAAGCCGAGTTTAATCTCATTTGTTTTTTGACAGAAAGAAAGAGTCTCTTTCTCTCTGTCTGCCATGCACCAACGATCAGACAAGTTACTCAGGATTAATCTGTCCCTTTCTTCCACTGTTATCTTGCGGTCATATAGGTAGACAAAAGACGTCTTTCACATTTTTCCTTCCAACAAATTAAATGTAAACCTTAGGGATTGTTTTGGAGTATTTATCTGAATGGTCGCTGGTTCTCCAACATGTTCCTGTAAAACATATTAAGTAATTACAGACCCACTTTGAGCTACCCGATGAAAGTGCCAACATTGTTTTCCAGCGGTCAGACCTGGCAGAGATCCTTTATAATACCCATATGGACAAACACATATAATGACACTATTAATGAAGCTAGTGAAATAATACAAATGTAAGTGACCATTAACTAAAGGTCGTGACGGAACTCAGTGGTGAAAAGAGACGAAAGGATCAATGTCGTCAAATTCAAGCTGACCCGACCATTGAGTGAAACATTGTATAAAGGTTGGTCACAGACAGAGTATGGTCACACGCTAACGATCAAATGTTGACATAACTATTCGGGATTTAAGGATAATTCCAAGAGTTGGCTGTGGTGACCTAAGAGAATTAAAGAGAACATTTATAATGATATTTTTTCTGTATCCATGAAAGTAATAATTGGCATTATATCTATAGAAATGTTACATACAAGTTCCTAAGAATGTCGATGTCGTAATGCTTAACCATTCAAAATATCCCAATGCTCAGTTCGCTAGCCGACGGGAAGGAAGGAAGGAAGGAGGTAGTTCTGAATGACATTAACAATTACATTACCAGCCACAACTCTCACAAATCCCGTGTTTAGAAAAGGTTAAGTAACACTTTTAGGAAGGAACCATTGAGTAAATATGGTTGAAAATTCAAATTAAAGTAAAATAACCAGTTCAGAATAAACACAATCTTAATATTTTAATTTCATGGATAATGATAATGTGACACGAACGAAAGTAAAAACTGCAAACAGATTTGCCAATAATCAATAAGCGTATACAAAACTTGCATACAATATTGGAAAGTAATATAATCATACGGATAGAATAATATGGGACATCAAATAACAAATTGGAATGTAAAATGTGTGGCATAAAGGAGCAAGAATATTATGTTGTGTTGACAAAATAAGTCGAACGAGACATAGACGTTGAGTACCAGTTAAATCAAATGAGTCGAACGAGACATAGACGTTGAGTACCAGTTAAATCAAACCGTGTTCCAATCGATACAAATAACTGAATACGAAAAACAAAATCAAAGTAATTATAATGTGCTACATAAAGGAGTAAAAGTAAGTCCAACTCAAGAAGTAAACAGTACAACTATGGAAATATTGATAACATGGGAATTGGAAGACAGGCTAGTAAAACAGGTACTACTCAGAGTCAGTAGTTATATGAAGTTAAAGTGAGATGAGTGTATCAGAAGGTCAATATCTAGATACAATATCAAAGTATATAACATAACCTATACTGTAGGTATGCTCAAATACTCTTTCGTCTTCACAACTCTAATAAGCAAGATTAAAAACAAAATAGAAAAAACACACTGACGCATACACATATAACACCCAGAATAATGTATAAATGACGCCATCATTCAGATTTAATCCCGTGCTGTATTAATGTTCAACCTTCAAGTTCTTATATGCCTTACATCTGTCTTAATCCCCCCCCCCCCCCCTCTGTCTCTCTCTCTCCTTTTGTTGTAGCCTTTTCTTTCACGGCTTGTTATCTTGGTGTTACCTATATTATTAGGTCCAGCCCACCTCGGTTGGATCGTAAAGTCTGTGTGGTTATCTGTGAATGTAAATCTACGTAAATGGTCCAGACCGTGCCTGTTCACTTGAGTATGACAAGTATATCTTCGTCGTCCAGGGTTGGATGTTGTTGGTGCTGTGACTGTGTATGTGTGGCTATATTTGGTTTCGGAGTGTGTGTGTATGTATGTGTGTGCGTGTGCGTGTGCGTGTGCGTATGTGTGTGTTGGTATATGTGTGTGTGTGTGTGTGTATGGGTGTGATAATGCCGGCACTGACTGCATAATATTGTAATATGTCCCAGCTGTGTCATCTTCTCCACCAGACCACCATTTCACACACACACACATTGTACACACGTCACCAAAATAACCCAGTATTTAACCCTTTGAGTACCAGCAACGTGTGTTATATTGCATTTTATCTATAATTAGACGATATTATGCAGCATAGGAAGGGTCTGTGGTAGTTGAAAAGGTTGGAGATCATTTGAAGCTATATTATTGCTAGAGGTCCTTCCTAAGCTGAATAAAATCGTCCAATAGTTTCCAGAATATGATAACAAGGACGTCCCTGGTACTGAATGGGTTAACACAGTGCTGCCAACCTGGATGGATGCGGTGTCAGGTAATTACATTTATGTGAACACGTGTGTTTTGATAAGGATATTGCAGTTGATGTTGTGCTCTCATCATTATCCAGCGTCCCCTCCGTCAGTCTGTTTCTGTTCATGTTGTAACCCAACCTGGACACTTCTCGGCAGATGGGCGTATTTATTTGTTCATTTATGTATGTGTGTATTATTTGTTTAGTTTCCTCCCTAGACCTCCATCAAGCTTAAAAAACATCTGCCCAAGACCCTCCTTCAAGATAAATGTGTAAATTTGTCGATTGAAAAATGTCCCTGCCAAAGGCCGATTCCTCTTAATTTACAGGTTCGCTGTCGCTCGCCATAAACAAATAGACATCTAAATGACACGAACATTCTTTAAATTGACACATAAATGGGCCGAACGTCCTAAATCTAAAACAAAATTGGGCTAAACATGAGTACAAAAGAGTACAAAGGAAATCAAGCAACAACATATCTAGTGACCCTTCTAGGTTGCTTGTCCTCCAAAACACTGAAGATCAAGTGTCCAAACAGTGGTTTAGAGTGGGTAAGGGAACATTGGAAAGGGAATTACTGCCCTGGAACTAATGTCCGTGGCAGGATTAGGAAGTTAGTAGGGGACAGATGGGTTAGTAACTGAGGGGGGGATAAAATAAAGTTATTCATTTACAAACGCAGTCAGTCGCGGGTTTGATGCGAGATATTTGTCTAAGCGGAGTTTAAATGAATCAACGGTGATGCAGTCTATAACGTTTCGGGGAAGCCCATTCCACAAGTTGACAACTCGATTGAAGAAGAAATTCTTAGATTAGTGTGAGTTAAAAGATTTACCAATAATTTTGCAACCGTTTCCCCGCGTGTAATTAGATTGGTCGATAGTGAAGTACTTACTACAGTTCATATTGTCGATGCCTTTGATGATTTTGAACACTTGAATTAAGTCACCTTTTAATCTGCGCTGGGTTAAAGGAAATAGATTTAATTCTCTAAGACGCTCTTCGTATGGTTTGTTCTTTAGGCTAGGTATCATTTTGGTAACTCTACGTTGAACTCGTTCTAGCTTGTTTATATCTTTTTGGTAATAAGGGCACCAGGATTGAACGCAGTATTCCAGAAGAGGGCGGACTAAGGAATTGTAAATGGTTAGGATAACTTCTTTTGATTTATGCTCAAATGACCTGCCTATAAAGCCAATTATTTTGTTTGCCTTCTTAACCCTTCCTCCCCGGGCTGTCTTACCCAATGACGGTCGCCCCTACCCGGGCGATATGGCTGAAAAACGTCTAGGCCTAGGCTACCGTATTTATGTTTATTTTCACTGCTAGAACTTTCCCACTCATCTATAATCGTAGTGCGGTTTTCAATCTGTATTTTGGCATTGAGTAGAGCTCTGTAAGTCAACTGGTTCAGTTGTGATGACGATTTCAGTGGAGCCAATATTGCAGAGATGTTGCCAATATGGGGGCTTTTTAGACACTAATTTCGTCATGACGTAAAAAAAAAAAAAATTGAGGAGTCTTCTCCTTCTTGTTTTCGGAGGTGCAGTGACGAACGCTTGGGTTTGTTGACATACGTCATACGCACGGCGTTCGGACCAAGCTTAATTAGGCTATTAAGCTCATGCCTTAGATAAGGCATACCGGGTAGCGGCCCTTCTTTCGTGCTGTCCTTACCTAAGGCAGACCGGGTAGGAAGGGTTAACAACTTATGAACATTGTTGACTCGGTTTTAGGTTACTCGATATTGTTACTCCCAGATCGGTTTCTCTGTTTACATTCTTAAGCTGAGTGCCATTCATCGAATAGTTTGCTTTCTCATTTAGGTATCCGATATGTAGTACTTTACATTTATCCGCATTGAAACTCATTTGCCAAATTTGGGCCCAACATGACAATTTATCTAGATTGTGTTGCATATCGTCAAATTGTTCTTTTGAGAGTACGCTATTTGCAATTTTTGTATCGTCAGCAAATTTTGAGATTGTACAGCTGAGACCCTCATCTATGTCGTTAATGTAAATTAGAAAGAGAATTGGTCCTAGTACCGATCCCTGGGGTACCCCGCTACATACACTGGTCCATTTAGATGCCTTACCGTTTATGACTACTCTTTGCTTTCTGTCGCTGAGCCAATTTTCTATCCATTTCAACACACCGTCTTGTATTCCATGCGCTTTTAGTTTTAGCAGTAAACGTTTGTGGGGAACTTTGTCAAAGGCCTTTTGAAAATCAAGGTATATAATATCTACAGCTTTACTCTCATCGTAGAGGTTGAGGATATTGTGGAAGAAGTCTAAGAGGTTTGTTAAACAGGAACGTTTTTTACGAAAGCCGTGTTAAGTATCTTTAAGTATGTTATTTTCCTCTAAGTGATTTACGAGTCTGTCTCGTATGACCGTTTCTAGCATTTTACATACAACTGAGGTTAAGCTAATTGGACGATAGTTACTGGGTAGGGATTTGCTGCCTTTTTTTAATACCGGTGTTACGTTGGCTAGCTTCCACTGATCAGGCATAGTTCCAGACTACAAGGATTTATTGAATAGTAATGTCAGTGGTTTGGAGAGCTCATCCTTAGCTTCCTTTAGAACTCTAGGCAAGATTGTATCAGGTCCAGGCGTTTTATTTACCTTGAGTTTATCTAAACAATTCAATACTTCTCTCTCTGTAATGGTGATATTGCTTAGAACATCTGAATTATCAATCTGAATCGGTGATGGTGTAGGGATATCACTGAGGTCTTCTGTTGTAAAAACTGATGCAAAGAAGGTATTGAGGGCATTACCCATTTGTACTTCGTCTTTGGTGTATTCTCCATTTTCATCGACTAACGGTCCAACAGTTGAAGTAACTACTTTTTTCTTTCTGATATAACTATAGAATTCTTTCGTGTTTGTTTTACTTTGATTCGCAATATGTAACTCTAAGGTCTTTTTACTTTGCTTAATTAACTGTTTGGCTTTGCGTCGTAGCTCTACAAATTTCACCCGTTCTTCGTCATTTTGTGAGGATTTTAATCTATCATTAGCACATTTTTTAGCAAGCAGGCGGTTTGAAATATCTTTATTCCACCATTTGGGCTTATTATTATGGCCTGGACGCCGTATTTTCGATGGTATGCAGTCTTGCACTGCTTTTAGGTAAGTGGTTTCGAATAACTTCCAAGATGTATTTATGTCGTTATTGTTAATTAAAAAGCTCCAGTCAGTTTCTTTAAACATAGCTCTAAGTTTATGGAAGTTTGCTTTCTTGATATTAGGGACTTTTTCGATGCTACTATTTGGTTCGTTACTAGTAAACTTTAAAGTGAAAGTTATCGTACGATGGTCGCTGCTACTGAATTCATCACCAACATTCAAATTCTCTATTAATTCTTCTTTTGTTGCAAGTACAATGTCAAGAACGTTATTACCACCGGTCGGCGTTCGAACAAATTGATAAAGCGAACTCTCTTGCAAGTTCGTATACAAGTCATGTCCGGAGTGTGAAGTAAGAGTATCGCCCCACTTGGTCACAGGTAAATTAAAGTCGCCAAAAATTACGGTATCTTGTAAGTTACTTACATTTGCAATTTGTTCGTAAATTTCTCGGTCACTTTGCACTGATTGAGCTGGAGGTCTGTATATTAATGCAAGTATTATTTTTGTACCTTTATTATTCTTTATTAGCACAAAAGATGCGTCGACGTTCACAATTTGAGGTTTTGACAGGAGGGTAGGGTTAAGACTTTCTTTGATATAAATTAAAACGCCACCTCCATTTCGATTTATTCAGCTTTTCTCAAACATTACATAACCGGGAAGTGAATACTCTGCTAAAAAGTCTCTATCTTCTGTATTGAGCCAAGATTCTGTTATGCCAATCACATCATAATTTTCTGTAAACACTAGCTCCTCTAACTCTGAAAATTTATTGCGTATGCTACGAGCGTTTGAATAGAAAACCTTTAAATTTTGTTATTTTAGAACTCACGGAACGCTCTTTAATAATATTTTTGGTTCTTGTCAGATCTACATTTATGTTCATGGCTGTCCTCGGTCCTCGCTGTCTTCGGTCCTTATCGCTGGTGGTCCTCGGTTGCCTCTGTTTTTTTCTTGGCGTTGGATGATTTATGTCACTGCTGCTTCTTCTCGGATGGCGTTTTTTGATCCATGGCTGCGGACTGCTTCGTGTAGGAGACGACCCATGCATGCTGAAGCCACAGGGTTTAGATGAGTGCCATCCTTGCGGAACAGAGTAGGCTGGTTGTAGAAGTTGTCCCAGAGGTTGATGAATTCAACTTCTTCCCTCAGACACAAATATTTTAGTCGGCTATTTGTGCTGAAGGCCTTGTCGTAGAATTTGTCAGGTGCGTCGATCTTGGGGAGAATGCCTGAGATGATGATATTCCTTGACTTGTTTTTGTAGTGCTGGATCATCTTGCGATATTTCTCCATCAACTCTTCGGATCTGGTGCGCATGACGTCATTTGAACCAGCATGGATGACAAAACGGGTATTTTCATTTGCATCCTTTGTGGTATCTTCGAAGGCTTCCACAATGTCGTCCATCTCTTGGGATGCAAAATACTTTTCGTTGATTTGGGACTCTGTCGCAGAACTCTTCGACCTGTCCTCGTAGGATGGAATCCCCAACGAGCCTGGTCTCTTCTGGTTCGTCTTCCATCTCTACCAATATCTCAAATCTGTTTGACATTGTGACTGGTAGATGAGACCTTTTCTGCGTTGGCCGTGCACCGTTCCTCACTGGTGTAAATCCGGAAACCTGTGGTGGCGGGACTCTGCGTACAGGTCGGGGAGAGGAGTGGTTAGAACGGGGGCAAGGGGTTGGTACTGTTCGTGCTAGCAGGCTTTTTGCACGAGGAGTGGGGGAGAGACTAAGGTGAACAGGGCGGCTGTCCTGGTTTGATGTCGGCTCAGGTTCGTCAGAAGCATCTGCTGCAGTGTCTACTGCAGGTGCTGGATTGTTGGCAGATGACGTTGGGGCGGTGGTGGATGCTGGAGTTGAAACAATTGGAGTTAGTGATACTCCAATGTTGAGTGTTACAAACTCTTGGAGTGATTCCAGCTTCCTGGTGAGGGCGTTGATCTTGTTGTGGGCTTCATCCAATTTTGCTGTCAAATCCTCTCGTTGCTGGCAGAGTCGGCAGACTTGTGGATAGGCAGGAGCAAACATGGAAGCACCAAACCTACCGGCGCAGTTCGTACAGGCACGAGGCATGGTGACGATCACTTTCTTCAGATCACTTCACTCACTTAAAAACACTTAACTCACTTTAACACCTTATTAGCGGGCTAGGCGGTTTATTTATATGTACCGCCCAGCGGGGTGTTTTTAGCCAAAATAGGGCTGTGTACGTGATCATTTTCATGCCTAAATAAGACCCAGAGCGTAAAACAAGTATCTATCCCTGAAAGGGCATAAACAGAGCTTTCCAATGACACCATAACGATCCTTTTATGATGGCTAGTTTTCTTGCAACAACTGCACAACGCGAGTGCAAAAAGCATGTAATTCGGCACTTTCCCCATACAATTCCGTATATAGCGAGTGAGAGAGGGAGGGAGGAGGTGGGATTCATCTCAGTAGGTTCGCCGCGGTGGTCTGGAGCAGTCATACGCTCGCTACTCTCCTGCCACCACTTGTCTCTCTCTCTCAGCAACATTA
Organism: Paralithodes platypus; assembly: GCA_032716605.1. NCBI lineage: Eukaryota > Metazoa > Arthropoda > Malacostraca > Decapoda > Lithodidae > Paralithodes > Paralithodes platypus. The sequence goes on from CM064480.1 coordinate 9,753,866, forward strand.
CGTGCTGAAATTGCCACACGACCTATGTCGAGCGCCGCCAGATAGTCCAGATTTATTATACTCGACTTATGTTGCGCCCCGACACTTAGGGGTTAAAAACACTAAACTCACTTTAAAAACACTTCACTCCCTTCAGGTCACTTCACTTACTTAAATAGGCCTAACCGAAAACAAAAATGTTGAAATACACACAAATAGGTTATCAGCGGTGATAGCCTAACCGAAAATTAAAACAAAACAAAATTAAATTTAAATACGCAGTGATAGCCGAACCGAAAACAATTTTATGTTTACTTAACCCTCCTGGCCCGGTTGTCATTTTAAAATGACACCACGAACTAAGGGCAGGAGCCCGGGTGTCATTTTAAAATCTGTAAGCTTGAAAGCCTCTTCAGCTTGGTCTGAACGCTGTGCGTCCGACGCATGTAAACAAAGCCGATCGTTATGTCACCGCACCTCCGAAAACAAGAAGGAGAAGACTCATTTGTTATTGTACGTCTGTATGTCGTTGTTTCAGTAGTGAAAAGATCGTCATATTGCTAACATCGCCTGCAAGTGCTCTCCACTGAAATTGTCATCACAACTGAACCAGTTGACATAGAGAGCTCTACTCAACGCCAGTCTACAGATTGGAAACCGCACTACATTTATAGATGCGTGGGAAATTTCTAGCAGTTAAACTAAACAAAAATACGGTAGCCTAGGCCTAGACGTTTTGCTAAAGCCGGCGGGTGAGGGAGAAGGGGAACCAGAAAAACGACCCATCTCCCTTTAAGTTAAATCAAACATAATGCTAATTAATCAACACTTTCGATAAAGAATCATACCAATTAGGCCGCACACAACTGTAGAACAATAGTGCTAAACAGATACATAGAGGGCCTTGGAGTCTAGTGGACTCTAGGTTTGAGTGGTCAATCCTGCAAGTCCTTAAATAAACTGGCATGGTGTGCCTTCTCACAGAAGACAAGCCCACTTGGAGGCACTAAGTGACCCCCCCCCCCCTCTCTCTCTCTCTCTCTTTCATCACTATTCTTACTATTACTATTATGTTACGATTAATATTGTATTTGTATTATTATTATTGCTATCATGACGTCTTACAAATATGTGTGTATCATTTGAACATATTCATCTCTCTCTCTCTCTGCTCTTCTCTGTCTTCTTATGAGGATACTTCTAGCATTACTATTATTATTATTTGTGTTGTTGTTATGTCTTACATATTTGTGTGAGTGTATCCTTTAAACATATTCATACTATACAATGTACTTGTGTTGTGTACGTACGAACGCATTCTCCCCTTTTCCCCTTCCGTGTGTGAAGGAGTGAGTGTGCGTGTGTATGTGTGTGCGCGTGCGTTGAGTACTGTACATTATACTGCTTTATTATTATTATTGTTATCATTATTCTTCATATAGTAGGTTAATAATAGTATCTACATAATGTGTTCCGTTGTTAGCCCATAAACAAACAAATTGTGTATTGGTGCATACTGCTGTCTACTACCATTACCCATACCCCCCTACTCCTTCCCCCTCCCTGTCCTACCTACCCCCCTCCCCCTATTCCCCCACCTGTCATGATGGATACTTAAGGCGCCCAAGGACCTAGCGTCTGTTAGTGACCTGAAGAAATGCTATCTGCCAAACGTTGTCAATAAAGTGTTCCTCCTCATATGGTGTTTATATTCACTCTATCAACACTCCGTAGATGGTGAATCTCCATTTGCTTGATATGAATACATGCATTGTTAATTTAATATATAATGTATATATAATGGTCCCACCTGTAAACCATATACAAGTGTTTTAAATACATGAAAAGACTAAATACAATGATCTTAGTATATTTATGTTTATATAACTTCTACTATGAACTGGTAACCGCTTACGGTCATACTACTAGGTATAGAGAACAATACACATTATATTCAACTCGTATTCCGAGTAACATGTAAAATCAGCACTTGTAGAAATCATGGTAAACGTACAGGGTCATGGTCAGTTACGATCCATACCATGACAAAAGTGGTGTCCCCCAGGGATCTGTATTAGGTCCTCTGTTGTTTGTTATATACATAAATGACCTTGATTTAGGTATAACTAGTAGGATAAGTAAATTTGCAGACGATACCAAAATGGGGAGAACAATTGATTCAGATAGAGATATAGAGTGCCTCCAAAGGGATCTAGATACCTTACACGAATGGTCAGTAAATTGGCAGATGAAGTTTAACATTGACAAATGCAAGGTATTAAAGATAGGGAAGATGCATACAAATGTTAAATATAAACTAGCTAATGTGGAATTAGAAAACTCGAATTGTGAGAAAGATCTAGGTGTGTTTGTTAGCAATGATTTGAAGCCTAGACAACAGTGTATAAGCGTTCGAAACAAGGCAAACAGGATTCTCGGGTTCATCTCAAGGAGTGTGAGTAACAGAACTGCTGATGTTATCTTAAAACTTTACTTGTCATTAGTGAGACCCCATATGGATTATGCTGTTCAATTTTGGTGTCCTTATTACAGAATGGACATAGATTCATTGGAGAGAGTACAACGTAGAATGACAAAAATGATCCATAATATTAGAAATCTTCCGTATAAAGAAAGGTTGAAGAAATTAGGCTTACATTCGTTAGAGAGACGCAGAGTTAGAGGGGATATGATAGAGGTGTTCAAGTGGGTTAGTGGGATTAACAAAGGGGACATGACAAATGTACTAAAGCTCAGTGATAGCGAAAGAACTCGTACCAATGGTTTCAAATTAGATAAATTTCGTTTCAGAAAAGATATAGGCAAATATTGGTTTGGTAACAGAGTTGTAGATGGGTGGAATGGACTACCAAGTGCTATAGTGGGATTAAAAACGATAGGGAGCTTTAAGATAAAATTGGATAAGCATATGGACGAGAAGGGTTGGGTTTGAAGGGGGATCAGCAGGGTTGGGCCAATCAGCGCTCTGAAGACCCCCGTAATCCTGCGTTAATCTCTAACCGTTTTGGTAAGATGATCCTCAGGGTATTATAGTGTTGAGCCTATAATTGGGCTTTGTAATTGGGGTTGTGTGGGACAGGGATCTGCCTTGCTTAGGCCAATCGGCTTTCTGCAGACTCCCATTTTCTTATGTTCTTATGACCATGTAATAAGTACGGTACATTTGTTTGTAGTTCGTAATCAATCTTACCAGGATTTTATGATTCGTTATATTTTTACTTTAATTGAATTTTGAAAATACATTGCGACCATAGTTAATACATACTGTATTACGATATTTTGTTATATATTTTGTTTTGTTTTTTTAATTATGATTATTATTGTTATTATTTGTTTATTTATTTGATAAATTCAGTATGACTTGATTGTGAAGACGGCGAGGCAGCTGATTGGCGTCAGAAAGCAACAGAAGCAAACCATGCCTTATCTTGTGTTGTCATGACAATGACAGCACTATATTGGTTTGTCTTAACATGTCTCATATTTACTCTTGTAGTTCCCCCCTGGGGGTTAGGGAATAGAATATGCCCCACGTGCCTTCTGCGTGTCGTAAGAGGCGACTAAAGAGGTTGGGTCGGTGGGCTTGCGACCCCCACCCGGAAAAAATATCTAAGCAAAGAAAAACGAACGAACAGCCTCGGATGCGGACGGAACCAACGTTGACGAACCACGACCGACTAAGGACATGCCTTCGGACATTCTGAGAATGGCTACGTGGAATGTTAGTGGCATGAATGATGGCACAAAAGAGAGAGAGGTTCTGGAAGTGTTAGTGAATGCCAGGCTGGATGTATGTGGAATGACAGAGACCAAATGGAAAGGTTCAGATGTGAGAGAGTGGGAGTGTGGAATGGGTGTGTGTGTGCTGGAGTGAGTGAAGGAACAGCGAGAGAAGGTGCATGTTTGTTTGTAAGTAGCAAATGGAAGGAATGTGTAAGAGAGTATGGGTCTGTGGGTTCAAGGATTGTGTGGGTGAGAATGAAAGTAGGAATACAAACGTGGGTGATTGTATGCGTGTATGCCCCGACAGAGGATATACTTGAAAGAAAGAAAGAGGAGTTCTGGATGAATGTGGAGGCGTGCCTGGAGAAGTTTGACAAGAACGAAAGAATATTTCTGATTGGGGATATGAATGGTAAGGTGGGTGATAGGAAAGTTGAGGGAGTGGTGGGAGGGTGGGGGTACCATCAGAGGTGAATGGGAATGGTAGTGCACTTGTGGACGTATGTGTGGGGAGGAGGCTGTGGATAGCCAACACCTTCTTCCGACACAGAATGATCCACAGGTACACGTGGAAACGGATGTTGACGATGAAGGATAAGACAGTGGTGGAACGAAAGTCATTGATTGATTATGTATGTGTGGATGAACGAATGAAGAAATCTGTGATGGATGCTAGGGTGTATAGGGGTATTGGAGGGGGTCTGTCTGATCATTATGTAGTGGTAGCTAAGGTTAGGATACAAAAGAAGTGGGTGAGGAGAGCGGGAGGGAGGCGAGAGGAGGGTGGAATGGTGAGGAGGGTGGAGAAGTTGCAGGAGGAGGAAGTCAGGGAGGAGTACAGGAGAGCAGTGGAAAGACGACTATGGGGGTTCGACCTGGAAGTTATGGAGGAAGTGGAGGAGATGAGCAAGGTGTTTAAGGATGAGATCTGTGCAGCATGTGAGGAGGTGTGTGGAGTGAGGAGAAGAGGGAGGGGAGTGAATGGTACAGCATGGTGGACAGAAGAGGTAAGAATAGCTGTGGAAGAAAAGAAGAAAGCATATAGAGAGTGGTTGGGTAGTAGAGGGAATGAAGATTCCGAGAGACAGAAACGAGCGAGGTACGTGGAGAGTAAGAGGGTGGTGAAGAGAGTAGTGAAGGAAAGTAAGAGAAGAGTAGATGAGGAATTTGGAAGGAATCTGAGTGTAAAATGGAGGGAGAGTAAGAAACTGTTCTGGAAAGAAGTCAAGAAAGTTAGGGAAGGTAGCAAGGGAAACAGTAAGGGTGTGAAAGATAAGAATGGGAGAATGCTAGCCGAGAAGCAAGAGAGAGTCGAAAGATGGAGGGAGTACTTCAGTGAGTTGCTAAATGAAAGGAATGAAGAGCCAGCAAACATAGCTGGATATGGTATGGGAGGGAGAAGAAGAGAAGTAGTGGAGGAGGAGTTGGGGATCAGGAGGTCAGAAGTGTGGGAAGCCATGAAAAGAGTGAAGTTGGGGAAAGCACCAGGAACAGATGGAGTGTGTGGGGAAATGTTGAGGTATGGTGGTGAGATAGTGATAGAATGGGTATGGAAAATGTGCAAACTAGCATGGGAGAAGGGGAGTGCACCCGATGACTGGAAGACTGGCATAATAGTCCCCTATATAAGGGCAAAGGGGAAAGAGGAGTGTGTGGTAACCACCGAGGAATATGTCTTCTAAGCGTAGTAGGGAAGGTATACAGTAGGGTAGTGATTGAGAGAGTGAGAGTGAGAACGGAGAAATGGATAGGCGACGAGCAGGGAGGTTTTAGGAAGGGAAGAGGATGTGTAGATCAGATTTTTACCCTGAATTGTGTTGTGGAGAAGTATCTGGAGAAGAAACAAAAGGTGTATGTTGCCTTTATGGACTTGGAGAAGGCCTATGACAGAGTGGATAGAGAAGGTTTGTGGAAAGTACTTAGAATATACGGAGTAGAGGGCAAGTTGCTGAAAGCAGTGAAGAGCATGTATGAGGGTGCAAAGGCGGCAGTACATGTGGAGAGTGAGCAGAGCGAGTTCTTTGACCTGAATGTTGGTTTGAAACAGGTGTGTGTGATGTCCCCATGGTTGTTTACTGTATATATGGATGGAGTTATGAAAGAAATACTATCAAGAGCAGTGGATGTTGGTGTATCGCTGAAAAGGGAGGGAATTGAGTGGAAGCTACCTATACTGCTGTTTGCGGATGATACAGTTCTGATGAGTGATAATGAATGGGAGTTGCAGGGTCTGGTAAATGAGTTTGGAACAGTGTGCGAAAAACGGAATTTGAAGGTAAATACGGGGAAGAGCAAGGTTATGGTCTTCGAAAGGGGTGAAGTCACAGAGTGTGAGGTGAAGCTGAACGGTCAGGCTATGGAGATCGTCAACTCTTTTAAGTATCTGGGCAGTGTGTTGAGTAAAGATGGGACTATGGATGAAGAGGTGCGGGAGAGGGTACAACAGGGGAAGAGGGTTGTAGGAACGCTAAAAGCAGTAACAAGAAATAGGGTGGTCAGTATGGAAGTGAAGAAGTCCTTGCATGACAGTGTGGTAATCCTGACACTGACTTACGGAAGCGAAGCATGGACGTTGGTTGAGAGACTCAGACCAAGAGTGAGAGCAGTGGAAATGAATTACTTAAGGAGTGCGTGCGGAGTTACATGGAGGGATAGACAGACTAATGAGGAAGTAAGAAGGAGGTGTGGTGTGGAGGTAGATGTGCTGGAAAGTGTGAAAAGGAACAACTTGAGATGGTTCGGCCATATGGAACGTATGGAAAGCGAGAGAATGACTAAGAGGGTGTACGAGAGCGAGGTGGAGGGACAGAGGGGGAGAGGTAGACCGAATATGAGGTGGAAGGATGGAGTGAGGAACTACATGAACGAAGGCGGTGCTGGTTGGGGGGAGGGGCGTCGACTGACTGGGGACAGAGGTGCATGGGGGCGGTTCGTTCGTGGCCACCCCTTCGGGGATCACGGCATCAGGCAATAGATAGATAGATAGATATTTACTCTCTGAATTAACATAAAGAGCATCAATTGTTACTATTTTTTTTTATAATCTTTATAAAAAATAAAAAATAGGTCCCACCCCTTTCCCATTCTTAAGTAAGCCATTTTAGATTTAGACCATTACTTGTATTACTGCATGTCCACAAACATTTAAGTAATGTAAGCATGTTTCCTTCAATTTTTTTCTTTCCTTTCTTTGTTTTGTTTTTTATTTAAGTGACAATTACAAAGTGGTGTACAATCTATCTTATTCTAGTTCCCTTATAATTTATCTTATTGTACCGGTACCTCCTTACATTCAGCCTAGATGTTCCCCAATTCGGCCCTCCGCCACGGCCATTTCAAAGTCCAAGTCTCTCACTCTTGTCCTCTGTAGTAAGGAAGACCTTGTACCCCTGAGACACAGGAGAGCAGACCTGAGGAGTGAGAAAGAGAGCCGGCATCTCATCCAAGTTATGACATGGCTTCTATGCTGGCGCTTTTTCTCCGATATTTGTTCAGCTAATCTGGCATAGAAGACACTTGCAGAAGGTCCCATTTCCCCCTCCTTCATCGCAAACATGGTTGCTTGTTTTTTATTATGTATTTTGGTTTGAGGCAGATATCAAATGATATTGATACATTTTTATAACTGTTCAAAATCTTGGAGTATTTTCCCATGTATCCACAGCTACCGGTAGAATTGCCCTACTTAAGTCTATGTTTGATTAATTTGAGTTTGGCATTAATTTTCATCAGGAGATTGTTCATTAAGTAACCTAATCTAACTTACTAAAATATCAAATTGGATGAATATTATAAGTGGTGTACCGCAAGGCACAGTTCTCGGTCCATCCTAGTTCTTATTAACCTAAGAAGCGCATAGGTATGGTATTTGAAACGTTCCGCCAGGCGAAGGTAATTTGGTTCATTCCTGACTAAAATCGTAATTTTACCATTTAATAGCGTTATTACTTATTCATATGCGCCTATTTTAAGTTTAATATGAAGATAATAACATGCAACAACAAAAAAACAAGTGAGAATAGTGTTTGGATGGTAAAAATCGTGAATTATTGCCCACCGGGTCATTCATGAAATGTGGAGCAGAAGCGAGGCACACCCTCCCCTCGAGAGGCCTGAAGCCAGATTGACTCACTCCCTCACACTCTCTGATACACCACACACTCGCTAGTCACATGACCACGCCTTAGAACCGGTTTGGAGATATTGGCATGGTAAATACACCAATAAATTTGGGAATAAGAGGACAAATAGGTGATAATTGAAAGAGTGGGGGGGGGAAGGAGGGGATTTTGACACATGTGGAGGAGTGATAGTAGGTATGGAGGGGAATTATCTCACTTGAACACCATTTCTATTATATTAAGTGCTACTAGGGCCTTTTAAAAGTTGTTTTTTAGGCCTTGGCTCATATGAGGACGCTCGCCGTTGCCCAGTATGGACTCATATGAGGACGCTCGCCGTACATGGGTTAATGTGCAACAAGTTGTCAAACTGAGTTCAGTCATGGCAGATTTCAATATATATAAATGCAAAGTACTTCACATTGGCAGAAAAAATGGAAGACCAAACTATTTGTTCAATGAAATTTAACTCATGAGTGTAAATAAAGACACTGACCTTGGGGTACCTATAAGCTATTTAAAACCTGAACAACAATGCACCAAAATTGTTAAACTAGCAAATTAAATCATTGGCTTCATTGGAAGATCTTTTGAATATATATACAAAAACGTTATACACACTATATTTTTGGTTCGTCCGCATGTGGAATATTGTTTCAAGTTTTGATTGCCACGCTATAAAAAAGGATATTGAAAAACTAAACAAAAAAGAAAAGTAACTGAAATGATTCACTGAATAAGACATATACCATATGAGGAACGCCAACAAGAGAAAAACCTATTTACCTTGACAAACCGCAGACAAAGAGAGGACCTAATCAAAGTTTATAAGGTTATCAAAGGCAACAACAACATTAACACAAATAAGTGCTTCACACTAGATAGCTCAAATTACACAATAAGTAATGGTTACCAAAGAATGGGAAAATAATTTCATTCACATGAAGCATCAACACAGGTAAATAGTTGTACATAACTAGAAACTTTCTAATTATGTGTAAAACAAATCCAAACACATTATAGATTGCATTGCACATCATTATAGGATTACAGAACAGTAGGATTAAAACAAATATTGTATTTGTAATTATAATATTAGTAGTAAAGTATTACAAAATATAGAGGTAATTTTGAACGTAAACGATATTATTGGTATATATAGAATACAAGTGTCAAATAACCTTTACAATGGTAAGCCTATATCAAGTTTCACAAGAACGCTTAAAAGACTTGTTCCATTTATATAATTTAACTTTAATTTACTATATAAAGAGAGCCAATACTTCAAATAATGCATGAATGTGAACGCTCTGTTTGTTCTGTCTAGTTTGTTATATAAATGTTATTGGAGGCAAAATAAATTTGAATTTGTAGAGACACACAACGACTTCTGACATTGACTGTGCATCCACTCAGATAATGTGAGGGTTTCTCAGCAGCCACGGTGTCCTGAAGGCTGCAAGATATTCGATAATTACAAGCGGGTAATAATCCGATAATGGTGTGAGAATAATCCAATATTCAGTGGTGTGATCGAGAATTCTTAACAGCGTCTGAAGAAAACGGTCGATTATATAGGAGCAGATTTCCTGACTGATCTTTCGTTTTAATAATTACAAATACGAATATAAAACTAGGCATTTCTTAGTCTGTGCAATCATAAAGCCATTGGTTTCTTTGCCTGCGAATATAAAACCAGGGATTTCTTTGTCTTAGCATATATAAAACCAAGCATGTATGTGTCTGTAAATATACACCACATATATATTTCACGTTACGAACATAAAACTTGGCATTTTGTTATTTGTGCGAATACAAAACTAGGCATTTCTTTACCTTTGGAAAGATTAATGCCACATGCTATGAAATGGTAATAATAATATGTGTGGCCATCGCGCTTGTTTTGTATACCATAACCACATACTGGTTTAACAATATATTCATATCCAGGATTATAACCACCCCACACGCTGAGAGAACAGCTGGATGTTCAAATGATAAACAACAGCAAATTTGATAAATGACGGTAGCATAATCGTTATTTAGTGTCGTGAACAAAGTGTTAACCTACTCCAGTATCAATCATCTACTACATAGGGTGAGCCTTACGATTTAGTCACGCTTTTTTAATGACCTCGAGGAAGAAAACATTTAACTGACTAAAAATAATCGGGTCAGTGTTACAGGGTCATTGTCGAATAACTTTCACTGCACTGGGATAATCATTAGATGCTGGGAGGAGCAAGTAAGCTGTTTTTAAACAAGTTAAACACTTATTAATATATTTTGTTAAGGCTGGCCTACTTTCTTCTATTTAACGTGTTATAATTTAACAAGACATAGCCCAAATATAGCGCTTGAGTATCTTAAGTTGTAAATTAGCAAGTTAATGTCTTTTCCTTTTTCGGACAAAAATACACAATCCCAACACATTTAGACTCCATCAACACTTTTAGTGTTGTCAAGCCCTCTATACTATATAATATATATTTCATTAGACGACTATATTCAGCTTAGGAATTAATTATAATAATACGGTAAACAATATCTTTAATTAGTTGTATTTTTTTTCTTCTAGGCTTAATAACATCATAATTATAGTAGTAGCCCAGGAGGAGGTGTTTGTGAGTGCTAGCTAGATTACTCTCTGTGTAGGTGAGACACAAACAAAAACAATGAGGGAAACCAGCCAAACGAAACAGGAGTTCCAGCAAGTCCATATAATATGCCTATGAGGCTTCCCCTGGGCCTTGCCCTGCTCGATTGGTGTCTACATGTACTTGTATTTTACAACTTCGTAAGCAATAATAATTGAGGTTTACATGTAGACTGGAATCAGATTATAAAGTTGACCTTATGCTTAAGAGTATTCAAGTCTTCCCCAACTACTGCATAAGGACACTGTGGTGTTATGTAATATACAACAACATTGGGTATGATAATATGTAGAGCAGGGTAGTAATTTAGAGATAAAAGTTACATAAAATAGTTCGTATCTCAAAGATATTGCGGTTCATTCCTGGAAATATTCTAGGTGGAAAGAAAATAGTTGTTGAACACACACTCACACACACAAACAGAGAGAGAGAGAGGTGTTCACAATCAAATCACAAGGAAGTGAGATAGTAAGGGGTGTTAATTTAAGTAATTATCCCTCAAAATGCAATAAGCCTCACAGAAGAGTCACTATATATAGCAAACACGATAGCCTTAATGGAAGCAAGACCATAAAAAAACTTCTAAAACGCGCCAGGGGCTCTCAAAACCAAGGAATACGTAATTAGATGTGATAATTCCCATCTAGTACCTCCTAACACTCATCCACATGTGTCCTAAGCCCCCACTTCCTCTCTCTCTCTCTCTTTCCCCCCCCCCTCCTCAATTATCGGCTATTTTTCCTCTTATTTCCCTGATTTATCAGTTATTTTCTGCGCGAATTATTCTCACATGTTCTCGAAAAAATGGGAGAATCATTTCGAGACCCTACAGTATTGTGAGATCTCTCCTGCGGAGCTCAGTGTGTTGCTAGACATTGCAAAGGGAGGATGTTTGTCTCTCAGCCGGCCGCCTCAGATTACGATCGGGCAGCGAAAATATAAGTTTTTCACCACCCAATTGCTGTTCCCACTTCTCTTATTGCTCTTCAAGGTTTATATGTTTATCATATAAGTAAAATATATGCCCATTTTCTATTGCACTAGACATATCGAAGGCCTTCGATAGAGTCTGGCACAAATCTTTAACTTCTAAACTACCCTCCTTCGGTTTCTATCCCTCCATCTGTTCCTTTGTCTCTAATTTCCTTTCCGGCCGTTTCATAGCTGCGGTTGTTAACCGCCATCGCTCACTTTCTCATTCTGTCAACTCTGGTGTTCCTCAGGGCTCTGTCCTATCTCCCATTCTCTTTCTAATTTTCATACGGTAAATTATCTTCTCAACTGTACCTCCAGTCCCATCCATTTATACGCAGACGACTCTACCTTACACTACTCAATTAGTTTACCTGAACGCCCCAGCCAGCAATCCCTCAAAGATAAACGTAATGAAGCCATGCAACACTTATCTTCTGACCTAACTACTATTTCCAATTGGGGCAGAGAAAACCTTGTTGCCTTTAATGCTTCCAAAACACAATTTTCTCATCTTACTACCCGTTCAGAACTCCCAGAGGACTATCCCTTACAATTCAACAATACAGAAATCAATCCTTCATCTTCTCTCAATATTCTTGGTGTCTCTTTTTCTTCTGGTCTCACATGGAAGGACCATATTACCAGTCTTGCTAAGGCAGCCTCCCAGAAGCTGGGTGTGCTCAACTGCCACAAGGGATTCTTTACCCCTGCACAGCTTCTTTCTCTATACAGGGGCACAGTGCGTTCTTGTATTGAGTATTGTTCACATGATAGGGGAGGTTCCTCTCACACCACACTCCTAGACAAAGTAGAAAGGAAAGGCTTTCGTATCATTAACCCCCCCCCCCACTCACCAACTCTCTGCAATCTCTCTCTCTTCGCCGCAATGTTGCATCTCTCTCGCTATTCTATCGCTACTATAATAATCAATGTTCCTCAGAGCTTTCCCAGTGTATACCAACTCCTCTATGTAGGGTACGTAGTACCCGTCTTGCAACACAATCCCACCCCTACTCTGTGCAACTCTCAACCCAAAAGTGAAATAGTATTCTCAGACTTTCTTCTATTCAACTGCTGAGCTCTGGAACTCTCTCCCAGAATCAGTCTTTCCCTCTTCCTATGACTTAAATTGCTTCAAACTCCATGTGTCCAGACATTTTGGCTCGAACGTTCCTTGATTTCGGCCCTGCCATTCTTTCAACTCTGGGAGAGGCATTCGACACAGGCAGTTCTGCCTTTTGTCTCCCTCACTTACAGAGAAAAAAAAATGGAGAAGAAATAAATAAATATAACAAATTCTGTCAGAATCGGAGGGTAGTAATTACCCATTTTGGACACTTTTCGCTACCTCAATTTCGTGTTCCTCGGGTTAATAACAGAATCTTATCATGGTTTTTTAAACAAGCGGTAATGCCTACCAAATCTTCTTTGACTTCGTTCATGATATTTCGAATAATTATGATGAAAGTAAAGCTGTCGATACTCTTATTTTGAATTCCAGAAAGCTTTCGACAACGTCCTCCATAAAGTCTCTTGATAAAACTAAAAGCTTAAAGTACTTAATGTTTCGTACTTCGTTGGATCGAAAATTGGCTTACTAAGCGTAAGTAAAGGGCATTTATAAATGGCAAAGACTCGGATTGGACAAATGTCTTAGCGGCGTGCCCCAGGGATCAGTGTTTGGACCTGTTCTTTTGTTGATATATATCAATGATATTGATGAGGGTCTCTCACGTATAATTTGCAGGTGACACCAAACTTGAAAACATAGTAGTGTCTCCATTGCATGTTCAACAGATATAAAATTATTTAGATAAATTATCAAACTGGGCTTAACAATGGCAAATGAGTTTCAATACTGAAAAAAGTAAAGTACTATGTACTATGTACTTAGTACGTAGTACTAATTACTGTATGTTGTACATCGTACTACATACAAAGAACGTTTAACACTCAAGCCGCGGTGACCATCATATGACGGGCGAGAGATAAATGGACTATCCTCCGGTACCCGTCATATGACAGGCGGCATTCTGAGCACATTAGGGGCTCTGGGAGAGAGTCCGCGCATTGGGAGGACGATAGGCGAACTCTGACCGCTCGGCACCACCTCTGGGCCGCGTTTGTGACCACCGCCGCCTCCCTACACATACCCGGCCTCGCGAGACGAGGAAAAAACTGAGAAAATTACCTTATTTTAGGGTTTTCACATCCGGTTACGCGATCGCTACAGGATAACCCATGGTTGTACAAGGATGATTCAGGTGTCATTGGAAAGCTCTATTATCGCCCTTTTACGGATACATAATTGTATTACGCTCTGGCTCTTGTTTATGCATGAAAAAGAGCATAGAATGAAGCTCGTTTTCGGTAAATATACCCGCCAGCCAGCACGGTCATGTCAACAATCATGCCCGTCCTTAAGGGGTTAAAAGAGTTTAAACAAAAACATAACACAGCACAGGCTTAGAGGGGGATTTTTTTTTCAAATACATACATTTTATAAAGGTCTTGACAATACGGATGTCAATCAAAATAACTAAAATGGTTGTAAGATCATCGGATAGCCTTTTCACTCACATGAGGCAAAGCATTTTATCTTTCAATCGAGTGTTGCACTGTCCAGTCGTTCAAGAACCGACTTGGTATATATCACACTTTTAGCCCCCAATTATCTGCTTACCAACAAGTGTTTTATGTTATGTTCACATTGACTAGGTAGGGTACATGCTAGCAGTCTCGTAAGATCAATATATATGTTGTTGCTCGTTCTCCTTTGTACTCTTCTATAATGTACTATTGTGGACATAAGTCCTGCTACACCTGCCTGAGAGGGATCCGCGAATTGTGTTGGTAACATTGGTACCCCCCCCACTATACCACCCTCTCTCAGCCAAGCCCTCCCTTCCCCCTCTACCTCTTTCGTTCTTGTTCACGTCTATAAGCCGTTCTTTATTTCTCTCTCTCTCATCGAATCATCGTATTTTTATGTATGTTTTCCAAATATTCTTCCTAAAATTATATACCATATCGTTACATACTTCATATATATTGGATATTTGCCATTGTATACAAACCTAACATAATATAAAGTTTGATAATCCATTAGAATATTGAAGTTTATTAACAATATATGTTATTTAGGTCAAATACAACTGAGATTTTAATTTACTTTTGCATTATCATATTTCAATTCAGTTATAATTATCTAAGCCCATATATCCCACTGTTTGGAGTAAGCATGTATTTCACTGTCAAAGTGTATATATTATTGAATGAAGTAATTGACAAACACATAAAATGGGTTCCCATATTGAATTCATTGAATATTAAAATGTATAAATATAAGGTTACGTGTGTATTCTCAATACTCATATATTTCGTAACTAGTCAACTCAAACACACGGCCACACACATTAATGTGACATTACATTACACAAACTTGCATGTTATTTTCTTACTTGAGGATATTTGGCGTCTTTCAGCTGCCTCAGCGAACACGGTTCCCTCCGAGATTAATTTAACCCTTTCCGTATCGGGGTTGTGTTTTGTTTTATTACAGCTATATTTACAAAATGTTGTGCTGATAAGGAAGGATCTGTGGTATTTAGAAGAATTAATTGAGCTAGTATGAAGCCTTTTATTTGTTACATTTTTTTCCTCAATTGAATACAAACTTATATATTTAGCTATTATCCATTCACTCGAACCATACATCTGGCTCCTAGTTGGTGTGTGTATCGACGCTCATGATTTCCCATCTTATCAATACCGTAGCTCACTGGCCCAGAAGAGTCGCAGAACTGATAAATTCTGTATTGTTATCATTTATTAGTCTATATTCATTCATTATACTAGACACGCTTTAATAATGTTAATGATTACTTAACAATCTACAGTGGTATCCCAATCTTAAGAGTCATGATATATTACATTAATACACATTTATCACATATATAGCATACAGTATACACAAGCGAAATAAATAAATGATAAACCCAAAAAGTACGGTAAGCAAGAGATGAATACTGACTGACTTGGCCCATGTGGCTTAGACCCAATCACAGGCCCTGCTTCACTTATTATTCACAATAATAATAAGATAGGCAGGGATGGCATTTCATATCTTGCTTGTGTTTACGGTATTATTTCTGCGGTATTTATATGGTTTCTGTAATAGTTATTTGCTCTTAAGGTTTGGATATCACTCTAGATTATCACATTATTTGAATTAATTAAACTTATCTTTATTATTCTATATTTTTTTCATTAAACTAGATAAATAATGGTAATTATAATTATAATGCTAATGTGATAAGTTACATCCAAACCTTAAGAGCTATAAAATATCCCATAGAACACATATATAACGTAGATATCATACAGTAAACACAAGCAAGGGAAGAAACGCCGTCACTGCCTATTTAAATAATTTAAATGTGTACTATTTGAAATGCTACATACGGTACTACTGCAAATAACACCATAGCTACCAAAGCCCCTTTCTTATCTAGTCGGAATATGGCTATAGTGAAACATATATATGAGATGTCCTCGGTACCAAAAGGGTTACTATAATGTCTCTATTTATGACCTAGCTAAGATTCACCAAGGTCCTCTGCTCTATGATATATAAATTCACCTGCAGCGGAACGATATCCCTTAAGCTACTTCACACGTGATTAATATAGATATAGAAATATTAGTTCTATACATTTGTCATGTTTAAGGAATTATAGTCTGTTTTGTCTTACAAATCTCCACCGCCTTATGTTCGACTTACTAATTCGTGTCAACTGCCATATTTAATATAGCCTACCCAAATTGCATACCATATATTGGCATTTTGCCTCAACGTTATGATGAAAACAGAGTCGAAATTAATTTGGTGCAAATTTACCCCAGACCAGATGGCTGGAGTAAAGTAGGAAAGAAGAGCAATTGGACAGAGGAAGAACAAGCTGAGAAGTGAGAAGTACAGTAGAAGACTAAAAGTTATCGGGCTCAACCAAGTTGCTTCATTGCATATTTACATACATGCAATCCAATATTATATTTAACTGAACTGCACTTCTGTATTTTGTTATGGTAATCGAAGGGACAAGAAGAACCAGACCCACTCTCGTGGGTCCATCTATCCACTCGGAAGGAGGGAGAACCGTAGCACTCCCTTCACCACTTACAAGTGGCCTCTCCCAACACTTTAATCTCACCCTCTCCAGTGAATGGAGTATAGTGATTTATTAACATTATTATTCAGTAAAAGAAAGAAGTTTAACAGTTAAACGTCATTATACCATCTTAATTAACCCTTCTTAATACCACAGATCCTTCATTAGCTGCATACAATTGCTTATATATAGCTTAATAAAAAATAAACGGAACCCTGGTACGGAAGGGGTTAATCTCGGAGGGAGCAGCGCTCACTGAGGTAATTGAACGACGCCAAATATCCTCAAGTAAGAAAATAACATGCAACTATGCTGCATGAAAACTGCAGGAAGACATGAATGTAGTGTTCCAGTGGACCAGGGAAAACAACATGCAATTCAATGAGGAAAAATTCCAATTAATACGGTACGGAGATAATAATGGTGTTAAAGAAATTCCAAATTACTTAACAGAATCTAACCACATAATAGAACGGAAAGACAGTGTGAAAGACCTTGGGGTATTAATGTCTGAAAATATGGGTTTCAAAGTACATAACCAGGTCAAAGTGGCGGCTGCGAAACGTCTAACGGGTTGGATTCTGCGTATTTTTAAAACACGCGGTGAAGTACCTATGATAACGCTCTTCAAATCTCTAGTGCTACCGCGGCTTGAATATTGTAGCGTATTAACATCCCCATACACAGCAGGTGAAATAAATGACGTAGAGAGTGTACAAAGAAATTTCACTTCGCATATAAGTTCGATAAAACAGCTATAGTCCATGAGCCAGGCCAGATATCGGTACCACCTGGGGTGACTAAACACGAATGGTACTAAAATGTTTATAGAGTGACTGTAAGTACATTAAGATATGATAGCCTTCTCGCACTGGTAGCTTAGTCTAATTTTTTTGATGCAATAGGGGCGCTACCCAAAAATAAAGATTTTTAGCGTGACGCTCGGCGTTTTCCTCATTTTCTTTAAAATCCATCACACAATCATCGCGAAACTTTGAACACCTATGTAGAATTATATTCTCTACCAGAGTTGTTCCTAGGTATTTTTCAAATTTCCTCATATTTCGGAATATACTCTATATTTTGGGTATTTTCCTCTAAATCTAGAATTAATCCTTAAATATGGGGAACATTGAAAAATATATTCTAACAGCTCTTGTAGCTTATTTGATTCTCTACAAGAATTATTCCGATGTGTATTTCAAGTTTCTCCATATTTAGGGGTTTATTTCATATTTGGGGATTTTTTGTTATATTTTGGGGATAATTTATTATTGGAAGGAGCAAACATATGTAGAGTGGTTTCCATGTAATGTGTTTGTTTGTTCATGGTTTAATGGTGATATTTTTTGCAGGTGTGTGTCGACTGTTTGACGGCAGGATGGAACCATCTGCGAGGAAGAGAGGACGGATCGACTGTATCATCCACTGCTCTGATGATGACAGCGATGCTCTGGTATCACCACAGGATTTGGACTCCTGGAACACATTGCTCAGGGCTGCAGAAATCAGGCAGCATGATCCAGTCCTGGAAGCAGCCAAGGGCCTTGAAGAAGGAGGAATACCACACATACATTATCACCGTAAATGTCGTAGTCTCTTTACAATGAAGAAGTCACTGGATTCTATCCTTGCCAAGGGTGTCAAGATAGAATCAGCAAGCGTCGACCCCAGGAGGAGGGCATCAAGGGATGCCCCTAGTACTAGCAGGGTGTATGCCAAAGTATGTATCTTCTGCGAGAAGTCAAGCAAGTACATAAAAACAACAAAGACAAGGGAGCCACTCATACAGTGTGTTGAGCTACGAGCAGATGAGAAGATTCGCAGAGCAGCAATAGGGAAACTCAACCAGAGAATCCTTGGTTTAGTTAGCAGAGACCTTGTTGCTGCAGAGGGTCACTACCACAAGTCGTGCTACAAACTCTTCACAAAAGATGATTTCCCAGCGGCCGCCAGGTCGGGTGCAGGTGAAAATCAGGAAGAAAGCGAGGAAGCACGCTACGAAGAGGTTGAGACAGAAGCCCTCGAGGAACTCTGCTTGTATATAAGGACCAAATTATTCCCCAACCCAGAGGTACTGCCTATGACAAACCTCACATCTAGGCTTGAGAGATCCATGATGTCCCGTGGTATTATCCAACTGAAACCAGCGACAAAGAAACATGTTCGCCGAAAGATTGAAACCGAGTTTGGAAAATCACTACGCTTTGTTCCAGATGAGAAAGGAAAGCTTCTAATCTATCCACGCAGCCTCTCAATGGACGACCTTGCCCGGCAAGCACACAAAATGGCAAAAGACCTGCAAGAAGCAAGAGCAGCTAACTCTGAAGATGTCTTAACCAAAGCAGGAATGCAGCTGAGGAATGAGATCAATAAACAAGATGTGAGTCAGCCATGGCCTCCCGATACAGATCAGAATGTCATTCCTGCAGCAGTCACTCAATTCCTGCACACCCTGCTGACAGGAGAGTGTGAGTGTGAAACTCCCTCTGAAAGAGCTCAACGTCTTGCCACTTCCTTTGGCAGTGACTTGGTCTTTGCTGTTACCAGTGGCAAGACAAAACCACCCAAGCACGTACTGCTGACCAATGCTGTAAAGTCTTTGACAGGAAACACAGAACTGATCCGAACTCTGAATCGTCTTGGTCACTGTGTGTCTTACTCAATGTTTGAGGAGATCGATACAGCCCTTTGTATCCAGAAGCTGGAATGCTCAAAGGATGACATTCCACTGCCAGCACTCATTCCACTGCCACGCTCACAAGACCATGCCAAGGAGGTTATCTTAAAGGCTGACAGGAACCTATTTGGCCAGATGATCCTTGTTGCCGAGAACAGAAAGCTCAAAATGAGTGATGTCTTGGCTCATCCCCTGGGGCCTTTGCCTTGGGCACTTGCCAGCGGTGATGGGTCTCTCCGCAAGACCAACAAGGCTGCCCTCGCAAAGGAGTTAGAGAGGAATGTTTCTCCTGCAGAAGTGATACCCGAGCCCTCTGCTACCATAATTGATGGGATGAGCCTGGTCCACAAACTGAAGGGAAACGACAAAACTTTTTCACAGCTTGCAGGTACAGCACTGAGTCACGCTGTTCATGAAGGTGCTAAGAGCAGGCGCATTGATGTTGTGTTTGATATCTACAAGGAGACATCCATCAAGGATGCAGAACGAGCCAAAAGAAGTGCAGGCACAGGAATTCATTTCAAGAACATTCAACCTGGGCACAACATCCAGCAGTGGAGAAAGTTACTCGGTAGTTCCTCCAACAAGGCAAGTCTTATCAAGTTCTTGGTAGAAGAATGGAAGGCACCACAGCACAGGGAGAAGCTCAAGGACAAGGAGCTGTATGTCACATGTGAGCAGCGCTGCTTCAAGATCACCAAAGAGCAGTGGGAAGAGGCTCCTGAGCTTAAGTCAACTCAAGAAGAAGCAGACACACGCCTTCTTCTCCATGCACTTCATGCAGCAGAATCTGGGAACAAGTCTGTCATCATCACTGCAGAAGATACAGACGTCATGGTGTTGTGTCTTGGCATGTGCCACAAGATCCCATCCCATCTGTTCCAGAAGTGCGGGACGAAGAACCGGACAAGATTCCTGGATATCACCACACTGAGCCGCACACTGGGAGGCAGCGTGTGTGATTCATTGATTGGTATGCATGCCTTTACAGGCTGTGATACCGTCAGTGCATTCGTTGGCCGAGGGAAGATGACGACACTCAAGCAGGTGAAGATGGACAAGACATACCAGCATGCTTTTCACGAACTTGGACGCTCATGGGAAGTGTCTCCTGAAACTCTTTGAGAAGCTACAGGAAATCACCTGCCACATGTACCTACCATCTACCCACACAACTAAGGTAAACAAGCTTCGGTATGAGCTGTTCTGTGTAAGACGTGGAGAGGTAGAGTCAAGTCAACTCCCTCCTTGTGAGGACTGCCTCTTCATGCATGCACTGCGTGCAAACTACCAGGCTGCGATCTGGAGGAGAAGTCTTCAGAGCCAGCCATTTGTTGCGAACCCAACAGACTGCGGTTGGATGACAGATGAGGACGGTAAGCTTGCCGTCAACTGGATGCGAGGCTCACCAGCACCAGATGCTGTTATGCAGCTACTGTCTTGCAAGTGTGTGCGGTCATGCGAACTCCCTAAGTGTACTTGCCTCAGCAATGGTCTAAAATGCACGGACATGTGCAGGTTACAGACATGTCAGAACAAGGCTATTGAAGAAGAGCCGGTGGCACAACAGATTCCGAGTCTGACGTAGATGATATTTAGGAGTAGTAATTTGCCATAATAGTATGTACAAGCCCATGGCATGCTTAGTGTGTATTTACAGGACTTGTATTAAATGTGACAATTACTATATGCATTTTGTTGACATTTAGGCATTCCTGTCCCCAAATTTGACATTTTAAAAAATTTCGGAATTTTCGGTAGGGTATGTCTATTCAAGAAGTGATAACGACCATTAAGCTACCAATGTGCAAGGGCTATCATATCAAAACATAAACTAGAGACATGTAGCAAGCTAAAAACACCTAAGAGAATTAGTCACCCCGGGTGGTACCGATATCCCAAAATTCGGGTCTTGGCTCATGGACTACTACACTATTGGGAGCGTTTAAGAGCACTGAATCTGTACTCACTGGAACGTAGAAGAGAACGTTACCTAATAACATACACGTGGAAAATCGCAGAGGGTTTAGTACCAAACCTACATACTCCGATAGTCATGAAATTCAGTGATAGGAGAGGCTGGGAATGCGAAATCCCCCGGATGAATAACAGGGGTGCTATGGGCTCTCTGCGAGAGGGCTGGTTATCACACAGAGGCCCACGTCTCTTCAAGAAACTCCCACGGCGAGTAAGAGACATGAGGGACGTCTCGTTAGACAGCTTCAAGAGAGCCCTGGATGTCGAACTGCAAAAGGTGCCAGACGAGCCCATCCTCGCAAGGGAGCGAGCTGTCGCTTCAAACAGTCTACTGCACCAAATCACCACCCAAAACGAGGGGCGTCGCGCTCCTTGGTGCTGCTAGAAGAGTGGCGAACACATCATAAGGTATCATAAGGTAAGGTATGTGTAAAGTAATGTTACATTAATGTGTGTGGCCGTGTGTTTGCGTTGACTAGTTACGAAATATGAATAGATTAGTGTGAGCTTCCGTAGTTAAGGGAGAGGTGAGTTGACAGGCGAATACTGTATTGAGAATCCACACGTAACCATATATTTTTAACTTTTAATATTCAATGCATTGAATCAAGGTACCCATTTTATGTATAGGTCAATGATCTTTTGTAATAGTATTGTATTTATACAGTAAAACACATAAATACATGCCTACTCCAGATATTGGGATATATTGGCTTAATTAATCATAACTTGATTGAACTATGAGAATATCAAAGTATATTAAAGTCTCAATAGTATCTGACTTAGATAACATTATATCGTTAATATACTTACATATTCGAATGGATCATAACACCTAACATTGAGCTAGGTTTATAATAATTGGCAAATATGAACATGAGCTACGTAACCTATTGCTATTTTAACGATATGTTATATAATTTTAGGAAGAAGATTTGGAAAGCATGCATAAAAATACATAGATACGATGATAGAGGGAGACATGAGAGAAAGGAAGGAGAAAGAGGTTATCGTGCTATTTATCATTCTATAGTCAGGGCCCTGGTTATAGTCACAGTGGTGGAAACAATCCAGGGGGAGGGGCTTACATAAGTGAAACAGGAAAGAAAGAGGAAGGGAGGGTTTGGCTGAGAGGGGGTAGTAGAGAGGGGAAGGAGTGGGGGCGGGGGTGTATCAATGTTACCAACACAATTCGCGATTCTCTGCCGGGCAGGTGTATCAGGACTTATGTCCACAATAGTACATACTGCATATGGTTCAGTATACAACATTGATAGGATATTGGATATTATACAGAAAAAGCGTCGATGCTCGATAGCAGATTTCGAAACACAGATGGGTCGATTTGACTTGCGTGACTACAAAAAAAAAAACACAGTT
Organism: Paralithodes platypus; assembly: GCA_032716605.1. NCBI lineage: Eukaryota > Metazoa > Arthropoda > Malacostraca > Decapoda > Lithodidae > Paralithodes > Paralithodes platypus. The sequence goes on from CM064480.1 coordinate 9,776,550, forward strand.
AAAATTATATTAATATTACCATAACCGATTACATATGGTAACATACCGAGTGATATAAGCTTAATACATTAAGCTATAAACACATTTTATAACCTTATAATAATTATTGGTCACTACGGTATTTGAAATAACTCAAAAAGCTAAAAGCAATGAGAAAGAGAGAGTGCGTGTGTGTGGGTGGGTGTGCGCGTGTGAATGTGAGTAATAGTGTTCGTGACCAGGATCATTTAGGTCACTGTTCCTCACCTACTATACCGGCCTCCAGGGACACTTATCTATCGTGAACAGAGTCTATTACAGCCTGTGTACAACCATTAATACTAAGTCTTTCTTGGCTGACGCACCTTCAGTAAATATACACCTGGTAGAGATATTATCGACAACCAGATTCTTACACATTAATTTAATCTATACTGTACTTCATGATATTGATATCATACTTATAATTATGTAAGTAGCATTATGTGATATTTCTGTTAGCAGGACGAGTAGTACACCCAATGCTTACATCACATTATGGAATGAGGTTACACATACAATTGTTCACTTTTCGCAAACAACAAATTATCTTGTCTAATAAAACATAGACAATGCAACAAGAGGGCTCAGTAGAGAACATATTATGTTTGTCCTGTTGTGCAAACAAAATCACTTATCGTCTAAACTCGCACAGATAGATTAAGCACTGAAATAAGGGTGAGTGTTGGAACTGCTGTGTACCGTCAAATTGTGCTAATTGGTTGAATTGAGGTGGAGAGTGGAAAGGAAGAAGGAGGGAGAGGTTGAGTAGCGACGTGTATTGTATCAATATGTATGTGTCATTGTGTATTGATGATCGAATGAGGAAATCGGTGTTAAATGCTAGGGTGTACAGAGACGTTAGAGTGGGTTTCTCTTATAATGTTGGTGTACTGTAGTTGATAGCGATCATATCTCCCATCCTGCAGGCTCGCGTTCAATACCCACTCAAGGTTGAAAGTTTGTCAGGGAAATAGCCGGCGCTTACCGTCTCTGCTTCAACAAGTGATATGGGTAACGGTCTGGTTGACAAAAGAAGGTCAAGTTCTTGTGAATCCTTGAAGGAGATACAGACGCTATATAAGGAACCGGACAATTTGTATTATTATCCTTATCAACTCTGCGAAGCAGAGTGGTATCGCGCACACAGATCCTGCCCGTATACTGTGCGCCTTCAGTCAGCTTGTCTGTCGTCGTCCGTCATCATCCGTCCGGAAACTCCTCCTAGACCGTTCGATGGATTTTCACCAAATTTTACAGGTATATTAATTTGGTCAATGCAAAGGTCAGTCAAAAAGAAATTTTCAATTTACCATAAGGGTTAAGGTCAAAGGCCAAGGTTAAATATAAGATCAATATTTCATGTGTCTTAGTTTTAACTCAAATTTCATCATTTTCACAACACAAGTTACTGGTAACCTCGATATCTTATTGACCAAATTTTAGATAAATATTCTGAAGGGTAAGGTCAAAGGTCAAGGTCAAATGTCAAAATATAATTTTGTTTTACTAGAATTTCTTAAATTAACTGTTAGATTCTCTCTAGACTTACCATGTATATTCTGAATACTTAGGCCAAGGTCATACAAGAAACTATACAATTCCATATGAAAGGCCAAGTTCACAGGTCAATTTCAAATAAAAGGTCAATATGCTAATTTCTTTACTTTTCATGCAAACTTTACGAAATTTGGTGATATAGTTGCACTTTAAATGAAAAGGAAAATTATACATTCTGAGACACATATCAAGCAGGTCAAGGTAAAGGTCACAGGTCAAGGTCAACTATTTTATATATATATATGAAACTAACTGATGGGTTTCAATGAAATTAGTCATGCTTATTTGATTTTCCTGGGCAATGTCAATGAAAACAAAAATTTACTTTTACATAAAATTCAAGGTCAGAGGTCAAGGGGAAAGGTCAATGTATACTATTTATTTTCAGTTTATATTCAAATGTCTTCATTTTCACTATACAAGTTACTGGTAACCTTGATATCGTATTGCATAAATTTTGGATACATATTTTAAAGCGTAAGGTCAAAGTTCAAGGTCAAAGGTCAAAATAGGTTTTCTACTAGTATTTCTTATACTAACTTTTAGATTCTCACTAGGCTTACTATGTATATTTGGAATACCTAGGCCAAGGTCATAAAATAAACTATTACACTCCATATGAAAGGCCAAGGTCAAATAAAAGGTCAATATGCTATTTTCTTTACTTTTCATGCAAACTTCACAACATTTGGTGAAATAGTTGCACTTTAAGTGAAAGGGAAAATAATAAATGCTGAGACATATAAAGTTCAAGATAAAGGTCAATGGTCAACGTCAAATATTCTATATATGAAACTAACCGATGGGTTTTAATGAAATTAGGCATGCTTATTTGATGTTCATGGGCAATGTCAATGCAAACAACAATGTACTCTGAAATAAAGGTCAAGGTCACGGGTCAAGGTCAAAGGTCAACTTTTACTATTTACTAAAAAGATTACTAACATTTTTAAAAACTGGCTGCATTATGGCTTATTATTTAAATATATATATATCACATTTCACATAAATATTGTAATATTTAAGGTCAGAGGTCAAGGTCAAAACAAGAGTATTTGTAATTTTCCCTCAACTCCTTGACTGTTTAATGTATTGTCATCAAATTATACAAGCAAAATCAGTTGGTCAATGCGACAACCATCTAAATATATGTATTTTATTTTTAGTCAAAGGTCAAAGGTCAAGGTCACAGTATATGATCACTATTTGGAATCAATAAGTTTTTATACAAATTACACCATATACTGTACATAATGCTAGTTAATACGAACATTGCTGTTAAGCTAACAAAATCCTTGAGGTCCTAATCCTAAGGTCTAAGGTCAAGGTCAAGGTTAAAGGTCGTAATACGATTTTTACTAGTATTTCCTATATAATGTAAGATTCTCATTAGGCATATCATGCACTAATTTTATGGAGGCCCTTCATAAACTAAATAAAATCGTCTTAATATCCTGTATGATATGGAACCGACAAAACTGTACTGAACGGGTTACTTATCGTCACCAAATTTTGCTGGCAAATTGGTTGGTCAATGCAACGATTGTCCATATTTTGTGTTTTGTTATTCATAGGTCAAGGCGAATGGTGACGGTCACAGATTATGGTTATTATTTTTTTCTTATATATATTTTAAATAGTGTTACGCTGACCTTATTATCGATAAATATTCCAATGGTTAAGATTCAATGTGATCATAAATGTAATTATATATACACTTTAATCCAATGTTCGCAAGTATCCTCTATCACGCCCTGGTATAGTGGATTAAAGTATGGGCACTTGTTCTGACTGTCGGTGGTTCAAGTCCGGCTGTGAGTATACAAACATTTAGTAACTTATGTATATTTGCGATATATATAAAGGTAGAGGAATAGTTATTCTTGATAAAGATTATTATGATTCTAAACTTAACCAAATTGTTACAGACACCTCTAAGTTTTTATCAAGGGTGATTTACCCTCCACCGTATTAAAACATGAAGACCGTCTCAACAGAACACTTCGCTCCCTTAAGGTCGACATTGGTATGGATAATTTTAATTATATGTACGCTTCAGGCTCTAAACCAGGTAACCTCTATGGGCTTCCAAAAGTTCATAAACCTAACACCCCTTTACGCCCTATCATTTCTGCTACAGGCTCTTTTAATAATAATACAGCGAAATTCTTGGTCCCTATAATTTCCCCACTCACCACCAATCACTTCACGGTTGTCAATTCCGCAGACTTTGTCAAAGATATCACGTCCTTCAACTTCGATCACCCAGTCACTCTTGCTAGCTTTGATATAGAATCTTTATTCACAAATGTCCCATTACATGACACAACTAATCTTATCACTAATAACATTCCCATCTCTACCCTCTCTTCATTTGGCCTTAATAAGCAATCATTCCATACCCTATTGGAAATCGCTGCCCATCAATCACTTTTCTCATACAATGACAAGTTGTTCACCCAAACCGATGGTGCGGCGATGGGGTCACCCTTGGGTCCCTCATACGCAAATGCTTTCCTTTGCCACCACGAGGAGATTTGGTTGAATAATTGCCCTCCAGATTTTAAACCCATATTCTACCGTAGGTACATGGATGACACATTCTTGATTTTTAAGCACCCCACTCAAATCGAACAGTTTCTGTTATACCTAAACTCACAACATCGCAGTATCAGATTCACACATGAAGTAGAAGATAACCATAAACTCTCCTTCCTTGATACTCTTATCACCAAACAGCCTACTTCCCTTTCCACTAGTGTTTATCGTAAGCCCACTTTTACCGGTCTAGGTATACATTTATTAAGTTTCATACCTCTTAAATATAAAACCAACAGTAGCATGACTCTTCTTAACAGAGCATACAATTCCTGTTCATCTTGACTTTCGTTTCACTCTGAAACCAGTTTCCTTCTTAACTTCTTTACTAATAATAAATACCCCTCTCATATGTTTAACAAATTCCTGAACCATTTTCTTAACTCTAACCTCTGCCCACCCACCCCAGTTCAAACCGTACAAAAAGACACTAGATATTTTAAACTCCCATATTTAGGGCCACTTCGCTATGAAATTAGGAAATCCCTCCAAAAAACTCTTCGCAACTGTGACCCACATATCAATTTCAAATTCGTTTTTTCTAATAATAACACTATAGGAAATTTCCTCAAACATATTTCTTCTCTTCCTATGAACCTCCATTCCAATGTGGTTTACCAGTTCACCTGTTCTAGCTGTACTGCTAGATACGTGGGTTGCACCTCACGTTGGTTGCTTCACCGTATCCGGGAGCACCAAGGTAAATCCATTCGAACAGGCAGGTTGATTTCTAAGCCTTCCACTTCTGCTATCCGCGATCACTCTCACCAGTTAGATCACCCTTTCTCTTCCACAGACTTCCAGATACTAACCACATGCCATTCACGCTGTGACCTTATCACCTCAGAATCAATCTATATAAATAGATTAAAGCCTAGCCTGAACAACACGGCCACTGCAACACCTCTTTTCACTCAGTAAATATCCTTCCATTTTCTTTTCGTACTTTATTGTATACCCTCTCTTATTAGTATTATTTGTTTAAGTTTAGCTTAATGCTGTTCTCTTAATACATAGTTTTTGTTTTATTATGTTTATTATGTTCATATTCATACGAACCTTACTGCTTGATATTTCACATCCATATGTAATTATTTGTTTTATTTCTTATGTAAACTTTCATTTATTTTAGATTCACTGAAGATGGAGACTGTTTTCTCCGAAACGTTTGGTAACCAATAAAGATAAGATGTTCGCTACTACGCTGGTTCTCCTTTTCCTTGTGAGACTTCTATTCCCAAGAGGAAGCTCCATTGCAGAAATTCTACTATCAAATTATATATATATATATATATATATATATATATATATATATATATATATAAAAATGCATACGCAACTCTGCGACCTAGAATTCTGCAAGTAGTATTGATTCTCTTAGGTAAAATCGGTTTATATACACTATTATACAGCATATATATATATATATATATATATATATACCGTATATATATATATATATATATATATATATATATATATATACTATATAATAGTGTATATAAACCGATTTTACCTAAGAGAATCAATACTACTTGCAGAATTCTAGGTCGCAGAGTTGCGTATGCATTTTTTTTCTCGGTTATGCGAAAACTGCACACCTACTTTATTATTATTATCAACTCTGCGAGGCAGAGTGGTATCGCAGACACAGATCCCACCCGTATACTGTGCACCACCAGTCAGCTTGTCTGTCGTCGTCGTCGTCCATCATCGTCGTCGTCGTCGTCCGTCGGTCTGTCCGGAAACTTCTCCTAGACCGTTTGATGGATTTTCACCAAATTTCACAGGTATATCCATTTGGTCAATGCAAAGGTCAGTCGAGAAGAAATTTTCCATTTAACTTAAATATGCCATATGTTCTTAATACCAGTTAGAACGATATAATCAGAATTGATTTATCATCAATAGTACTTCTATATGAGTACAATATAGAAAAGTAGCATGCAATCATAAACATGATGCGTGACCGAAAATATGTATTATACGTTAGTTATAGTACGCAATAGTTCTCCTGGCTATACTGGTGATCTTCTTTCTTATCATACTAACTCTTAGTCATCCTCCATTTGTGACTTCGGTGACTTGTTCTGTTGTGATAGACATATCGAAGGCCTTCGATAGAGTCCTTATTTCCAAACTACCCTCCTATGGTTTCTATCCCTCCATATGTACCTTTGTCTCTAATTTCCTTTCAGGCCATTCCATAGATGTGGTTGTTGACGGCCACCGTTCACTTCCTCAACCTATCAACTCCGGTGTTCCTCAGGGTTCTGTCCTATCTCTAATTATCTTCCTATTATTCATTAATGACCTTCTCAACTGCACCTACAGCCCCATTCGCTCATAATCTGACGACTCTACATTACAATATTCAACTAGCCTTCCACAAAATTATTCACAGCAGTAACTCCAAAACTCACGTAAGGATGCCATAAAAACCCTATCTTCTGATCTATCTACTATCTATAATTGAGGCAGAGAAAACCTTGTTACTTTTAATGCTTCCAGAACTTAATTTCTCCATCTGTCTACTCGTCACCCCCTTCCAGAAAACTATGATGTATTCTTCAACAACATACAAATTAACCCTTTATCTTCTCTTAATATACTGGTGTATCTTTTTCTTCTGATCTCTCTTGGAAAGATCCTATTACTACTTTAGCTAAAACAGCTTCCCAGAAACGGTGTGTGATCAACCGCCTCTAGGGGTTCTTTACCCCTGAGCAGCTTCTTGCTCTCTACAGGGGCACAGTGCATCCATGTATTGAGTATTGTTCACCTGTGTGGGGAGGTCCTCTCAAACACAACTTCTAGACAAAGTAGAAAAGAAAGCCTTCCGTCTCAGTAATGTCCACTCACCCATTCTCTGCAATTTATCTGTCTCTTCACTGCAATGTTGCATCTCTCTCACTATTCTATCACTGTTACAATAATCAGTGTTCCTCAGAGCTCCCTCAGTGTATACCACCTCCTCTACGTAGGGTACGTACTACCCGTCTTGCAACACAATCCCACCCCTACTAAGTGCAACTATCCAACCCAAGAGTGAAACGATACTCCCAATCTTTCTTCTATTCAACAGCTGAGCTCTGGAACTCTCTCTCTGAATCCATCTTTCTCTCATCCTATGACTTAAATTGCTTCAAACTCTTATGTGTCCAGACATTTTGGCTCGAACATTCCTTGATTTGGGCCCTGTCACTCTTTCAACTCTTGGGGAGGCACTTGTCACAGGCAGTTTTACTTGTGTCCTCCTCATCCACATAGTAGAAATAGATCTACTTTATCAGGTGTCTAATAATAGGAATTTGTAATTAGGCTTACAACTTCCAAAAGAGGCTGCCGTCCAAAACAAATTTGCCTGTTTCCCTGATATTTACGAAAGGCTGTACAACAAATAGGAAAACTAAAATATGGACTTCTATATAGCGAGGGACAGGCAGATACTGATCGACAAAGATAGTGTAAATGATAGCCAGAAAGGGTATCATATAATATATAGCTCTTAACTCATAAGCTGCGCAGCTATGGTATTTGAAAGTGCCCGCCATGCGAATGTATTTTGGTTCATTCCTGACGAAAATTGTGAGTTTATCATATATATAATTAATACTTATCCATATGCGCCTATTTTACTTTTAATATGAACATATGAACATTGGAAAGCAATAAAACAAGTGGTAACAGCAATTGGCTGGTGAAAATCATATATTTTAACCCCACGGTCGTAATCTGACCCGGACCGGCAAGAGAGACACACCCTCGCTCTCTCCTGTCTTGCATGATAATTAGAGCCCAGGGTTAGTCTGAGACTGGCTCAGGGGGTTGGAGAAAGACTCCCCCATCCTCCCGCCTCTCACCCAGCCGTCCTCGCAGGAAAATACTAAATATCAAGGATAATAGGTAAAATACCGGAAAAATGAGGATGGGGGGGGGGGGGCACATGTGTAGGATTGGTAATGGAAGTAATGGTAGAGAATTATCTCACATAATCACAAATTGCTTTGCTTTGAGTGCTACTGGGATGTTTTGAATTTTTTGTTGTTATGCCTTAGATCTTAAGAGTCTGGCTGCATTCGCCCAGTAAAACCTCTTATGAGTTTGGCCATAGTCCCTGGGTTAAGGGGGAAGTGTTTTTTTGTTTTCTGGACCCCCTTCTCCATCGAATTCCTTCCTTTGTACTCCTTTGAATTATGCAGCATTAGTTTTTAGATCTTGAGTCGGCTACCCCCAAAATGGGGATTGGGCCTGAGCATATAGATAGATAGATAGATAGATAGATAGTTTTTAGATCTTAGGACCTTCGCCCCGTTAGTTTGTCGATTTTAAGACTTTTCATACTATTTCTTTATCAATATCAAGACCTTTCGTGCCATTAAGGTGTCGATGTATGCCCTGGCGAGCGATAGCAAGTCTGCAATTATGTAGGAATCGGTCTTTGGCCGGGACATACAGTATATCTGCCGAAAAATTAACATATTTATCTCGAAGAGGAATCTTCAGGATAATATATTAAGCCTGATGGAGGTTGAGGGATAAAACTAGCACAATAATATACTGTATATATATATATATATATATATATATATATATATATATATATAAAAATACATAAACAAATAAATCAACTCTACCCCCTTAAAGTCGGACGTGTAAAACATTATTGATAGCTTGATGAATATACAGTACATACATATGAAAATCAATGAGAACACATATGCAGTCGTTTAGATAGATAGGAAACTACCCGCAGCAACTCAACAAGGCACACATACACACTTTCTCTCTCTCTCTCCCACTGTCTGTCTGTCTGTCGCTCTCTCTCTCTCTCTCATATATTCTCCTTGTCCTACATAAATCAGCCTCCCCGTGCTATATATCACTTGTGTTCTCTCTCGGTTATTGCTTTCACATTCCTCATCTGACCAACAATCATACCTCTGATGGCCCTAACCAGCTGCCTGTAGTATTATTGTTTTGGTAGGTTCTATGCATAATGTTAAAAATTTATAATTTTAAATTCATACCGTATATATTATAATGAAATTAACCTTGCCATGTAAGGGTATAATAAGTTTTAGTAATCATTTCAAGAACATTATAATAAAGTATGCAAATATTTGTACAATAGTTAGGTGGGTTACGACTGGGTGAGTTGCTTGTTTGATTATTGAGTGTCACTATACAGTATATGGTATATCTAATATATTCAGCTCCGCTAATGCCACACTCTCCTTGGTATATGTATCATTACGTTTTCATGATGCCGGAAGAATTTCATTGTTATGTTTCCATCAACCCACCACAACCCACTTTGATTTCAAAAGGAGACATATTATGAACGGAGGATGTAAATACATACGAAATGTATAAGAAAATTATAAGACGAAACAAATTGTGTTTCAATGCACATTGCATTTTACTGTACGAGATATCCACAATATGTTTTATGTTGCTCTATCATCCCGTTATATGAACATATTTAGGGTTATTATTAAGCTAATATTCCTACTTTGATATTTTGCTATCGCTAATGTCCATGATCGTAACTTATCATCTTTTTCAAAACCATTACCTTGCTACAAACACTGTGGTGTTGTTGTCCATCTCCCCTCACTTCGATGGTTAATTCATTTATCTGGTTCAGTACCAGTTTCGTTCTTTTAATTTTATAGTGGCTACTAATAGACGATTTTATTCAGTTCAGGAAGGTCCTCTAACTATCTTACTAAACCATTCCTACTACCACAGATCCCTCTTAAGCTGCACAAAATCGTCTAAATATAGCTAGACTAAAATATAAAACACGTCGCTGGTACTCAAAGGGTTAAGCAAAAATTTTCATCACAAAGATTATAACAAATGTCAATTTCCATTAATTAATGTTACCTCGTTACATGCATTACCACTTTCTCTATTACAGTATTGTTTAACTTCCACATTTTCGGTGTATTATATTATTTAATCGTTTTCATATTATCTTGCATTTATTATATTCGACGCTACACCATATCGACTATACTATTTACTTGTTTTATTTGTCTTTACGTGTCTTTATTCCCTTTTTAGTTACACATTCTATCTTTTCCCAATTTTAATTACAAACGTATTATCCCTAACTTAACTTTATCATTATCGAAACAATTATTCTCTACTCAGTCTCCTATTTCATATCCTCCATACTTCGCTAATCCGTGGCATTTACTTTATATTATTTTCCCTTCCTCAAAAATAATTTAGTCTTTACATGATGGTTAATATATTCCATGGACTAACCTGCCCCGGTCCTCCATCTTCCCCACTGTGAACCAAACCGCTGACTCCTCTAAAGGTGAGTCACCACCCTCAACCTTCACCAGAGTACAATGGCATCTGGTATGTCGCAACCTTTAATAAGAAAATAGTAAAATATGTCAAGTTAGATTATATAACTGTATCCGAATAAAGACACAGAAGATTGAATTATCAATGCTAGGAAGTAAACAAAGGGCAGTGACGAAATAAAAGAAACTTTGCACAATTACATTATTCACTGTATGAATAGGAATGGAATTTTAAGATGGCACATTCAGACAAAAATGTAATACAAAATATATATTATTATTATCATTTGTTTTCTGCATAAACTTCGGAGAATGACCGACTAATACACAGGAATAACTACGGAAACGTGGGAATTCCTTTGTAGTAGAAAATATTACAAACAGATGACAATGACAAGTTTGATTGGAAAATTGTAACGGAATATGGAATTGAAATGAAAGGGAAAGATAAATTGAGATTATGCAACTTTGGTGACAACAAGATTCCTTTGTCAGAAAAAATACTTGACCATCCAACACACACACACAAACACGCACGCATGCACACTCACACCTTATAACCGATATTGACGACTCTGAGGAGTTACATGGACAGTATATATTTCTCCGAGTTGCAGTGGCCCCCTTTCCAAGAGCCCACGTGGCCTGTTGGACAGACAACCGCTCAACTCAAAAATTGGTAAATAACCAACGTATCCATGGCGTCATGATGAAGCCGCAGACTCCGCCCCATCTCCCTTGGTTTTCCCTGACTCACCCATCTCCCACCCAATCGGCTTCAGTCCAGCCATTGTTGTTATGTTGTCGGCTTATTCAGCTTTACTTGTATCTCCTCCATCACCTGCTGTGATATATGCAACTGTTCCAACATCTGTGGGAATGGACAAAAAAGAACATTAATTTCACGAAGAAACAGTTGAAATTGGTAATAACAAATTGGTAAAATACGTTCTTTACCAAAACAAATATGTTGGTTTGAAACAGGGGTGTGTGATGTCCCCGTGGTTGTTTACTGTATATATGGATGGAGTCATGAAAGAAATACTATCAAGAGCAGTGGATGTTGGTGTATCACCGAAAAGGGAGGGAATTGAGTGGAAGCTACCTATACTGCTGTTTGCGGATGATACAGTTCTGATGAGTGATAATGAATGGGAGTTGCAGGGTCTGGTAAATGAGTTTGGAACAGTGTGCGAAAAACGGAATTTGAAGGTAAATGCGGGGAAGATCAAGGTTATGGTCTTCGAAAGGGGTGAAGTCACAGAGTGTGAGGTGAAGCTGAACGGTCAGGCTATGGAGATCGTCACCTCTTTTAAGTATCTGGGCAGTGTGTTGAGTAAAGATGGGACTATGGATGAAGAAGTGTGGGAGAGGGTACAACAGGGGAAGAGGGTTGTAGGAACGCTGAAAGCAGTAACAAGAAATAGGGTGGTCAGTATGGAAGTGAAGAAGTCCTTGCATGACAGTATGGTAATCCCGACGCTGGCTTACGGAAGCGAAGCATGGACGTTGGTTGAGAGACTCAGACCAAGAGTGAAAGCAGCGGAAATGAATTACCTAAGAAGTGCATGCGGAGTTACATGGAGGGATAGACAGACTAATGAAGAAGTAAAAAGGAGGTGTGGTGTGGAGGTAGATGTGCTGGAAAGTGTGAAAAGGAACAACTTGAGATGGTTCGGCCATATCGAACGTATGGAAAGCGAGAGAATGACTAAGAGGGTGTACGAGAGCGAGAGGAGGGACAGAGAGGGAGAAGTAGACTGAAAGAGAGGTGGAAGGATGGAGTGAGGAAGTATATGAACGAAGGCGGTGCTGGTTGGGGGGAGGGGCGTCGACTGACTGGGGACAGAGGTGCATGGGGGTGGTTCGTTCGTGGCCACCCCTTCGGGGATCACGGCGTCAGGCAATAGATAGATAGATAGACCAAAAAAAAAAAAAAAAAAAAAGGGATGGTAACCTACATAAGACTTTGCTTATGTCCAGCAAGACAGTATCAATATACTGTATAATGGACATTATGTAAGGCAATTGTTCTTTCAAATTAAGAAATATGAGGTAAAGCTTACCTCCATGGTTGTGGCAGAGGCAGAGTCTCCCACGACTCTGCCCCTCTTGGACACATTACCCCTCCTGCGGGTGGAGTGATTAATAAAGAGGTGCCCCGGGTAAATAATGGGGCCCTTACCTTTCAAGATATTTATACTGTATTTAGTACAAAGGAAATCAAGCAAAAACAGTTCTTGCGACCCCTCTAGGCTGCTTGTCTTCCAAAACACTGAAGATCAAGTGTTCAAACAGCGGTTTACAGTGGGTAGGGGAAAATTGGAAAGTGAACTACTGCCCTGGAACTAATGTTCGTGACAGGATTAGGATATTAGTAGGGTACAGATGGGTTAGAAACATAACAGTGATATGTGATCATTCGTATATCTTGGAAAAAGAGAGTAACATCTTAGTTATTTATATACGCAATAATCCTTGATGAATATGAGGGGGGTATAAAATATAGTTATTCATTTACAAGCACAGTCAGTCGCGGGTTTTAGGCAAGATATTTGTCTTGGCGAAGTTTAAATGAATCAACAGTGCTGCATTCTATAACGTCTCTGGGAAGCCCATTCCACAAGTTGACAACTCGATTGAAGAAGAAATTCTTAGATTCGTGTGAGTGAAAAGATTTACCAATAATTTTGCAACCGTTTCCCCGAGTGTAATTAGATTGGTCGACAGTGAAGTACTTAGTACAGTTCATATTGTCGATGCCTTTGATGATTTTGAACACTTGAATTAAGTCGCCTCTAAATCTGCACTGGGTTCTTTAGGCAAGGTATGATTTTGGTAACTCTACGTTAAACTCGTTCTAGCTTGTCTATATCTTTTTGACAGTAAGGGCACCAGGATTGAATTCAGCATTCCAGGAGAGAGCGGACTAAGGAATTGTAAAGAGTTAGGATTACTTCTTTTTTATTTATGCTCAAATGATCTGCCTATAAAGCCAATTATTTTGTTTGCCTGCTTAACAACTTTTGTACATGTTGACTGGGTTCTAGGTTACTCGATATTGATACTCCCAAATCAGTCTTTCTTTCTACACTCTTAAGCTGGGTGCAATTCATCGAATAGTTTGCTTTGCTTTCTCATTTCGGTTTCCGATATGTAGTACTTTCCATTTATCCGCATTGCAACTCATTTGCCAAATTTGGGCTCAACATGACAACATATCTAGATTGTGCGTGCAGGGAATTGACCACATGCGAGTTTCCGGCTATAAGGAAGTTGGAGCCGTGAACATCGATATTAAACAGAAATGCAATAATAATGTACGTTTCTGATGGATAAATAGTATGTTGAATTGGGTTTTATGGATTTATAAATGAACTACAACCTTATTTTAGCTGGTAATTCTGCTAAATATCGATGTCTACAACTCCAACTTCCTTATAGAACAAAACTCGCAAGTGATCAATTGTACTAGAATATGTCTTGTACGACCAAGCACGACAAGAAGTAGACTGAGAAAATAATTCCTTGTTGTCTCTCTCATTCTACGGGCTAAATTATATGGAAGCTGGTATCAATGGTGTTACACTGGCCAGCTTGCCAGAATGCACTCGTAACTCGCTAGCGCTCGCCAGGGCACTGATATGGGCTACAATAATCGTAGAACGATGTTCTTTCTTTCATAGAGTTCATGTTGTCACAGACAGATCAGTGGTGGTCTTTATTCTTGTCTGTGACACTTGGAAGTATTTTATATCATTCATAGAATATAAGATGCATTGTGTGAAGTTAAGGAGAGAGAGAGCGGAGGAGGCAGCGCGGTGGTATTATGCGAGTGTGTATGTACGTGTGTCTCCCTCGCTCGTGCGGGCTTTCCCTCGCCCCTGATTGGCCGGCGGGCCTGGCTACGTCATAGGACGCTTGCTCTTCATGACGTAGTGGTCTGTGATTGGACGCCGCTGTCCTGGGAGTGTGGTGCCGGGGTCCTGCCCGCGTTTCTCCTGCAGAGCTTGGCCCAGCGTGCTTGGTCCTACATGTCCTTTGCAATGTGCCCCCATATAACCCCCTGTACTACTTTCTCTCTCTCTGAACTTCTTCGTTTTCATACTTCTCTCTTTATTCAATTACTTATCCCTTCTGGTTCTGCATACGACTTCCATAGTCGGCCAGTCGTATTACCAGCACCAGCTCTCACATTTATGTTTGCACTAGTTTTAGGGATTATTAGTCATAGTCATATGGTAGCCTAGTGTTGGGGTGCTTCTAATTATTGAGCTGTTCTTTCCCATTATTTAATGCTAGACAGTGGAAGGTATCTTTGGTCGTTGTCTGAGTTATGTATGTTGCAAATCAGAGCCTGTACAACATCGACGAAGCTAGCTAGCCTGTAACCCTTGTGCATATTTTCCTTTGCGAGTGTAGCAGTATACAGGTGAAGGGCTTTTGCCTATACTTATCTGTATGCTTGCTACCTCATTTTGTTGACCTTTGTGGAGCACCAGGGCAAGACCAGATACTAGAGATCTGGACTTACCAAGAGAGCCTCCAAGTCACTTAACATAACATAAGGGAAATCTGTTCAAGGGGAGACAGTAGACTACGAGCATGCTTGCGCTCTGCCTAGTTTCCTAGTACCTTTTATGCCACTGCTAGACTTTATTAGTGAGAAAGACAGCATTGTGTTTATTAACTTTCATTGTGTATGCTTTAGGAATTATTCACGCCTTATTTTAGCCTACGTTGATGCATAGTGCACAACCCAGTTTGGCTGTTACGTTGGCTGAGTGGTTATTATTAGTGCTGTCACAGAGTTGTTGCACTCCCTCGTTATATATATGTATCCTACTTATTGGTGTATTTAAGATACACACTTTGGTGTCCTGCCCCTGCATTATTTCTGTTCTGTATTAACGAGCATCTTAGAGCATCAGACGTTTTCAGAAGATTCCTTATCTGTTTGCTGTAGGACTAGACTTCCAGTGTTTTCATAGAGCATTGAAGAGTTTAGTGTTGAGTACAGACTCACACTAAAGTTAACGTAAGCAATTATTCCTTTATTAAATCTTATATAGTTTATTCAAGCATTGTTATTACTTAAGAGCATTTTCGTAAATTAAGTACTCCTGTTGTGAGTTGGCTTTGCCGTCACCAGAAAGCCTTTGTAGAAGTGCACTAAAACCCAGTTAATTGATACCCCGTTATCCAGTAGATTAACTCTGGAGGGTTTTAAGTGTTTTTGTTCACCGGCGTAATAGTTCGAGGGTTTGGAATTAGCGTACCATTGTAATAGATATAACAAATGGCCGTTGTTGCAGATATAGCCTATCATCTAGTCCGTTATTAGTGCCCTTGTTTATTTCGTAGTGCCGGTCGTAACAATGGCCACACTCCTAAACTGCCGCAGTCAAAGCAGCTTCAAGCCTAGGTAAGGTTAAGTTAAGTTATATTCCATTACGATAAGTCAGGTCTGGTTGGGTTAGAGTAGAGTTGGTTGGATTAGGTTAGACTTCAATAGGTCGGGTTAGATTAAGGCGAGCTTTCCACTTGAGGGATTGTTTTCTTGACCTCTTTCTCCCTGATGTTTGTCCCCATTGCTTTTGAAAATCTAAAACGTTCGCCCCATTAGTTTGGCGATTTTAAGAGCTTTCGTCCCATTTCTGTCAATTTTAAGACCTTTCGTGCCATTTAGGTGTCGATGTGTTGTTCCTGGCTAGCAATAGAGAGCCTGTAATTAAAGAGGAACCGACCTGCGATCGGGACATTTTTCTACCGAAAAATTTACAAATTTATCTTGAAAGGTGATCAATGGTTGTAATTTTAAGTTTAGTTGGTTATATTGGGTAAAATCCGGAGACTGGCCGTGTTGACTACAAACCAAAACGCTTGTATTAGGTTCGTATAACTCAAACATTAATATGTTTCATGTAGATATCAGCCATTGTTAACTTAACCAGATCTAACTAAACCAGCGACAATTTAAGGCTGTAAAAGTAACTACCCCCAACCTAACATAACCTACCAGTAGTTGTTAAATTGGCACTGGTTTGGATCTACTGCTTGAAATGATGTACTGGATGAGTTGTCAAGGCAAGACAGAAACACAGCCACAGGTCGAATATATACTGTATATGGGCAGGTAACAAAACAAATAAATACAAACAAATATTAAAACATTAGTTTACATCCTATAAGCATATTTTAGTGAAATCTTGCTTTATTATAACTGTACTAAACTTATCGTAACGTAATTCTCCCTGACATAAATTCTTGAGTTGCTGCGCCAGACACGTAGTGGATTATAATATAGTGGACTGTATAAAAATACCATACAATAGTTTATATCACCTGAATACTGGAACTAGTGCGGTAGGGCCTAGTTGACCTGTTGAGCCGTGACGATGTTACAAGATGGTGTGTGGGAAACGGGAGTGTTAGCTAATAGGATAGAGTTGATGAATAAAGAAGGAGGCCACTATACTTGATGATTGATGGGAATGATGATTAATGATCTATGGATTAGTATGGATAAATGGAGAATTGATGAGCTAAGGACTATCACTAATGGGGCGAAAGGTGAGGTGAAAACACGAGAGTAGGCAGACGGTCTGGTTGTGGTGGCGGCTAGGTAGAGAGTGTCGGCTCCCTGTCAAATTTGCGGGAGCCTTACTTTTCCGCGCAGGCGTTAAGAGGTCGGGATTTATTTTCCCTCCCAATTATAATTACCTAAGTTCATAGGAATGATAGATTACCCAATATCCAATATAGAACATAACTATTAACTTTTTAATTATTCTATATAATAATTGATCCCACAAACTTAATACTAAAAACTTAATGTAATACTTAAAGTAAGACTGTCCATATCAGAGTTTGGACACAGTAAGCGACCTGGCCCCTTTAAATGGCGATATCCCGCAGTTCTTCACCCTCCCTCTCCATCAATCATTCTTAATTATAAGCTATATGTCGTACTTTCTATAACTGACACATTACCCCCACAACTACCATACTATATAAGCATTTAGTGTAGCCATCTAGTATATAGTAAAAACATGCAGAATCGTAAGAAATAGAGATAAACATTGCATAGCCTAGGTGTTGAGTATTGTTTATGTCGACAGACGTAGCTCTGGCTCTACTTCGGAAGCGTCCACCAGAGGTCTCCGGTGAATTCCTGGTAGGGAGAATTACACAATCCCAAACTTCTACACAAGTACTTTTCTCTGACAGCTTTCTTCGATGTCTCTGGTTTGCCAGCTTCTGAAATCCACCTTGATAACAATTCTGAGACCTATTGCAAGCTCTTCTCAGTTCAGTCACCGATACCAACACAAAATACTGTCAAAATGCATTTAGTTGATAGAAAACGTACTCATGTAAATGCAAATTTAGTACTGTATATATCTTAATTAATTTGTTTAAATTCAAGTCTTATAGGCCCATAGATGTTGGTCCTACCAAAACGAATATGGTACAGGTGAATATATTTAGGTAAATATACTGTTATATAATTATAGTATATGTGTACTGTTTCCGACAAATATGTTTCACCTAGTTTGATGGACAGATAAGATAAATTGAAATTGGCGCTCCACTTAGTCAGAATATTAATTGATCGTCAGTTAGTCCAATCAGTCCGTTCTCTCCCCCCCCCCCCCCCCCCCCCCCCCGACATTCCCACAGCACTGCATCAGTTACATCCATTTCCCTGTAAAGCCAATACTACTGTCAATGTTATAGGCTCATCCCATAAGTGATTTTGATATCCAGACAATTAATATTCATGCCTGCACACAATATGAAGTTTATATTTTGTTTTTCCCATCAGTCAGTACACCAGTCCTTTAATAATACATTTTAAAATACCCAGCAAGAAATGGTAAGTTGAGTGATTGGTTTGAGGTAATTATACTGTAGGTTTGCGACAAGGTTGTGTAATGTCACCATGGCTGTTTAATATGTTTATGGATGGTGTGGTGAGGGAGGTAAAAATGAGAACTATGGGAAGAGGATTGAGTTTAGTAGGAGAAAATGGTAGAGATTGGGAGTTGAATCAGTTGCTGTTCGCTGATGACACAGCGTTGGTGGCGGATTCTTAGGAAAAACTGCAGCGGGTAGTCAAAGAGTTTGGTGTAGTTTGTGGGAGGAGGAAACTGAATGTGAACGTCAATAAAAGTAAAGCAATGGTGTGTAATAGGGGAGGTGTGGTGGAGTGGTCTTGCCACTGGCCTGGTAATCCAAAGGTCCCGGGTTCAAATCCCGATGTATCAATGGGAAGATATTATTGGGATGGAATTTGTGCTGTACCTAGTATCAGTGCATTACCACAAGCCCACCGAAACGTCAATAAAATACTCTCATTGTTCCCTGATTAAATAGCACTGTATGAATATTCCCATATTCAAAATATGTTATAGGGGTGCAATGCCTGGTGAGTTATCTGCTCAACAGGTGGCATTGTGTGTGTGTAAGTGTGAGATGCCGAGTGTAGGGGGTGAGACAGTGAAGCACGGGAACGAGGTGGCTTCAGAGATGGGGTCGTTTCGGGCCATGAGTGAGCACCGTGCCTCATGTGAAGGCAAGATGGCAGGTGCTCGTTGTACTCTACGTGCTTCACATGTCTCACTCCCTAGACTGGAACAAGACCTCACGGGCTTCACTGTTCATTGTAAAGTGGTGAATGTTAAGGCTCTCAGCCTATGCCCGAGAGGAAGTAAGTTGGAATATAGAAAAAAAAAAAAAAAAAAAAAAAAAATAGGGGTGATCGTAGGGTGAATCTAGATGTATGGCTGGATGGGGAAATATTAGAATAAGTAGAGCATTTTAAATATCCAGGAGGAACGATTAGCAGGAGTGGAGGTATGGAAATGGAGTTAAAACAGAGAGTGTGTGAAGGAAGGAAGGTTTTCGGAGCAATGGGAAGTATTTGGAAGACGAGAAATCTCGGAATGAAAGGAAAACGTGCAATGTATCAAGGAATTGTTGTGCCAACAGTGATGTATGGGGCCGAGACATGGGCTCTAAAGGAAACGGAGAGAAGAAAGCTGTGTTTTTTTTTTTTTTTTTTTTTTTTTTCTATATTCCAACTACTCCCTCTCGGGCATAGGCTGATAGCATTTACACTCTACCACTGAACACGGTGAGGCCCGTGAGGTCTGTTTCAGTCTAGGGAGTGAGATGTGATGGATATGAGCTTCTTGAGGAGTATGTGTGGAGTTACTCGTAGAGACAGATTGAGGAATAAAGAAATACGTAGAAGAGTGGGGTAGCAGGAACATTTGTCAGCCAGAGTGGACAGAAGGGTGCTGAGCTGGTATGGTCATGTTGAACGAATGGAAGATGAACGGCTTACAAAGAGAATATGTGAGTCAGATACAAGGGGAGATAGAAGGGCAGGAAGACCCCCATTGAGACGAAGAGACTGTGTAAGACAAGCTTTAGATGATAGAGGAATAACTATAGATCAGACAAGGGAAGTGGTAATAAACAGGAATGAATGGAGAATTTTTGTGATTAGGTGAGTGAACACATGGTCATTTGGGGGAAGGAGTCGGATGCAAGTTGGACTAGATAATAGTCCATCAGGCGCCTGGCCCGGGGAGACGGTTTATATGAAGGGTGCGCCTGGAAGTGTGGTGGGCGGGCTTGTGGTTTCGCTCTGCTGCATGTCTGCCTACCGAGATCGGAACCTCTCCCGGTGGTCGGGGGCCGGGGAAGTGCTGGAGGGACCTTGGTGACCCTGGTCTCTGAGTCTTCTCCTGGATGACCTAGATGTGTGTGAATTTGTATTTTGTTTTTGTGTTTTCATTGTTTTCTGTTGTGATGTCCCTATTCAGGCTCTTTCTTGAGTACCCCCTCCCCCCCCCCCCACAAAAAACAAAAAACAAAGGAAAAGTGGCGATTGGGCCTGAGTATATACATGCATACATACATACATACATACACACATACAGTACAAAATATAGGTATGTATCCTGCTTATAAAAAACAAAAATGTTGGTTTAGATCCAATCCTCTATTGGGTATACAGTAGCCTATATAAGCATCACTATAGTTGATCATTAGTGCATATTTACTCATTAAACATGGTCAATATTATCCGGGTCATTCTATTACATGAAGTAGATTTATATACTGTATACTATGCCAGAAATGCAACTTATTTGGGGAGGATGTATAATTCAAACGAAATAGGGTTCCAACATTGTCACTATATTGTGCGTGTGTGTGAATTCTATGAGTAACCAATAGCTTAGCAGTGTGAGTATGTAGATATAAATAATATATATATATATATATATATATATATATATATATATAGGCTATATACAGTATATATATATATATATATATATTATATATTGTTACGAATCTGGACCTCAGTTGCTTAGAGACGGTATACGAAAATAATTACTAAAGCAAATGCACCTTGTCTCTCTGCCAAGCAACACCAAGACGCAACAGGTAAGAGCACTATGAACGCTTCCAGGCTCTTCTCAGGGCTTAAGGTGCACACTGCCCTGCTCCTATTCTGAATAATATGTAGAACAGAAATAATCATGTAACTTACTAGCTACGAGAACTCGAAACCAACACTGGGATTAGCAATGCTGGGTTGGATAATCAAAATAGTTAAATACATAGGCTACCAGCAGACATCAAAGAAAGAAGAGTGCTGATGTACTTCGAGCAGAACAGGCTATACGCACCCTCGATAGTACTAAACCGTGCGCAAACCAGCCAACGGTAATCCACTATCAACCCAAGAGAGTTGCACATAATAACACTGTATAAATATAATAATGAACTAACAATACAAGGCAGTGTCCTAATATGACTACTAACCTCGGGGTGATATCAGTGGAAGCAGGTTGCCCTGACCCACCTCTAATCACCACCACCCATCACCACCCAAAACGAGGGGCGTTCGCGCTCCTTGGTGCCGCTAGAAGAGTGGCGAACACATCATAAGGTGCGGGAAAGTCAAAGTCAAGTAATATCACACCAATATATCCTACTTCAACCTGGGCCCCCCAGTGAGATACCGTCCAAAAACAATGAACTCTTAGAGAGTCCACCTCCCACACTCACTTAACTATGGGGCGGACCAGACTGAAGCTGGATTTCTAATTAATATTAAACACTCCGTTGCCTCAGTTCGAAACCCGAGATAGGGAACAAACAATCGCTGCGGCAGAACCGTCAAGGTTGTTACCGGGTCCTAAGAACAAACACTGGGAAAAATATGTAGGGGGGTATGGATGTGTGTGTGTGTGGACTGTCTATGTGATTAACAGTGCTTCTTATTAAGGACCCCGGCAAGCCTCCCAGCTCTCCCTATCACGGATCCCGAAGTAAGCCACCGGAGGTAGAGAATATACAAAAAAAAAAATGAAAATAAAATGTAAAACTTGCAAACTAAACAAACAAAAATTGGGACAAGGACAATATAAAGTCAAATTAAATTATCAAAATCGCTATGTGGAAACAACGCTTACTAAAATGAAAATTATTAAATAAAAGAACACAATCCACCACATAGGGTGTACATTACTACATGAGCAAGTTAACCCGTCCAGCCCCGGCTAGTTTTGTAATGTTTGTTCACCAGAACCCGGCCGGTTTTCAATTTTTTTTTGTATTCCAGAAACAATAGCGAATGGGTTAGGAATGAAGGAAAAACCACGAAAAAACGCTCAAAAAGCTTAAAGAATGGTCCTACAGAGCCCCCGAAAACGTATTTTACAAGAGTAAAAAATTGAAGGCAATTACCCCAAAAAACCAGGTTATTGCGCGCTCACGCGCACGCACGTGGACTTTGAGAGTTTTCAACCATCGGCACGGTTGCATGGGATACGTACACAGTTCCCATACAAATCTGAGCCCTCTTGAGTGGCTACACCTGAGGTTACGGTCAGCGCAATTAGGGTGACGCGCCAGGCGCGTCTCTGGGGCTGTGTTACATACATCGCCGACGCGCCAGGCGCGTCGCTGGGGCTGTACGGGTTAATCTGTTTCCCAAGCAAACTAATCGCACATATAACAACGCACTTTCGTCACGTTAAAGGAACTAGTCAAGTTTGGGACGTCCGGGACGTTCTGGTAAATTTTACTAAACTCTGCATGAATAAAGAAACTACATGTTAAATGTCAAAATATTATTTAAAATCAAATTTGCAACATGACAAGACATTAACAATAGTACAAAATACAAATATTGATAAGATATCTATACTATTACAAAATAATATATAAAATACAGTACAGCACTCACTAACGATAGTGCTATCGGGTAGGTACCTGTACGCATAGCATGCCTCAAGGGACCCCTATCCATAACTACCCTACAAATAACCTACGTTTATCGCACAAATAAACTAAGGAAATCGCAAAAGCAAGCAATTGATACTATCGACAATGAATACATATAATATAAAGACAAATAATTGCAAAATATGAAGTAACAACAGATTTAAACAAAGAGTACTCTTTTAACAAGGGCAATCAATTTAAAAAATCATCAATATTAATATTAATAATAGAAAAAGAAAAAGATAAACAATAAATACAGACAAAAAACAATAAATACAGACAAAAAGTAAGCAGAGGTTATACAAGAAACTTCAAGTTAAAAATGCTTGATTAAAATTATTGATGTCAAATTTTAGAATACAGTCACAATAATTGACCCTAAAAAGATTAAATTTATGGAACAATTTACTTGCCTCAAAACCTCTGTCTACTAAGAGTCTGTATAGTAACCTAGCTCTAGCCCAAAAGTCATCTACTTTAGTGCAAATTTTACAAAATCTTATTAACTGGGAATAAAAATAATTATAAGTTATTTTACTATCGATATTACTAATAGGGAAAGGAAAGTTTATTACGTTAAAATTAAAATCATCAACTTTGTGATATACTTTAAGTATGCACTGTTCATTAACAATCTCTATATTTATATCAAGAAAATGTTCAACTTTATAATTTACGTTACATTGTGTGAGGGGAATAGAATCAGGGTAAATAAGTTTAGCAACTTGATTAAAATTTAACAAATTGCAAACGAGAATATCATCAATATATCTACTAATATTACTTAACAATTTAGCAAGTGCTAATTTTTCTGGGATTTTATTTTTCTTGCTACTGTCAACTAAGTCTTTTATATATTTAAATTCTAAAGCAAGCAAGAATAAGTCTGCAATTAAAGGGCTAGCATTTCCACCCATAGGAATTCCTAATATTTGTTTGAAAATGTAAGGCCCGAATCTAACATAAGTATAGAAAAGGAGGAATTTAAGGGCATCTTTAAGTTTAGTTCTATCAAAATATACAGAACTAGTGGGAGTAGAGCTAAGTGATGTGTGGGGGATAATATGGCCAAAGGTTATCTCTTACCACACCAATCGAAATATAAAATGAATCAACATAAATAAAAATAAAGTCTGAGATCGCCTACCTTATGGTATGAACTATGGTACTACATCTCTCAGGATGCCCTAACTAAACATTGTATAAATGGCCATATATATCAATGACTTAGCTATAACTAGGGTCCTGGTTTAGTTCAGAGGATTCCGGCTTCGGTAGATAAGGGTTATAGGTCAGGACTCCGGGCCGGGCGTGGGAATTGTGGTGGAGGAGATCACGGGAGTGACGTGACACTTCTCTACCGTTCAGATGTTTACTAGCATCTGATCGGAACTTCAATTTCCGACTCTTAAACAAACTATATATTAATTCGTTACCAAGGGCTCATTCCCTCTTCACGAAATCATATAAATAATTATCAGCATTTAAATTATATAATTATAAAGGTGAACATCGTTTCACAACGATTTAGTGAACATAATATCAAGATATTAACGACCCTAAAGCAAACGGTGGATCGCGTATGCGGTCGCGGGAATATTTAAACTGATCCTCTTTACAGTTCTTCTAAACTTATTTCTACAAGATTTTATAACTAAATTAACTTGATCAAGGTAATCTTATACAGTACTAAATTACCTAACATTAATAAATCTCTACAATATATACAATCACCGGGTTCTGGTAGGAAATTGTTCACTCTAGTGAGGTTACCCTATCGGAAGGTTGTTGCCAACATTCCCCAGATACCGGTGTAGTCAATTTATTTCTCACATGATGCATTATTAAAATATGTATAAACATTTATGAAATAATTACCATTCCTAACGAACCTGTCAAAGTGCAAATCTATAATAAAGCAAAGCTCTGAATATACTAAATCTAAAGGCAAATTGGTATACAAAGTTGAAAAGTCGAAGCTATGTACCGAGGTAACTTTCGGCATGGTATTTATTTTATCAATAACTTCTAACGAATTGTCAACACTCCAATAATAGTTAATGCCAGTTCTGCTCATGATGGTATTACAATATCTTTTATGAGTACTTTTAATATATTTTAAGCAATTTACGACTTGTTCTGATAGAGTTTTAGTGGTAGCAAATTTTGCTCCGGCAATAAAGCGATATTTATAAGGTCTTTTTTATGAAATTTAGGTAACATGTATAATTTTGCAATGCACTTGTTCTTATCAGAAAGTTTAATATCAAATATTATATTTTTCTTGGTATGTTCATCGATTAAGTTATCAATATTCAGATTATTTTGAATTTCATAAACAGAATTACCGCAAATATTTTTACGTAATATGTTACCTTTAATGCCTAATTCTTGTTTCATGTTTTCAAGGTAAAATTTCTTACATGTGAAGCTATAATTATTGCTGGCTTTATCTACTGTAGTGATTACAAAATGTTTATGTAAATTTATTAAATCAGCTTTAAGCTTATTATAATTATAGTCTATAAAATCTGAAAGATTAAATTCATTTTTAAGCGAGAAATTTTTATTTCGAATTAACTTAATTAATAATTTAGACCATGCTTCTAGTTCTCTCGCATCGCAGCACACAATTTTTAACAATTTATCTTTTAATTTATTGAGTGAAAAAACAATATCTTTTAAAATTATGTCCCATGTTACTTTATTATTCCCTATTCTAAATTTAAACCCTTTACGACATAGCTCCGCTAATTTGTTGTTTGCAAAATGTTTAACTAGTTCTACATCACCTGTTAATATGTGACATATCGGACTATAAATGAACTTTGCTAGTGCATCACGTCTGCTAGCTGGCATATCCATGACTCTTTCACACACGCATTTATTATTATTGAAAATATCATTATCTGAAAGATTTCCTAAAACTTTATTATAATTACAAATAATAGACCCAACAGGTCGTTCATATGAATACACTATTAATCGTTTGAAATCTTTACAACCATCTAGTAACATGGACTTAACTTTCTTTGAATTAATAAGACTGTTAACATTAATTTTGTCTAAAAGTTTAGAGGAATAATTTAAAGTGGACATGATTTTATATTTAATACGGTTATCTTTGGATTTCTTAGAATTAGGTCTAATATATCCCATAAAAGCAAAGACTATATTCTTAAATTTATTTGTGAAAATATGTTTATTGTTTAGAATATTTTCTATAAAAGGAGCAAAAATTTTCTTTTGTAGGCCTTTCAATGAATCTTTTATTTTTTTAATTCCGAAATTTCGATATAATGAATATAAATTATTAACAATAATTTTAATATCAGACCTGTTTTTCTTTTTATTAAATGAATTTAGTCTTCTATTACCGTGTCTACCAGGTCTTCTGTTTAAAACAGGGAAGTTAAAATATGGGTTATTAAAATCGTGTTTTTAATAAATCTTTATACAAAATGTTGCCTACATTTTTTTATTTGATTGTTAAGTCCAAATGGATAGATGGTCATTAATTTTCCAATCCAATAATTTTCTCTATCTAAACATTTTGATTCCTTTGAACAATTTCTATAATTTTGTATTTACAATCAAATTTAGTACAATCTGTGTTAAAATGCTTATATAGAAGAATCTTGGAGTCGATGCCGTTCTTAATTCCTGATCTAT
Source organism: Paralithodes platypus (assembly GCA_032716605.1). Lineage (NCBI taxonomy): Eukaryota > Metazoa > Arthropoda > Malacostraca > Decapoda > Lithodidae > Paralithodes > Paralithodes platypus. The sequence goes on from CM064480.1 coordinate 9,803,036, forward strand.
GCCCGTAGGCTCTTTCTCTTAAACATTGTTCCGTCTTTCCAACATATTGTATACCACATTTATCACAGGTTATTAAATAGATAACATTCTTTACTTTACATGGAGATGTTACATTAACAGAAGAATTTAAAAACAACATTTTTGTATTGGTAATGTAACTTTTAACAAAATTTTGATGTTCAAAATCAAATTCATTCACACAGAGTTCACATTTACAGTTATCATCGAAAAGACGCCGGTTATTTTCATTTTTATTGTTCATTTTAAGTTTTTGTTAATTTTGTCGGGTGCGAGGGTACAGAGAATTTTTCTAACGCATAGTCCGTGGCCGGTCCTGGTTCGTCAACGAATACAAGTAAAGGAAGGGACAGTACATGGGGAACACGTCGTATACTAATGTTGCCACTAGTACAGACCGGCCTCACATCTATACTGTCCCTGAACATATATATGAACATATATATGAACATATATATGAACATGAATATAATATAATGCTGATCAGAGGAAAAAAATAATTAAAAGAAGAAATGAAGGTCTAGGATTCTCTGTTAATTACGTTACGCTAATATCTGTGCACGCAAAGACCAACAAAAGGGGCAGACTGATGGGTCACAAGAGAGAGAGGACACCACCTATCTAGTCTGACCGCCGAGCAGAGAATGGCGAAGCCTGGCGTGGCTAGCGAGAGCCAGCCTCAAACTAAGGGGTTGCAATATATCACCACACGATATGGTAACACTAAGACACTTCACAAGAACAACTTATACTAACGTATTCCTGTGTTAACATATTGGCTAAAACAGCGTGACAGATAAAATAAAGTATATCTTGATATTGTAACACAACTAAACTTGCAATGGTCACGTAATTAAACAAACTTGTGGTGCCAGCAAAATCGCCTCCTCCCGAGACAAGAGCGACATTCCTCACTCCCCTCCCTCCCAACTTGTAAGCCGACATTGCCACGGCCAATTTTAAACCCCTCAGACAGAAATAGTTAACTTACTGGCGAGGCGGACGACACGGTATTATTGCCACTGTACCCCACAACTGTCAAAACCTCACTGCGGGACCGTTAGAAATCGGAGAAACTTGGGGTTGCCACCAATCGACAGATTTTCATCTAACTTACCTAACTTACTGAGCTCATATGACGCTCAATCGCGTCATAAAGTTATTAGAGAGCTATGAAGATAAGTTCATATGACACGATCGCGTCATATGAGTTTTTTGGCATAAGTTCTATATGACGCGATCGCGTCATATGAGTCGGAGAGTGTTAACCCGAAACTGATGACACTCTATTGGCTCATTCTACACAAAAGTTTATTGAGACAAAAATGCTTAGAGGTACGGCAAAACTAGACATGTGCAATTAGAAGGGTATCGGAGTGAAACTCACAATACCAGGTCTTTCTAATAGACTTGGCACAGCTGCATATAGAAGACAGCTAGGTGCCACTAAAGTCTAGCTACTCCTAATAGACCCTGGTCATTGTGACAATATATATATATATATGTTATGCGACATTATAATTTTTAAGTCGCTTTATACAGTTCACTATTTCCACTCTCGGAAAGCTTCAGAACTACGATACTCAATGGGAACATAGCTGACTTCAAGATATATAATTCTTAGTTCAATCAATCTCCACCAATGTCACAGAATACACAAGTTCGGTACACAAGTTTTATTTCTTATCAGCTGCGGGCACAGACACAATTAAATGACTGAGTTGTATATATAGGATATATATATATATATATATAGGAAATACACTCAGAATATAATCTATAGAATAATAATAAATATAGTTATTCTTGATTCATAAATCACAAGAATTAAATATACAAGTTGTAATAATATAACAGCATCAATAAGTATAAATATGATGTTTATATACACATCGCATAAACATACACAGAGAGGTTTAATCTCCAGAGAAAATAACTAGTATCCTGATGAATAATAAACACGAGGTAGCGAGTGAATGGGGAAGGTAAATATTACTGCGTAAACACACACACAGTGAACTAATTATATAGAACTAGCATACTAGCTGAATTATGAATAACTGGACGTTAATTCAATACAATAGATTATATTTATCTGAATTAACTCATAGAGTTACAATAATGAATATAAATTTAATGAATGAGTAATAAATTATATTAGCCTGTGTGTAGAGGGCTGAAGATCTTGCCAGGGAGAATTTACTCAGCGCGATATGGACAGGAGTTTAGATTCAACTCAAACGAAAGCTTAACACCCAAAAATCAGGACCATTTGTAGCATTAACTACCTGCCAGGCGGGCAAATTTACGGAAAACGAGCTTCATTCCATGCTCTTTTTCATGCATAAACAAGAGATAGAGCATAGTACAATTATATATCCCTGAAAGGGCGATAATAGAGCTTTTCAATGACACCTGAATCATAATTGAACGACCACAGGTTATCCTGTAGCGATCGAGCAACCGGAGGTGAAAAACACTATAATAAGGTAATTTCCCGTTTTTTCCTGGTCTTGCTAGGCCAATGTGTTGAATGTTGCAGTGGCAGTCTTAATCGCGGCACTGTGGTCGTGCCGAACGGTCAGAGCCCGCCTATCATCCTCCCAACGCACATACTCTCTCTCAGAGCCCCTAATGTGCTCAGAATGCCGCCCGTCATATGACGCCCGGGTACCGCGGGATCGTCCATTTATCTCTCGCCCATCATATGACGGGCACCGTTCGTTAAGGGTTAAACTGAGTCTGACGTCAGGAAGCATAAATATAAATTTAGTCTGAATAGGAGACTCATAATAACTCTCTCTGTGGGCACTTATACATACAATTACGTACCCAGCTAAAAACAACAAAATAGAATAAGATATGGTAGAGTGATCACTGGTAATTACGTGTAGTGTGTATGTAAATTTCCGAACAAATATATCTATAACTCATATATGAAATATAGGAATGTATATATCAAGGAATATAGATATATCAATCCCACATATATAATATATATTGTTCTCTCAACACGATTGACGATTGCTAGAAGGCGAGAATGAATAATCTCTGAATGACGTTAATTTGAATACTTCGCATAATTATCTTATATAACCTTCGCAATTATCATTAAAACAATAGAATCGACCAAGAGGCACTTAAGTTGGTTGAAGATTAGAAGTAGGAGCCGTCAGAGATCAGGTCACACGTGGCGACTGAGGAAGATGTCCAGCTGCCTGTTTGCACCAGGGGGACACGTCCTTCACACGCACTGTTAGAATAGTCACTTCTAAGTCGCCTAACACTCGCTCTTGGTCACTGCACACAAACCAGCTTGCAGATACTTTTGAAGGGGATTTTGGCTAACCCCTACGGAAGTATTCTCCGAATTGACTAGATCCACGATTTAGCACGTTCGCCCTAAGAAGAGGTACTCGAAAGTGGAGGCAATTTTGCTTAACAATATCTTGTTTCAGGCAGGTTATATTCGGTTTTTAATTTGGTATTCGTTTAGCACGTTTCTGAATATGAGAGGCATGTGAATTACAGGTTTTGGATTATTGTTCGGTTATTAAAGGTCTTAAAAATATTTACATATAAAGCTATATAGGTAATGTTGTTATTAATTAATTACAATTAGAAGTAAGTATTAGAAAGCTTGTAGAAAAGAATAATAATTAAATTACAATTTTGATGGTTCTTATACATTTGTTAGGTCTTATGAAAATAATGCTTTCGATACTAGTTGGAATACTGCACTTGTCGTCGTTTGTTGTCCTCGTAGTGGTAGTGGTGGTTATTTCCGTCTGGGTAGAGACATGGAAATTGAGGAGGTTGATGCCATAATTCCATAAAATAGTTCTCGTTGTAGTCGAGATCTGGTTCTGGTTGGGACTTCTCACCTGTGGAGGGGAACGGCCAGTGTTGGCGCCTCGGCCGGAAGGGATTAGTGCGTGGGAGCGGCCTGTATTTGTGCTGCCCAGGTAGTAGGCTTTGTTTACTTCTGGGTGGTGGTAGGGGGCACTGAGGTAGACTGATTTCTTGTTTATAGGTACTCTTCTTCTTTCCTTTTCTTGTGGTTTTAATGACAGCAATTATACAGGGTGATGTTGGGGGCTCTTCTTTATACGGGAGCAAGTTCTGGAGATGCTTTGGCTCATTGTCCTCCAGCCCCGTCATCTCAATATATATATTATCATTGTATTATTAATATGTACCATTCTTTTTCTTTGTATCTGTCATAAAACCTTGATAAAAACTCAATTTTGCTTTTAATCAGAAATAAGGTGAACATACTGGTAAAGTTTTGTTCAAATCAACTCTTAACAATAAAAAACCAAAAATAGACAACAGTAAAGATTTAGCCAAAAAGACATACAGGTACAGTCGCGGACATTCAATTTGATGTACTTCGAACTCTCAAACTGATTAACGATCCTATGAAATGTTAATATATGTTAAACATTTCATATGGAGATTCAATTCAGCCCGAAGCAGCTCCGCAAATGTATATTACAGCATTAGTGTCTTCGACTTTACATATAGGTACACACAGAGAACCAATCACTTAGGTATACAGAAAGACAATCACTCAAGCAAATACCGAGAAAAAGAATCATACTGTCAGATAAACAGATTGCTTAACTAGTAGACAAACAGACAAACCGATAATCAGAAACATTGATATACACACACTTAGATACACGCAAAAGCAGACATACAGGAACATAATCAGCTAAACAGGACGATTGACATACAGCCAGATACACAGAATGACATACAGATAGACATTCACACAAACAGAACAAAGATACAACATGCATATAAACAAGTTAAACACTGTTATGCCCGCACCCTCGAAACAACCATCAACAACAGCAGTTACAAAATCGAAGATTACCACGATAAGGACACCAGTCAAGGGAAAGAAAAATAGAGAATTTTCCCACTCACCATAAAATATTATAAACTAGGAAAGTAGCTCTACCCTACAGCAACCACATCCATCCCTGAAACAGACACCTGTCATATCCGCCATGACCACACCAACCAGCAACAAATACCAGAAGATAAGGATACGAGAGTCCACCCTTCAACATCCTCTACCAAGCAGCTAGAAAAACTCCGCCCCACATGACTCCGCCCCTCATGATGTCACGCCACTCGGCTACCTGCCAACTGCACCCAAGGTAACCCCAATTCCAGGCAGAAAGGTCCTTGGTCCGCCACCTCACACCCAGCAGAAATCGCCACTGTTCCACGGATATCGAAGAAGACCAGGAGGAACAATAAATTTAGATTCTCTCCTCCAAATCTCCTTGGCACTTTCAAAGGTCCAGGCAAAGTTGCTTCCTAAGCCCTAATATTTTCACAGGCGCTTCCCAAGGCCTGAAGAGCGCTTCCCAAAACTTTACCTATAGTGTTTCCCAACACTGCCCAAGCAATTCTAAAGGCCACCAGAGTGCTTCCCAAGACTCAACTCCCAGTGTCTCCAAGATGCAACGGCGATTCCAAAGGCCAATTAACAGGGGTTTCACAAGATCTAAGAAGTGCTTCTCATCATAGAGAGAACAATACAAGTAATACCTACAGCATAACGACCTCAACCCTCTCACGCTTGGATACTCGAATAGCACATTCATAAAGGGTGTTGCTAAATGCACAGATACGCGATTAGCGTATTGGACACTTTAGAAATCAATTGAGTGAAAATTCAATACTTCAATTGCATATAAACTAGATTACGATAAGTTTTGGGAGTGGTACGCTGAATAAAGCCATTGGCAATACTGCTCTCAGTCAACCTAGTCTCTTTTAGTCAGTGACACGCTCTGTTGCGGTCCCTTGTCCCTTTAACCCTCAACTCGCGGCGACCGTCATGTGACGGGAGAGAAAACATTGGCCACTTTTGCGGTGCCCATCATATGACTGGTGCCATATTGAGGCAATTATGAGTGATGAGAGGGAGACCGAGCGTTGCAGGGATGACAGGCGGCCCTGGTCCGCTCACCTCAGCTCCGTGGGCTGTACTGAGGTCTACCTTGTCTCTCCCTCGCCTCCTACACCTCTCGAGCAAGGAAAAAAACAACAAAATACCTCATTTTCGGCGATTTTCCCCTTCGGTTGCACGATCGTTGCAAGATAACCAGATTTAGTATAAGGATGATTCAGGTGTCATTGGAAAGCTCTATCATCGTCCATTCATGTATATATAATTGTATTACGCTCTGGGTCTTGCTTATGCATGACAAAGAGCATGGAATAAAGTTAATTTTCGGTAATAATACCCGCCAGGCGCTACCATGATAACTCCCCTGCATTACCTTCATACATAAATATTTATTTTCTTTGGTATGGTATTATATAGATTGTTTCTCTCTTTCCATTGAGATTTAATAGATTGGACTAAACTTAATTCTTGTTGCTCAAAATCGATGAGTGAATAATGTTGATTACGTATGCACAATTTGTATTCGCCAAGTACCAATTTCTTTTATATTCAATCAAAAATATCCTTTGATGATAAATAGATTCTGATGACACATTTGGAATGAACATTTAAAATGCGCGGTGTAGTAAGCCATGCCAAATGTTCATTTAAGTCTCTGAAACATCAGGGCACCCACCCTAGCCCCATTCTTGAGCAGCGAATGCATGGTGGTAAAAAAATGCATCAAAGTATATTAATGACGGTGGTGGTGATGGTTCTCTCTCTCGCTCTCTCTCTCTCTCTTGCGTATTTATTTTAGTCAAGCTACACATGATATTATTATTAGCATACAATGAACCTCTATGAATCAAATTGTCAAAACCTATCTTGATCAACCCTCTGACTCCCACAGTTCTTTCATGACACATAAAATATTATAAATAACGATATCCAAAATAATGTGAGGAACGGCGTCAATATGCTAAGAGTGTAAATATTATAAACTATGAATACAGATAATACATGTTAGTATGGCTATATATTCCTATAATTTATTTTCATACGAATGCAATTAACGTAGTCACTATCAATGTTATTATTGATATTACTTGTAATGTCCTCTTTATGTTGCTTGCTCTATTCTATATTAATAAACCCCTATTATATAATTATATTATCTGCATATATATTATAAACTAAGTAACTTCACTGCACAATTTAGACCAGTCAATAAACGCTAAATACAAAAATAAATTAAACATAAAATAAAATAAATACAAATAGATACCGTACATAAATAAATAAAGAAAAATAAACACACACACACAGTTTTGGCTGGGCATATTGAAAAGAAAGGCAGATTCACACACTGATACACTACACAGATACTGTGTAATATCAGACAGACACACTACTACTGTAATTCACCTGGCAACTGACGCAGGTGGAGATCAAGTACGAAGGTAAAAACGCCTCTTATGCTGGGGTCACACATTCCCGTATATCGCTCCCGACAGCTCCCGTCAGGCGTAATCGCCAATTTTGTGTTCTGACGGACGTAGTCCGGCCGTGTACGCCCGTATAGAGCACGACTATTGCACTTCCTGACAGACGTACCGTGACGGGGCCAGTGTTACGTCAGACGTAATGTAGTCGTATGGAACTACGTACGTGCTTGCGACTTGCGTAAGCATGTCCCCGTTAGTCCGCCTGGGCTGCCCGATTTGCGGGAACACAGGCCACGCCCATGGGCACGCCCCCACAAGACCTGTGTAGCTGAGGCCGTACGTCTTGGGAGTGTTTAGGACTTACGTGGACCGTTTCCGGACAAGCGTAGGCACACCCCGTCTGTCCAAACACAGACAAAGACAGTCTTTGTCAACCACGTAGGTCTGGGTTGGAATCTGGGAACTACAAAAGGGCAGGAATGGCCACACCATTCCCATTCCCAGTCCTTCATCGGCACCATGAACAACATCGCGGAATTCATCCTGGCGGAGTTAAATTTTGTGAACTCCCTAATAAAACCGGAGAACAGGCATAACACGCGGCTAATGCAATGGATCCTTTCCTACATCGAAATCTTGGAACTACTTGCAATAGCAAACTTCATCTATCAAGAGGAACAAGAGAAGAAGGAAAGGAGCAAGAGGAGAGACCATTCATCCTTGTAACCTTTAACCTGCTGAGTGCCAGCCAATTTTGACGGGTGTGCTTCTGCCAGTGCCAGATTTTTTTTTTTTTTTTTTTTTTGGCTAAATCTATCAAGTTGGGAGAGAAAGGAAGGATAATGGTAAAAAAAACACTTCCCTCGCCAGAAATCAGGTCCCCGATGGTCCCGAAAGTAGCTGAAAAGACACTATAGACTACAGAGACTTTTATGGTATCGGAATATATGGGTGGGAGGATGGTGGAAGGGTGTTTTGGGGGTTGGTGGGGGGAAGGTAGAAGGGTAATTGACTTGTGTTACACATATGAAGACGATTAGTGAGGTAGTTTCGCCACCACGGATTTTCCTTTTTTCCTTTTCTTCGTACGGATATGCTAGAAGTGGGTGGTGGAAGGCGGTTGGGGGTGTGGTGGGGGGAAGGCAGAAGGGTAAGGGACTTTCCACACAAATATGGAACCGATTGGTGCAGTCGTTTCGCCGCCACATAATTTTTTTTTTTTTCCTTCTGACGGGACCGACAGTCAGCGAGTGGGTGGGAAGGGGGATTTGGGATTTGTGTGGTGGGTAACCTAAAGGGTAAGGTACATGTGGTAAAAATATGAAAGCCATAGGTGCAGTCGTTTCGCTGCTATGATTTATTTTCGGCGAGGACGTATACTGTATATACGTTGGTTGCTGCTCCGGTGTGGTGAGAGGTGTGACTGGAGTGTCCCCTGCTGGTCCTTATATACCCCCCCACCCCCCCATCCCCGTACAACGTTGCTGCGTTTTCCCGCCAACCCGCAGTGCGGCGGGGCTGCCAGATGCGCCTGGACTAACGTAAACTTTCCCGTTTGACGGGAATATTTTACGATTGACGGGAGCAGCTTACGTCTGACCGGGCGAGCAGCTACGTCGGACGGGGCTGCTCCCGTCAGACGTAGCAGCTCGCCCGGTCAGACGTAAGATTTCCCGACTTTTGACATACGTGAGCGCGAGCCCCGTATCTGATTTAAAATCCAAAACATACCGGGCGGCCTTGGCCGCACCAACCACCTCCCCGACCAGCGTGGCTACTCCCGCCATGCGTACCAACCCCCACGACTAGACACAATTTCATTTACGTTTTGCGTACTAAGCCCTTACGTTTTACGTATTCGGTTGCCAACTACCAATAAACCTTCGTACGGGAGCATACGGGAGCATATACGTGAATGTGTGACCCCAGCATTACAGTTCACTAAGGAGACACCTGAAACTACCTGGCCATTACTGACGGTGGTGGTGATGGTTCTCTCTCTCGCTCTCTCTCTCTTGCGTATTTATTTTAGTCAAGCTACACATGATATTATTATTAGCATACAATTAACCTCTATGAATCAAATTGGCAAAACCTATCTTGATCAACCCTCTGACTCCCACAGTTCTTTCATGAAACATAAAATATTATAAATAACGATAGCCAAAATAATGTGAGGAACGGCGTCAATATGCTAAGAGTGTAAAATTATATTATAAACTATGAATACAGATAATACATGTTAGTATGGCTATATATTCCTATAATTTACTTTCATACGAATGCAATTAACGTAGTCAATCTACTATCGACTACGTATCTATCTACCCATCTAAATGCATCCAACCATCTACATCTCTCCCTCCACCCAATACATACACATACTGTACATACAACAGTACAACAAAAACTTGCCACAACACAGCCCCATCATGTCATCACAGTGGCCGATGTTGGTATAGCGCAGTGTCCCAGCAAGAGTCAACAAATTCCCCTGAAGCACCTGAATCTGGCAAATCTGCACCACACCCTCAGAGGATCTTATGCTCAAGTACCGGAAGCTGATAAACTCTTATAAGGAAAAGTCTTGCAGGATCTTAATATCAGTAATTGTCCCAAGGATCGGTGTAAAGAGCCGGTTCTTCAACATAGTCACCAGCATTAACCGTCAGCTTGCTAACCTGTGCAAGGTTAACTTGCTAGAAACTCCACCTTGGATGATTCCGGTGCTATTCCTCCCTCTCCACCTAATCTCTTCTACATATGTACTTTCTACCCTCTCTGGGCTTAATTCTAAGAAGGTGTACGGTCCAGACGTTGTTCCTCCTGTTGTACTCAAAAACTGTGCTTCTGTGCTGACTCCCTGCCTAGGCAAACTCTTTCGTCTCTGACTCTCCTTTAACATCTTCTCTTCTTGCTGGAAGTTTGCTCTCATTCAACCTGTCCCAAAGAAGGGTTACCGCTCTCAACCCTCCAAATATCGTCCATAAAATAACCAAATTGGGGAATAACACCATACCACGCAAGAGGAAAGAAACCGAAGAAGGAGAGACTAATATAATCAGCACCAGCAGACATCAGCAAGGAAAACGTAACAAGATGGATGAAGGAGAAACTCAAAGAGAAATAACCAAGACGAAGGAAGGAAATCTATCTATCTATCTATTGCCGGACGCCTTACTCCCCTTATGAGGGTGGCCATACATAGAATGCCCCCAAGCAGACCTATTCCCTGTGAGAGGAACAACCCGAGCCAATTTAGTGAAGGACTTACAGGATTGACCACTCAATTTAGGATCCGTCCGACTCCGAGGCCCTCTGTACATCTTGTTAGTACTATTTTTCTAGAGTGGTGTTCGGCTAATCCATCCACTAACCTGCCTTACCCTTAGATAAGCAGTACGGATTTGTATCAGTCTTTCTCCCATAGACAGGTTGCCAACCAAGGCTGACGAGTCCCATCCATCCGGATTTGTATAAGGTTGTCTCCCCTAGATGAGTTGCCGACCAAGGCTAACGAGTCCCATCCAGGAAGGAAATACTAAGAACAAAATAATGAAGATGCCCAGGATACCCAAGCTACGTCACATCATAACCAAGGAAGACAAAACCAGAAGTCACAAGCAGAATACCTACACCAAGAAGAAAAACTCATCTCCATCACGGAAGATCAACGCCGCATCAAAACCATGTGTAGACAATAAACCTAGAACAAAGGCCACCACACATAGCCGCCCAAAACCCACCTGTGCACCACTACACTTACCAAACGAGATGCCTGAATTGCCACAATCAAACCTGATTTACCAACCACGCCAGGCGAAACCATTGCAGCTCCACACCAACACCACGAAGCCACAAAGAAGAAAAAAGTGTTCAGTCAGGGACAAAAGGACCAACATGGGCGCACTAACAAAGGACAGTTACGCCGTTCTTCCGCCAAGAGGTCTACTCACCTGCCCGCAAACTTCTAGGGGGTCCTCCTAATCCCCCCAGAATACGCTCCCCTGTACTTATGACCTTTTGACCTCCGCACACCTGACCTGGGACATCTCAGCCAAAGTCGTCACTACCCCGACGAAAACCTGAGTAAGGCAAGCAATTGTAGGGCTTGATTGACCGAACATTTATGCAATCTAGCCCTAAAATTACCCTCCCATTCAAAGATTGTATTGAAACCATGGTGAATGTCTTTTGAGATCTGAGGAGTTATTTTACCTATTTTGGAATTAATATTATCACATGCCTTGGTATAGTCTTTAATAATAAGATCCCTAACCTTTGGTATTAGAAGCATAACCGTCGGACATGTCCCCACCTTACTTCTTTTGCCAAAACCACACTCTAAAACTATAGAAAGATACTTGCCATGGTAAAGGTCATTCGAATAGTTATGGCTTTGTGAGATACCGCTAACCATGGCACTCTACATATAAAAGTCCTAATGTATCTGTCTTACTCCATGGTCGAAGACACTTACAATTAAAAGGTTTAAACACCACCCTTGAGTTCTTTGAACCTCTTATAATGGTCAGTGGCAGATCGAGTTAAATCAGTAAGTTCATGATCTTACTATCTCCTCGCGTTAGCCCGATACCTTGTCACTGTGTCATGACACTAGAGATGTTGTATTAAAGACCCCAAGTCAAGAGTACCGAAACAGAACTTCACTACCGATTAGCATAACGGTCAGGATAGACGAGTAATAACAGCCCCAGGACATGCCCTAGCTCTTACTCGCGTTAGTCTGATAAAAGTGTCCAATGTCATGACATCAAGGAACTATCATTTAAGACCCCAAACCAGCTAATCCACCTGTATCCCAAACTACCCATCCACACAGCAGGACCACCTAAATGGCTCAACGGAGAACTAGAAGACCAGACTTCACTTACCTTCTCTCTACCCAAACTAAGTTCGTCACTTCAATCTTCAAGTGTTAGATTAGGAGTAAATGTTGAAAATCCACTCTCACTTATACACCAGTGCGACAAGGTGAAATAGCTAATAAGGCAGAGTCCCCAATTTAGACTCTGTTTATTTATCACCAGTGCGCCCAGGTGAACTCCCTTATAAAAAAAGAGTCCACAATTTAGACTGTTTATTTCACACCAGTGCGACCCAGTGAAACCTTATGAAAACAGAGTCCACCATTTAGACTTTGATTATTCTTATAGTTGTGAGGTTTATATATTGCCCGTGCTTGGTCCTATGATGTGAGTGATAATTTGAGAGTTATTAATTCAACTTAGTTATAGGCATCTTCATCAAGTCCAAAGATATGATCTAACATTGAGAGAGCAGATATTGTACACTCGTGAATTAAGGTGTATGAAGCATATTGAAAGAGAGATAACGAAGTACATTCCTAGTTCCCTTGCGGATCCTCGGCCGTGCTAGGCATATATATATATATATTTTTACCATTGTTCACGCATAATTAATAGTATTGTTATATTAGAGATTACATAAATAAAGTTGTTCATAAAATGTACACAGTAGTATATGTTACCCTTTGTTTCTTCTGTGCATGAGTTGTGTGATTTTGACTTCTCCAGTTAAGTAGAACCTACCAAATTCCAATCTAAACCAGGTAAAAACCCTGGTATAACAGTCCAATTACTCTCATCGCTTGTATCCCCAAAGTTTGTTAAACTATGCTTGCTTCCAAATTTCTTAAGCATTTATCTTCTCATAATCTACTCTCAGATTGCCAGTATGGCTTCCTTAAGGGTCACTCTACTGGTGAGCTTCTTTCACATCTTACTAACTCTTGGTCATCCTCCTTTCGGGGTTTCGGCGAGACCTTTTATTTTGCACTAGACGTATCGATAGAGTCAGGCACAAATCTTTAATTTCTAAACTACCTTCCTTCGGTTTCTATCCCTCCATATATGCCTTTGTCTCTAATTTATTTTCCGGCCATTCCATAGCTGCGGTTGTGGACGGCTATCGCTCACTTCCTCATCCTATTAACTCCGGTGTTCCTTATGTCCTATCTCCTATGCTCTTTCTAATTTTCATAAATGATCTTCTCAACTGTACCTTCAGTCCCAAACATTCATACGCAGACGACTCTACCTTACACTACTCAATTAGTTTCCAGAACGCCCCAGCCAGCAATATCCCTCAAAAACAAACATAATGAAGACATAGAACACTTATCTGCTAATCTAACTACTCTTTCCAATTGGGGCAGAGAAAACCTGGTTACCTTTAATGATTCCAAAACCCAATTTCTCCATTTGACTACCCGTCTGGAACTCCCAGAGGACCATATTACCAGTCTTGCTAAGGCAGCCTCCCAGAAGCTGGGTGTGCTCAACCACCTCAAGGGGGTTCTTTACCCTTGCACAGCTTCTTACTCTGTACAGGGGCACGGTGCGTCCTTGTATTGAGTATTGTTCACATGTGTGGGGAGGATCCTCTCACACCACACTCCTAGACTCCTAGATAGTTGAAAGGAAGGCCTTTCATATCATTAACTCTAGTCCACTCACCAATTCTCTGCAATCTCTCTCTCTCCGCCGCAATGTTGCATCTCTCGCTATTCTAATAATCAGTGTTCCTCAGAGCTCACCCAGTGTATACCTCCTCCTCTATGTAGGGCACGTGGTACCCATCTTGCAACACAATCCCACCCCTACTCTGTGTAACTCTCCAACCCAAGATTGAAACGTTAATCTCGGTCTTTCTACTATTCAACAGCTGAGCTCTGGAACTCTCTCAAAATACGTTTTTCCCTCTGCCTGTGACTTAAATTGCTTCAAACTCTGTGTGTCCAGGCATTTTGGCTCGAACGTCCCTTGATTTTTGCCCTGTCACTCTTTCAACTCTGGGGGAGGCACTCGCTACAGGCAGTTTTGCCTTTTGCCTCCCTCACTCACATAGAAAAAAATATATATATATATTATCTGTCACCATTTAATTGCACGCCCACACCACGTATGTTAACTAGTGTATCTGAGGCTGTTTAGCCAAGCAGCCTATGGAAGGACTAGTACTACTACTATGGTATCTTGAGATACAATTCAAAGTGATGTTAAATCAGTTCACGTAAATAGATCACCATTACCACCTCAGTTAATATGAATGATTCAAATATTACATTGTATCTGTTGACTGTCATATCTGAATTCTCCCTTCCGTCGCCTCTCTTCACACTCCCGATATCGGCCGAGTCAGGATCACTACTAATTTTCAAACGCCAGTCTACCCCTGAATACACCATATGTCTGCTCTCTAGCGAATCACCAAGCCCCATTCCCATGACGTGATGGAAGGAGGGTAGGGAGTTCCAGTCTCGACGTGATGCTTCCAATCAAACAACGTGTTTTATGTCGGCTTTTGGTCCACTCGTGCAGGCGTCAATCAGAACAGCTGTCCCCCCACACTTCTTCCCCATCCTCACGGGACGAAACCACTAAACGATATCCTGTGTGAAAACGAATGGGGTTGTTCCCTATTATCAAATTGTAGTAGCTCAAGGCCATTGACTTCAAGGAATATCAATGAGTTGGTTAGCTGTCCAATAACGATCGGAGCCGTCACGTATAGATAGATAGAGAGGTAGATAGACAGGTAGATAGATATAGCTTTGTTTACTTCAACTATATTAGTATAATTATAGTCTACTCCCATATTCAAAACATGCAGTGGGTACAGTACTTAGTGATATTCCCACTAGGTGGCGTGCTGCCAAGCGAAGCATCTTGTTAAGTGGTAAACACAGTGAGGGCTACTGTATCAGACCAACGGTGCATGATATTCATCTAAAATACGACCTTCACATTTCGTCTTAGCTGAATGTCGAATTTATTGAGCATAGAAAGACTATACATTATTTTAAGATATAATTAATGTTATACAATGGGAATAGTAGCTTACTTTTATGTATTTTACAGCCATGCTAATCCTGTATATGAGCCTTAACCCTTTCACCACCATGACGCTTTTTTACCTTTGTTTCTAGCTAAACTTAGGTGATTGTATGCAGTTTATGACAGATCTATGCTATTAAGAGGGTTTATTGAGATCATAATTATCCATTTGAATCGTACAGGTAGATTATTAACTACAATAAATCGTCTAATGGTAACCAGCATAGGATAAAAATTACGTAACAGTGGTGAAGGGATTAAACCAATTTCCTGCCATGTCATATTCGTGTCTATAACCCCTTCTTCCATCATCTCAATGTGACTGGTTTATGAGAAACAACCTGTTATTTCCTCACGTACCTTTACCACCTCAGTCCATGATTCTTTCCCATAACAGGTTGTTAGATGTGTGTATCATCAATTGTGTCCAGAATCCCATCATTATCACACGCAATATATGTTCTCACTTTACCAGCAGCATATACCTACATTCACCAACCATTGTTACCAGTGTTATCAGTATGTGTTTATTGTTCTGGTGTCTGTAAGGTCGAATCTCATGAGGAATATTATTTTGCTGATATGTAAGGATATATCTTTCTATAGGTATTAGATATATCATTCCTCATCAGTTTTCTCCATAGCTGGCCTTATTTTTCAAGCTACTTAATCAATGTCAGTGCAATCAAGCCGTTTATATATAATTTTGGCAATCATCAAATAATGTTAGTAAAGTTAAGAAGGACCTTTGGGAATCATTGGGATAATTCACGTTTTTGTGTACCCTTCTGACCTCTGGATGTTGTTTGTTATCCGAAGTTGTCTGTGCACACCTGCTCGAAGCTCTTGTGTTACCTTTCAAATTTTAACTTATTTTGTTCTTGATGTAAAATACAAATTGTCCCCGGAAAGGATATTAGAGCATAAAATAGTAAACCTATTATCAAAATATATTTCATGGCTTTATTAATGCTACTTCGATACAATTTTGAATTCTAACATATCCTTACTAAGATAACTAAAATAATGTTGAGGTAGCTAGGATAAAACAAATGCCTATCTGATTGAAATGGTAAAGTGATTTTTTTTCGTAGAGGCATACAGTATACAAAGCTGAAATGGTGGAGTTAGGACACGACTTACGAGCGTGACTGTACAGTAGCCCAACTAAGTTTTGCGACGAAATATTAGGTATGTGGCACCTGTCTAGTTTGCACTCCCATCCCAAACCTGTGTGGTCGTGTCTAGCAGAGACCGTGCAGGTGTCTAGGCAGGCGCCACCACAGCCAGGGCACACAGACACAGTACTCGCACGCGCTGGACGCTACATAATATTATGACAATATTGCTATTATTATTTGTTTGTATAATAATAGAAGGTTCTCTCTCTCTCTCTCTCTCTCTCTCTCTCTCTCTCTATCTTTCTCACTCTCACTCTCTCTCTCTTAGAGGTTAATACCAATCAATTTGTACCCTACACTCTTTGTAGATTAATTAGCACACACACACACACAAACAGAAGGCAAAGTTCAGTGTTATAAACCCACATTCTACACTGAATTCCTTGATAAGAAAATGGGGTGTAAATAATTGTGTTTTTTTATCTAATTAACACTCTTTAGATAATATGTTATATTCTGCATCATCTTGCAGTGCTGCGTTATACGAGTTGTTCTATTTGCAACATCTGCATCAGGTAATATTATTAATGATAAGAGCGTGTATTAATATACAGCTAAAGTTCTTACTGTTTCTATGAGATACTATTTAGAATATTGAAAATTATCGTTACCGTATCATGATTTTAGAATCTAACTCCGATGAAATTCTGTCTTCTATGAAAATATATGGGATTATAACTAAACATTATTTAGTGTATATAATTCAAGTTCTATAATACAGAATCTTACACACACATACACTCACACAGTGGTACGTAGCGTATTGGTTATTGCACTTGGTTCATAGCCAAAAGAACACGGGTTCCTTTCCCGGGCGGGAAGGAAACATTTGGGAAAGTTTACTTGCACAATGTGCCTCTCTTGACCTAGCAGTATAAATAGGCCCCTGGAATAAGAGGCCACTTATGACGTCTTTTTTAGGGTTGGCGGTCTGTTACTAGCTGGAAGGGTACCGTACAGGTCAACCAAACCCTCAAAAGCAGATACTGGCAATTGGCTGATTGCTGATTACATGCATATCTACAGCCACTCCAACCTTGCATTAACACTTCACGCAATATATTCCCAGGTCGAACTTTTTTCGGTAAAAACAAATATAAAAACGTAAAGTTGTAATTATTGGAAACTGAGATGATGAGAAAAGCCCCAATACTCTCTTACCCACATCACACCTAGTCATCCATTCAGCAAGTCATGGCTCATGAGGCTGGTAAGGTTGCTGAACGTGGTAATATGGTTGGGATGAGCGAGAGTGGGGTGTCGGAACGTTTACCGGTGGCAAATAAAAAGGTGGGAAGAAGGGCAACTGACAGACCGACATAGAAGTAGAGCTAAACGAAAAACCACGCCATAACAGGACCAACAAATTAAACAGTATATTGTCACTCCCAAATGAGTTTGTAGCCTATATAATTTGTGAGTGAGTTACAGTTTGCAAGGCCTGTTGTGGAGGGGCCTTGATAGAGGCTAGTAGCTCGCTATCCCTCTGTCTGTCTTTTCTCGTGGCTAGCAGGACGGCACCTGGAGTCAGTGTTGCCGTCGGGCTAGCACTATAAATAAATTAGTTTATTTAGCCTTGTGTGATTAATGCAGTTTATCATAAGTTCACACAATGATGTCTTATAATTATTTGATTACTTTTGTTGTTAATGAGAGCACAGTCTGCCTGAGATAATTAAGTATTCTTGCGATGCCTGGAGCCCTTCCTTGCCACGCGGGGGGCCCCTAGCTCGACTCCCGCGGGTGCGGGCTTCACTTCAGTCCCACCCCTCGAGATAACAACATCCTTGCCTCACGTGTTGGCTTGCTTCGTGTTTTCCCTTTGAATACCGCATATTTCTTTTTGTTCTTTATTTGATTGGAGCATAGCAGGGGCTGGAGTCATATTGAGCATATTGTTTTGTTTTAACATCTTTAGTTTAATATTGATCACTGCATTAATTTCGTCTTTGGCAATCTAATTAGTGTATAAGCCTCTACATTGGTTTCTTATTTCTTTTCCATTATTCTGCTGCCTTGTTTTACCATTATTATATGTGCATATTATTTATGGATGATATCACTGGGGGGATTGGGTGGCTGGACTGTTTATCTCTGTTTTTGTCAGGCCTTTGAGCACAGAGGTTGCTGGGTGTGTGCTATGGTAGGCTAAGCCTTTTTTTCCCACCACACAGCATCACACAGACCTGACTCAGGTCTTATCCAACCCTTTATGGGTGGCAGCCAGCATCTTTACTTCCCCAGGATATCAACCCTTGTGCCTTGTGTAGTTTAGCAAAAATACATCTGGTGCAGTTCGGGACTAGGGGTGGAGCCTGTTACTAGGTGAGGTTGTCCCCATTGTACTGAGGTGTATTGAGCTAACCCCAGATGATGTAAGGGTTAAGTCATTAAAGTTGTTTACCCCTTACAACACCACCGCCGAGCTGTGCTGAAGAGAGCCACTCAGTGTATTATTAGGACATAGGCTAGGGAAAATAGGCTTGGCACTGGACTTTCCATGGTTTTTGCTCTGTATTGTTCTCAATTCCTAAGCGATTGGGCATGATATAGATTGTTCTGGAAGTCTAGTAGTGGTATGGTTGGGTAATATTTGGGCAGTTTAAAATAACCTTAGAAGTTCTCTTGCATACTACACGCACTGTGGACCAGACTCGGGGACACTAGATAATTTTGTGTCTCCTTGTTACTTTTTTTTTTTTTTTTTTTTTTTTTAAGAGACAATGAATGGAGGAAGGAAAAACACAGATAAAACAAAAAGGTCCATGTGCCTAAAGGCATCCTCCATTCATAAAATGTTTGTAACAACTGGATTTAAACATTTGTTGATTGTAAGTTTGTGGAAAGCAATTCGAGGGAAGTGAATTCCAAAGAGTAGTAGCTCTGGGGATAAATGAATTCTGATAAGCAGAAGTTCTGCATTGTGGAGGAGAAAGTGTAAATTCATGGGCGCTCTCAGCTGCCCTAGTTCTACGGGGAAAGATGTGGAGAGGCGGCACAATTGAAGCAAGTTCCTCGGAACAATTGCTGTGAAAATATCTGTAGAATAATGCAAGGGATGCAACGTTTCTTCGTATGGCTAATGTAGGAAGGTCCTGTGTGATTGCAGGGTTATTGATTAATCTAATAGCTTTATTTTGAATTTTGTCCAACTGCCTCAATGCAACCACTCCACTTCCACCCCACAGAGGTGAACAGTAATCCATCTGAGAGCGCACATGACTTTTATATATTACGGCCAACTGCTCGTCAGTGAAGAATTCTCGAACTCTGTACAGGAGTCCCAGTTTTTTAGAGGCATTCTTAGCAATGCTTCTAACATAATGTGTCCAGCTCAAGTTAGTAGTTAATGTTACACCGAGAATGTCAATACTAGGGGAAGTGGGAATATTTACATCATTAAAAAATATATGGGAGTCAGTGAGATTCTGTCGGTTAGAAAATTGAATGTACTTGGTTTTCTGTGCATTAAAGGAAACTAGATTCTCTTGTCCCCATTCATTAATTCTAGAAAGGTCCTGGTTCAGAGAAATTGCAGTGTTTATTTTGAATTTATAAGATCGGGTTGGGTGAAAGAATTGGTAAATGTGAAGGAACTGTGGAGTGTTGAGTCATCTGCGTAGGAATGTATTGGATTATGAGTGGTAGATATGAGATCATTGATATGAATGAGGAACAGAGTTGGGGCCAAAACTGATCCCTGGGGAACACCAGCATTTATTGAGTGAAATTGAGAATAAAGGCCATCTACCATTACACGTATTTTTCTGTTATGAAGATAAGAAGAAATTAGTGGAACTAATGATGCAAGGCCGTAGTGTGACATCTTCGACAATAAGGATTGATGCCAGACTCTATCAAATGCCTTTGATATATCCAGTGCTATTGTATGTGTTTCACCATGTTGGTCTGTAGCTTGGTTGATTTGATGCGTAAGAAGGCAAAGAATGTCTGCAGTTGATCGACATCGTCTAAAACCATATTGCCTATCACTGATTAATTTATTATTCTCCAGATGCTTAATTATGTGATTATTTAATATAATTTCAAAAACTTTGCCAAGAGTGGAAGTTATAGCTATTGGTCTGTAGTTTGATGGATCTGAAGAGGCACCTTTTTTAGGAACTGGATGGATGTTTGCCTTTTTCCAGGGTACTGGGAAGCATGAGGTATGAGTACACAGACGGAAAAATTTTGCCAATACAGGAGCGAGCACCAAGGAGCAATTCTTAAGTACTATTGGAGGAATTTCATCTGGACCAGGAGCCTTATCTACTGAGAGATTCTGCAAAATAGTTTTGACATGTCTGGTGTGGATCTTAAGTGAGGGAATTTCAGGTGAATTAAAATTAAGTACAGGGACATCTTGATTTATGTCATCTAAGGTTGAGTTGGTGGAGAAAATATCTGCAAGAAGGTTAGCTTTACCTCGTGGGTCACTTACAAGATTGCCAGTCGGAGATTTTAATGGTGGAATGGATGAAGCAGTAGTGAAGTTGGATTTGAATGAGTTAAGAGTAGACCAAAATATTTTGTTATCATTTGGATTATTTAGAAGTTTATTTGCCTGCTTATGGAGAAAGTTTGATTTAGTTAGGTTTAATACAGTTTTGGCATGATTTCTGATGTTTCTAAAGTAATTAAAGGCTTCATGTGTTTTTGATCTTGTGTATGCATTGTAGGCTATTGCTTTTTGTTCAGTTACTCTAGCACAATTATGGTCAAACCATTTAGGTGAATTAGATCTTTTACTGTACTTTTGATGAGGAATAAAAGTTTCCATTCCAATTTTTACAAAATCTTGTATGTGGCTCAAGGTGGAGTGTGCATCATTAGAAAAGAAAGAGGTCCAGGGAATATCAATAAAGAAACCTTGACGACCCTCCCAGTCTGCCCTATCGTAATGCCATTTAGTCACCAAAACAGGTTCAGAGTGGGAAGGTGTGGTAGGTGATAGACAGGTGGCCTGTATCAGACAGTGATCAGAAGATCCATACTGCTTTAATAGAGCAAAGAGGAAGATAACCATTTTTCCTAGAGAACCTGCGTGTCTTGGTGTTTGAGTCAGATATTAAGAGCGTGTCTGTTGCAGGCTAGTACGGTGCTGTGGGCTAGGCTATTAGAGCATCTGGTCTCCTCGTAACAGTGGCGACCTCAGGCCAGCATAGTGTGATAGTATAGAGTTCTTGTGGTGTGAAGCAATTATATTTATATGGTCAGTAATTGTTCTTGTTATTGAAAGTCTACGGACATAGTACCCTCATTTCATTAACCCGTGTCCACAACTATTGCTAAGATGTCAAATGTTGATTACATTCCTGTTCATATTGTGGGGAAGGAGGACGCCTTGCAGTTTATTACAACCCAACCTAGTCAAGAAGAGGTTGCTAGCAGGAGTAGTGATGAATTAAGACGTGTGTTGGAGGCGTATGGATGGAGGTGCAGTGGTATGTCTAAGGCAGAGTTAGTTCAAGAGGTGTGCAAGTTGGCTGCGCAGCCTAGGGGTCTTTATTTTGAAGCTAGTACTTGTGTTGGGGATGGTGGCACCATCCTGCATGTGCCGCAGCATCCTAGCAGACAGGTTAGCTATTATTCTACTGGGGACCGGAGTGGAGCAACAACTCCAGAGCAAGGTGATACTGTACTTAGGCAGTCTCCTACTATTACCACAGTACCTGCCACCACGCTTCCACCGTCAGCATTTAACCCTATCAGTACGGCCCCTTCATTTTCACAGGGCTATGTTCATGCCCCTATGGCCAGTACATTTGTTTCAAGTTATGCTAGCAATCCCCAGTATCCTCCTTCCCCCCATGTGTCGTGGGCCACACCCCAGCATTTCACTGCCACTCATACGGTGGCTGCTCCTATAACCCCGATAGGGTCGAGAAGGAGTCCAGAGGTTGAGTTGCAGCTCAAGTGATTGGAGATGGAAGAGAGACAGAGAGAGAAAGATGGAGAGAGGGAAGAGAGACAGAGATAAAGATAGAGAGCTTGAGGTGAGGAGGATAGAGATGGAGGAGAAGAGAATGCAGGTAGATTTGGAGAAGACGAAGTTGGAAACTAGTGGGCAAGGACGACAAGGGAACAGTGCTGGTCATGCATCTAGGGAGGAGGCAGAAGAGGTGTTGTTGTCTCGACGGCTGAAACTCGTGCCGGCCTTCGATGAACTTAACACCTTACGAGCGGGTGGTGGAGTATATTTCACTGTGCCGCTAAGCGTTTTTTTTTTTACCATAAATGGGGTTGTTTCCGTGCTCTTTTTCACGCATAAACAAGACCCAGAGCATAATACAAGTATGTATCCGTGAAAGGGCGTAAATTGAGCTTTCTAATGAGACCCGAACCATCCTTCTACGATCACTGGTTGTCTTGCAACGATCGTGCAACCGAAGGGCAAAATCGCTAAAATACGGTCATTTCTTTATATAATATAATTACGTATGTAGCGAGGGAGTGAGGGTGGATGTAAGTGGAGTACATCTCAGTTGGTCCATGGCGGCCGTGGCGAGCGGTCATTAGGTAACCCATGCTCCTCCCGTCACTCGTCTCTCTCTCAGAGCCAATATTGCGCCAAAATTGCACTCGGACTTAAGTCGAGCCCCACGACATAGTCCAAATTTTTCGATACGGACTTAAGTCGGGCCCCAATAGAGAAGGGTTAAGGTCACAGAGTGGTTCTTACGTTTTGAGAAGGAGGCCCACGAGTATCAGTGGCCGAGGCACCGCTGGGCAGCGTTGGTGTCTAATGTGTTAAAAGGTAAGGCTCTCGATGCATACAATCGCCTAGAAGTGCAGGAGCTAGAGTATGATGTACTTAAAGAGGCTGTGTTAACAGCCTACGAGCTGCGTCCCGAGGCTTACAGGTTGGCCTTTAGGGGGCTTGGAAGCGGTAGGGGGACTCGCACGTGGAATGTTCCAGGTACCTGAGCGATACTCTAGCTAAGTGGCTGCATTCAGAGTCAGCTGGTACTTTTGAGGTGGCGTGTGAGGTTTGGCTGATGGAGCAGTTTACAAGCATAGTTGAAAAGGACGTTGGGGAAAAATTAAAAGAAAAGCGGTTTAAATCAATAAGGGAAGCAGCCGTTTGGGCTGATGGCTTTGCACTAGCCCGGCGTGGCACGTGCATGGGGAGCATTGGTGACAGGAGAGACCGACCTGTGCACCAAGCAGCCACAGTATCAGCTCGCCCATCATCACCCAAAGGTACCACAAATAGGACACAACATTATACCAAGGCTGACAATCAGCAAGCTTCTACAGAAGTGAGCTGTTATTTTTGCAAGCAAGAGGGTCATATTAAACCTCAGTGTGCTAAATGGAAAGCTACCGAGGAACCCAAGGCTGTCCAGTTGGTGGCGACATTAGGGGAGGTGCCTGTGAAAGGCAAGCCAGGTAATGGTGAGTTTGGAGGGTAGTGTTGGCCAGCGCGAAGCAGGGTAGTAAGCACTTTGCCGCCCCAGATGGTATCACCACCTGAGCATAACCAGACTTCCCCTGATTAGTGTCGGCCATTCATACATGATGGATTTGTACGGGTTGGGAAGTAGACTTACTCTGTCAAGGTGTTTAGGGATACTGGTGCGCAACAATCCATGTGTCGCAACCTGACAGGGGGATCTATTAGTACGGGAGAGTTTGTGATGTGCAGGGGAATCAACAGTGAACAATTCTGTAATTTTAGGTCACTTGATCCTAAAGTTAAGAAAGTGGAGGATATACTGTAGGTGACTACATAGCAAATAATCAATATATAACCCCCAAAAAGGATATATAATATAATATAAATTCTAAACAGTTTTTATTTGTACAAACACAAGGCAGAAGGGCGGAGCACACATACGAAGCGGAGCTCTAGACGGTGCAGGGTACTACCTGGCCGGGCTGCTCCACCCAGAGTGAGACTACCTGGCCGGGCTGCTCCACCCAGAGAGAGACTACCTGGCCGGGCTCCTCCACCCCCCAGGCAGACGACTCACCAAAAATAAACTCTGCTATTCAATTTGAGTTGGTGGTGAACCTTTTTTCGACTTTATCATCCCTGTCAGAGACGCATTGAGGCAAGGAATTGTTTCCATGGAGGAGGCAGTGAAGTGGGGATATGTCCCTGAGGATGGGGAAAGCTGGCATGGAAGTGACCCTCTGGATGGGGCAGCCGGGCAAGGATCTGGTTCAATTCAACTGTGTACAAATAAAAACTGTTTAGAATTTATATTTTATTATATCCTTTTTGGGGCCATGGTCGATAACGATGATCTGATGGGAGGGGATTGAGAGGTGCTTAGCCAGCTGTTGTCAAAGATAGAGTGAGGCTAATACAAAACAAACTCACACTATCTAGTTGAAGTCTGTATTCACAACTATTATGGACATGCCAGTTGCAAGATGATATTTCCTAAGGAATTATCCTATTCATAAAACAGGCAGAAATAGAGCAAGCTTTACCAAAATTATAGTTTAATTAGATAATAAGCATGCAAAGTTTTGGTTATGCTAGCCCTATTTCTGCCTTATTTGCATTCAGAGCCAACATCAAATTTTACTCCTAAAAGGTTCTTTTAATGTATCTGGGACACAAATACACCATTTGGTAGCTTTAGTGTCAATCTGGAAAAACCTGGCCTGCTTTAGGTCTATAGGGAACATTTCTTGACTCAGGTCAGTCAGTACCTGGCATTCGGACAGGACAGTTTCCTAGGGAACATTATCTTGCAACTTGCCTGTCCGAAATACTAATATTAGGGAACATTGTGAATAGAGACTTCTTAGGGAACGTTATCTTGCAACAGGCCTGTCCGAGATACTAATATTTGGGAACATTGTCATGACTAGTACATATTTCAGTTATCTGAAGAAATAGCAGCTTGAGATTGTTTGTAGACAAAGGGCATTTTGCAATGGTTAACCTAAAAATATGTTTGGAATAATCATTAGAAAGTGGGGTTCTTGGTGGGGTGAAGTTAGGTTAGGTTCAAACACGTCACAGGAAGATAATTTTTGTTTGGCTGTGTCAGTGTTCACCAACATAATTATACTTAGGTTAACTAAATTGAATAGGTTACTAATAAATGATATCACACAAATATTCTCACAAAAGTATTGGCCAAAAATCAAAACTAGCCAAATATTTTAGTTCAGTATGAGAAAATACCCTTGTATATCCAAAATAGTTATATTTAACATAAAAATACAGTTGTGAAGGGTCAAAACATGATTTCCCAAGTAAACCTATCCTGTCCGACATTTGGTCATTGTTTCCTAACAACCTGCCAAAGGCGTCCAATTTGAGCTTCCGAACAGGCCAGTTCCCTACGAATTTTAAAATATTCCATTAGATGTCCATTTCCAGACATAGTGCTTTTACGACTATGCAGTTGAAAAGAACTCTGAAAGTAGCTTACACCATGTTATTTTCGTGAATCTAAGAGTATAAACAGTACCGGAATAAAGCCAGCAAAAAATCACCCATGACAAATGTGCTGTCCCGGTTCTGGAGTGGATAGGTCTATTATAACTAGATAAAAGCTACGGACAGAACCCCGCTCATTGTTGCCTATGGCGGTCTGAAAAAAAGTGAGCGGGCATGATTGCATGGAAGCTTTTGATATATTATGGAATTTTATTACAGAAATGAATTTAGCAGTTCATTTTACCCCTTGTATCAGATTTGTAGGTTCGAACACTATCACAAAATTGAGTTATATGGGATTGTTCATTTTCTTCCCTATGCAGTGGTGACTTTCAGTGGCCGCTCAGTTTGTGTTGAATCACTAATTGTACCAAAAAAACTCATTTATGATGAAACTGCCTCAAGGAAACTTGGGGGAAATGTAGTATATGGGTCGACACACAACATATCCTATAATCAAGTTAAAAAGACCAATTTGAAGATGTTTTATGACCTCCCTAATATTTGGTGACTTGAGGCAAAATTTGGGGAGGCAGACGGTCTTGTTAACCTAGTATACCCTTCACACATCCCGAGCTCCCCGGGTCCCTGTTTACGCTAGAGATGATTGCTAGCGCAGCTGATAGAGCCAGGGTGACCACATATTCACCCCTGTTTTTGGTGTCCTACGACATCGGGAAGTAGGTTAAAAAATGGACGCAAATTGGGATCAGTGAGCAATCTGGCACTACCATGTTCCCTAAGAATTTTCAGACCCCCATACGACCCCCTAGGAGGGTTCTAAACAGGGAATGGAGTTATTCGGACCACCTGAGTATGCAAAGATCTATACCCATGCAAAAGCTGAACAAGCCAGTTTAATTATTTGCCTCAGATGAATTGGCAGGTCTTGTAGAAGGGTGACCGCTCTCAGTCTTGTAGAAGGGTGACCGCTCTCAGCCCTCCAATTATCGTCCAATTGCTCTCATCTCTTGTATCACTAAAGTTTTTGAAACTATTCTTACTTCCAAATTTCTTAAGCATTATTTTCTGTTCTCATAATCTACTCTCAGATCGCCAGTATAGCTTCCTTAAAGGTTGCTCTACTGGTGATCTTCTTTCATATCTTACTAACTCTTGGTCATCCTCCTTTCGGGACTTTGGTGAGACCTTTTCTATTGCACTAGACATATCAAAGGCCTTCGATAAAGTCTGGCACAAATCATTAATTTCTAAACTACCCTCCTTCGGTTTCTATCCCTCCATCTGTGCCTTTGTCTCTAATTTCCTTTTCGGCCCTTCCATAGCTGCAGTTGTGGACGGCCATCGCTCACTTCCTCATCCTATCAACTCCGGTTATCCTCAGGGCTCTGTCATATCTCTCATTCTCTTTCTAATTTTCATAAATGATCTTCTCAACTGTACCTCCAGTCCCATCCATTCATACGCAGACGACTCTGCCTTACATTACTCAATTAGTTTTCCTGAACGCCCCAGCCAGCAATCTCTCAAAGACAAACGTAATGAAACCATGCAACACTTATCTTTTGATCTAACTACTATTTCCAATTGGGGCAGAGAAAATCTTGTTACCTTTAACCCGGGAATGGCGAGAAAGCTCTTAAGAGGTTTTACTGGGCGACGGCGGCAAAGCTCTTAAGAGGGAAGGCCTAAAAAAAACATTTTAAAAGGCCCCAGCAGCACTTAAAACATTTTTGTTTTCCCATACCTCATATCACTCCTCCACATCCCCTCCTTCCCCCCCCCCCCCCCCCCCTTCAATTATCACCTATTTTCCCTGTTATTCCCTAATTCATTGGTATATTTTTGTGCTAACATTAGCAAGTTGGTTCCAGGCTGTGGTTATGTGCCTAGCGAGTGTGTTGGCAGAGGTAGACTGTGAGGTGAGACTCTCAGTCATGATCCAGAGCTCGCGAGGGGAGGGGTTGCCTCACTGTAATCCACATTTCATGAATAGGCCGCTCCATGTTTATTCGCGATTTTGACCAGAAAAATTATATTCCCATTTGTTTTATTGTTGTTACAGGTTACTATCTTCATAGTATTGGTAAAATAGGCGCATATGAATAAGTAAAAACGATATTTATCGTAGAATGACGATTATAGGCAGGAATAGAGCTGCCCAGAATTGTGGTGTTCACTACACATAGCTTGCCTTTTAAAGGTTAATGTTTCCAAAACCCAATTTCTTCATCTTACTACCCGTTCAGAACCCAGAAGATTATCCCTTACACTTCAGCAATATAAAAATCAATCCTTCATCTTCTCTCAATATTCTCGGTGTCTCTTTTTCTTCTGCTCTCACTTAGAAGGACCATATTACCAGTCTTGCTAAGGCAGCCTCCCAGAAGCTGGGTGTGCTCAACCGTCTCAAGGGGTTCTTTAACCCTGCACAGCGTATTGCTCTGTACAGGGGCACTGTCCGTTCTTGTATTGAGTATTGTTCACATGTGTTGGGAGGATCCTCCTCTACCACACTCCTAGACAAAGTAGAAAGGAAAGCATTTCGTATCATTACCTACCGCCCACTCACCAGCTCTCTGCAATCTCTCTCTATTCGCCGCAATGTTGCATCTCTGTCACTATTCTATCGCTACTATAATAATCAAAGTTCCTCAGAGCTTTCCCAGTGTATACCACCTCCTCTACGTAGGGTACATAGTATCTGTCTTGCAACATCATCCCACACCTACTCTGTACAACTCTCCAGCCCAAGAGTTAAACGTTTTTCTCAGATTTTCTTTTATTCAACTGCTGAGCTCTGGAACTCTCTCCCAGAATCAGTCTTTCCCTCTTCCTATGACTTAAATTGCTTCAAACTCCGTGTGTTCAGGCATTTTGGCTCGTACGTCCCTTGAATTCGGCCCTGTCACTCTTGCAACTCTTGGGGAGGCACTCGATACAGGCAGTTCTGCCTCTTGTCTCCCTCACTCACATAGAAAAAACAATGTACTGACCAGAATAAAAGGAACATAAATGAATACTAAACTACAACACATAATTCGCCAACAAAGCAAGATTCACGAGGTACTGCAGAAAGTTCTAGGCCACGTATTTTGTAAGAGGAGGACATTCCGACATGAAGGAGTGACCAATGGTGGAGAGGAGGTCGATATTGGAGGAAAAGGAAGAGAGGAAAATCAGAGACGAGAGTGTGGGAGAGCGAGCGAAGGAACGTGGATATAATCTATATCAGAGAGAGAGCAAGAGCGAGAGAGAGGGGATCGAAGAGGTAGAGTGGGGTATGGCAAATTATATGTTTGGGTTTAATCAAGATGTAAGTATTAATAAATACTATACATGTATATATAATTCATTACATAAACTATTTGTAAGCCAACAAATATATTTTAAAACATATACAATATATAATCATGTATATTTTGAAATCATAAATATAATTTGCTGATCAACGAACATACTTGGTATTTCAATATGCCACACACAATACATGAAATATTGCATATTTACTTCATATTTCATTCGATTATACTTTGCAACAATATAAAGTGATTATGTACCATTTCTTGCAAATGCACTATTACATGAAGATGGGTATGTGCAAAGATCCTCACTCTAGCCACCGTATATGTTTCGTCCGATTGTGTTGCTAACATTTATTTTTCTGTGTATGAAGAAGACAAAAGGCAAAACTGCCAGTAACAAGTGTTACCTAACAAAAATGAAAGTCATAGAGAGCCAAATTCAAGGTACGTCAGGTTCAAAATGTCTGGAAACACGGAGCTTGCATTGTTCAAGTCATAGGATTAAGGAAATAAATATTGAAATAGAGTTATAAAGCTTACTTATTGAGTAAAAAAATGATTGGAAAAATCGGTTCACTCATAGGTTTGAAAGTTGAGAAGAATAGGGGAAGGAATGTGTTGAAAGGCGGATACTCCCCACTTTCCATAAGGAAGGAAGAAGTTCTGAAGAATATTGATTAGTGTAGATGAACGAGAGAGATGCAACGATACGTTGTGTATAGAGAGATTGTATGGAATAAGTGAAAGGAAGTGATTTGATGTGACAAAATTATTTTGGCACTACCGTTTCGAGAAGTGCATTATGAGTAGACCCTCCCCACACATGCGAACAATACTTGATACATAGGTGCACTGTGCCCCTGAACAAAGCAAGAAGCTATGCGGGGGTGAAGAACTCACAGATACGGTTGAGGACACTTAACTTCTGGGAAGATGTTTTAGCATGAGTGGTAGTATGATCTTTACAAGAAAGGTCAGGAGAAAAAGAAACTCCTAGAATACTGAGAAAAAATAAAAGGTTGATAAGTGTATTGTCTAAAAATCTCAGAAATAATGGGGCTAAACATGAGGGAGAAAGGGGTAAAGAAAAACTATCATCAAGTGGAAATCTCCCCTTAATGCCACAGCTGTTAAATTTGTCACCGTAAATAAAAGTACCAGTAGAGCATAGAAGCAACCAGAGCCCCAGACATTAAATTGTTATTTGTGTAGTAGTCCCAAGCTAAAGGAGGTGTCACTCGAGCGCTTTTTCCGGCAATTTTCGATGAGCAAGTTTTATCTCGCACTATTTTGAGGCTTTTTCGCATTGGAATCGTAAACTAGATCGAAGCTAGTTTATGTTGGGTAGTTTAATTCTTACGACATTTATATTTTGAGGCTGCCAGACTACAAGGGGCACAGTGCGTCCTTGTATTCAGTATTGTTCACATGTGTGGGGAGGATACTCTCACCCAGCACTTCTAGACTCCCGTCCACTCACCGACTCTCTGCAATATATCTCTCTTCGCCGCAATGTTGCATATCTCTCGCTATTCTATCGCCATTACTATAATCAGTGTTCCTCAGAGCTCTCTCAATGTATACCACCTCCTCTACGTAGGGTACGTAGTAACCGTCTTCCAACACAATCCCACCCCTACTCTGTACAGCTCTCCAAGTCAAGAGTGAAACGATACTCCCAATCTTTCTTCTATTCAACAGCGGAGCTCTGGAACTCTCTCCCTGAATCCATTTTTCCCTCATCCTATAACTTAAATTGTTTCAATCTCCGTGCCAGGCATTTTGGCTCGAACATTCCTTGATGTTGGCCCTGTCACTCTTTTAACTCCGGGGGAGGCACTTGTTACAGGAAGTTTTGTCTTTTGTCTCCCTCATCCACATAGAAAACAAAAACAAAATTGCACATACGCATTGACGGAAAAATCGCTTGTGTGACACCGGCTCAAGTCCCTGTAGAGTGTGCAATGGCAGGCACTTTTGCACCTTAAGTCCACAAGATACAGAGGAAGTGAGTCAAAACACAGTTGAGAAATCTGAACCCGCTCCCACCTCCACGACGATCTCTGCAGCGTCAGAGCGAACCACATTAACTTTACCTACATTTATTCTGGACGACCTAGTTGTGTGTGATTTTTGGTTTTGTTTTTGTTTTGTTTTTGTTTTATTTGTTGTTGTGTTGTGTTGTCTCTGTTTGTGTTCTCTCTCTCTCTCTCTCTCTCTCTCTCTCTCTCTCTCTCTCTCTCTCTTCAACGTGAATTCCAAAATTGAGAAATGTGAGAGCTCATCACTTCTCAGATAATATAAATGTATTTGCTATTTCCTCGATTGCCCTGCCCTACCGCCATTAACATGTTGCAGGCATGGCTGAAATGCCATGTGTAGTGAAGAGAGAGAGAGAGAGAGAGAGAGAGAGAGAGAGAGAGAGAGAGAGAGAGAGGGAGAGAGAGAGGGGGGAGAGAGTACAAAGGAGTACAAAGGTAAACAAGCAACAACAGATCATGCAACCCCTCGAGGTCACTTGCCCTCCAAAACACTGCTTTTCCAAGTGTTGTAATAGTATTTCGGAGATAATGTGGGAAAGATTTGAGAAGGAAGTGCTTCCCTGGGGCTTAGTCCTTGGAAGGTGAAATTATATTAGGATCTATAAGGTTATTGAACGAACTCTACTAAAGAAATTTGTTTATTCAATTACAAATGCAGTCAACTTTGGGTTCAGGGCAAGGTGCTTGTCTAGGCGAACTTTGAAGGGCATTCCACAAGTTGACGACTAGATTGAAGAAGTAATTCTTGGATTCGTTAGAGTTGAATGATTTACCAATGATTGTGCAGCCATTTCCCTGTGTGTGTTTTTTTGTTTTTTTTAATATTCCACTTACTACTTCTCGTGCATAGGCTGAGAGCCTGTACATTCAACCGTTATGAAGGGTGAAGCCTGTGCGGTCTCGTTCCAGTCTAGGAGGTGAGACATGTGAAACATTTTTTAGCTGCAACCAGCCCCTGCCATCTTGCCTTCGCAGGATGCATGGGGCTTAGTTATTCTCACTGCTCGAAGCAGCCCCATCTCGAAGCTGCCTTGCTCCAGTGCTTCAATGCCTCACCTCCTAAACTCGGACCCTCACTCTCAGAATGCCACCTATTGAGCAATGAACTCATTAGGCATTGTCCCCATGTAGCATATATTGAATATGGGAATATTCATTCAGGGCTATTTAATCAGGGAACAATGAGGTTATTTATTTGGCGTTTCTGTGTGCTTTGTGGTAATGCACTGATACTAGGTACAGCACAAATTCCATTCCAATAATATCTTCCCATTGACATATCAGGATTTGAACCCAGGTCCATTGGAATACCAGTCCAGTGGCAAGAACACTCCACCACACCTCCCCTATCAGTTTGTTTGGTCAATCATAAAATATTTACTACAGTTCATGTTGCCGATGCCTTTAATGATCTTGAAAAATTGAATAAGGTCACCTCTCAAACCGGGTGGGAGATATTGGCGCGGAAAATAAACCGATAAACAAGGGAATAAGAGGGAAAATAATTGATAATTGAAGGAGGGGGGGAACGAGGGAAGGGGGGTGGTTTGGACACATGTGAAGGAGCGATAGGAGGTATGGAGGGGAATTATCTCACTTAATCACATATTCCTTTGTTTTGAGTGCCACTGAGGTCTTTTAAAAAGTTGTTTTTAGCCCTTGGATCTTAAGAGTCCCGTCGCCTTCCACCACCAAACATCTTAAGAGTCTTAGTAGCTGTTCCTGGGTTAAGTAACCTATCAATTACCCCTTCCATTCGTGTAATCATAAGGCTATCAAAGTGCAGTTGGGGATATGTGCTGTACACATGCTTAGATTAATTTCCAGTATTCGAGAATGGATAATATAATGTGAGCTTGTGCATACCCCTTTAACTATCTAGATAGCATAATGGTTAGTGTGCTGAATTTCGGTGTGAGTATCCTAGGTTCGAATCCTAGGAGTACCACATGTATTCATTAGTTTAATTGATTTAATTAATTTGTAAGTTAATTGTTGGGTTGGTGACAATATGAGTTTAGATTGTAAATATAGTCTTCTACAAGGAAAGAAAGAAACTGGTACAGAGGTGTAGTTTAATAATAAAGAAGATGTGACTAGAAAATAAACAAATTTGTAGATGTCGCGAGCCGTGGCATAGTCAGTAGAGCTTCGGCTGCTGATCAAAGGGTTGGCGGATCGAATCCTCTCTGTCAAAATGTTATTGGTAGATGTCAAGCCCGGGTAACTTGACCTAACAATTTGTGACAAATGCCTAATCTTCGTGGCCACCCCTTCTCGGGAATTACGGTGTCTGGCAAAAAAAATATAATACTAATAATAATAATAATAAAAATAATACTTAAGGTAAAAAGGCCGCCAGCCAATCAACGCGTTCCCTTTAACCTTCCCTTTAAACCAGCTGAATTTGACACTCTGGACTCTGGAGGTAAACATGCCACACCTTCCCGACTGACCAATCAGAAGCCTCTGTTTTTGGAGCTGACAGCTACGTGTACAGCTTCACGTTTAAATTCGCTCTCGCTCTCTCCACAGGCCGTTTCCTCTGGTTGCAATAGGTCTAATGCATCAGTGGCAGCCCTATACTCTTGTAAGCCTCTAAAAGACATTCGAAACCAGCTTCCAGGAACTTATTATGTTGAGAAAAGAGTTGAAGTGAAGGAAAGAAATATTTAAGCCGCGCGGCCAAAACATCGACTGGCCGAGCGGGCGGCTCAACCAATCACAGCGCCGGAAAGCGGGAGGCGGGGCTATATCAAGGGGGTGGGGGAGGCTGCAGGGTTCATTCACCATTCGGACTCCACTGGGCTAACTTCTTGCAACCCACATTCTCTCCCTCGCTTGGGCACCCATGGAAACCTGGATCCACTTGTTCCAGCCTTCACCACTTGTTCCAGTAAAGTCCACCTCGGGCCTAGCATCACTCTCCCCTACTAGGCAGATACATCTTCAGTGTCTGGCCGCCTGTTGTCACATCGCTGGCTTGCACACCTACAGCCAAGCGATTCAAGAGGGACGACAAATAGTAGATGGGAGCGAAGATTTCCAGTTGAGCTATTGGCCGGCTCTGAGGTGGTGAAGATGTTCCAGTAGATACCTAAGACTGTCTTATATTCTTAAAGGACCCATATTGGGCCCGAACCAGATTGCGAGAAAATGCTTGACAAACCCAGTGGTTCCAACCAATAATAATTGATGTGTTGTTGTAGGGCAAAATATAGAGAAAGATACTAGACTTATGTAAATAAATAAAATTATGATGTGTTAAGAGAATAGTAGTTATTCTTGATATAGAAGGCTCCATGCCGATTAGCTATCAATAGTATACGATCTTGTAGGGCAGCAAATATATATTAACATTAAAGTAAGAGGGGATGATTCATAAATAGATAAGCAACTACAGGGCTCAGGGGAATCAAGATTATTTGCAATTAGATCAGCTTTAGTTTGAGAAATAGGTAAGGAGGACACTAGTCCGTATGATCAACTATATCTGTTTGTTATAAAGGAAACATTATCAATAATATTGTTAAAGAAATATTTCGTTGGTTCCGTGGTAAACGTTACGAGTATTAAGTCCAGGATAATATTGTAATCATATAATATATGTAGAGGATTAAGCGGTGAATATTGTTCATGTAGGTGTTTTGAGATACTGATCATATCAAGCCATTTGTTGAGATATATTATTGGAATAGGTGGTATACGTGGCATACGAACTTATTGGTAATAGGGTTAAGAGAATATATAATCTAAGAGTGTTCTAGATAGGGAGATCGATTTCATGTGTAGTAACGCCCTGGTCTTTTGAGTAGATATATTATATAGGGTTAAGAGAATATATGATATAAGAGTGTTCTAGATAAGGAGATAGAGATCATATGTAGTAACGCCCTGGTCTCTTGAGTAGACATACTAGGGCCCGGTAAAGTTATATTATTTTGGAGTTTAGTTTAGTTAAGAATATATCTCTTGTTCTAGATAGGGAAATAAAGGTCGGATTTATTAATGCCCTGGTATCTTGAGTAAACACAGTAGGGCCCGGTAAAACTATATTATTTTGGAGACTAGTAACGTGCCTTTGGATCGAAGTCGAAGTGAGTCAATACCTGAATAGCGGGAATCCAAATAGGTGGTAACGGGAGCTCTCGAGTTCCAATGTACAACCTATGGTGGGTCGACGAAATATTCAATCTGTGTATTGAACTCATTTCGGCCCGAACAGAGAAATAGTTACTAGGTTAGCATAAAGTTAGTAGTAAGTTTGTTAAATAAACTATACGAACGTCTAAAACTCTAAATGACTGTGGAATTATTCCCCACCTAGTAGTATATTAATAATAAGAAAATAAGTACTACAATAATAATAATAATAATAATTATTATTATTATTTGTAAGTTAATTGGTGGGTTTAATGATAATATGAGTTTAGATTGTAAATATAGTCTTCTACAAGGAAAGAAAGAAACTTGTACAAAGGTGTTGCTTAATGGTAAAGAAGATATGACTAGAAAATACACAAATTTGTAGATGGGACTTGGCATTAGCCTATAATAATGCAAAACAAAAAAATAGAACAAAAACACTAGGCTAACTGTAGTCAATACCAAAACTGAAAAAAAGGACTAATCGTTGTATAGCAGTATTCAAGTACAAACATATTATATAATTACATGCTATAGCACTTTATTGCATACATATACAAGCAAACAGACGATGGTATATTGTATGAAAGACGGATTGTATCTTATCTATGGCTACCCACATATAAAAAAATCTAATATCATAATTATGTATATGCTAAGGCTATAAAAACATGTCATAACTATCTGAAGGAGTACATTTAATGCGACATACAAATGTAGACCAACACAACTGCCGTAAATCTGTCTCATAAACCCAGACTATATATATTTTCCATACTGTCGTGAAGTTTGATTTTCCTTGCCTTCCATTACCATGTCCAATTCGTCTGCAACATATGCAATTGTTCGCCGATATCGTCTGCAACAACATCGGACAACAACGAAAGTTGAATTTCAGGCAGTCGTTAGAGGACGACTGCATGCGACCATAGGACGATTTCTCTGCAAATTGTTTCAGACACTCTTGTGGACATGTCCGCGAGGTCGCAGATAGTGAACGATAGTACTGTGAGACTTTATAATTTTAATCATGTAATTAGGTCCCACCCATGTTTGCTGATAATTATATAGAGAGCCTTCTGGAGGCTCACACACCAATTTCACCTCAAAACTCGCATTAACACATACTTGTCATATAGTCTAAACAATGTTGATGCAGGAAAGACATACGTTGGAATTATTGTGCCTGCAGGCTGAATTACCCTCAAGCTCTACCATATCTGCTACCAAGACATCTGCTGCCAAAGGAAGACTTGTGGTTGTTCTTTAAGCATGATGGAGGTCTAGGGAGCAAACTAACCCCCCTCCCCCCACACCCATCTAGAGTGAGACTGTAAATGTAAGTAATTGATTAGAGGGAGACGAAGAGGTGAGGTTTCAGGACCAAGGACTATAGTGCATGGAGAACATATCTGATTGAATGTTTTGGAGACGGCAACCAAGGAGGAGCATTGGCCTTCGTACACAGAATGGCCCACAAATTTGACGAGTCCCTTGGTAAGCGAGACATGCTCATGGCCCAAGTCACTGCAGGAGATGTTGTCGTAGATGCCGAGCAAAGATTTTACACTTCAGATTGGGTAAATCAGGGAGAACAAACTATGACCCTGACAAATCAAAGTAAATTCCTAGAATACATGGTTTTCGTATGCGCACTGCCTACCACTCTTAGGAAGGAAATCATGCAAACTGAGTTCAAAACCACCAGTAACCTTCAGGAGTTTGTGGCAAAGAAAGCATTCAAAATCTCCACAGATGTAATACCAAAAGACTTCGTAAGCCCAGTAGAAGCGTATGGGACCAAACCCAAGCAGGCTACAAGCTCAAGGAACCACAACATCTGTGAATACTGCCAGAAGAAGGGCCATGACAAGAGACCATGCTGGAAACTGCACCCGGAGCAAACCCCGGACAGGTACAAGAAGAAGACGACATACACAGCTTCCGGTGGGGCATCACACAAAGGTGGACGAGCACAAGGAACCCCCACAAGCCAAGGGCAACAAAGTCCGAGGAAGAGCTGTATGATCCATGGAGAGATGGGACATTCCACCGACGAATGCCGAGCAGCCAAGGATCTAGTCAGTAAGTACCACAAACGTTCGTCGGGGGAAGCCCAGGGCAGCAAGCCCGAAAATCAAACGTAGTAAAGACTACTCCATTACCTACCAATGTACACTCGTCGCCCTTACACGTGCCCTCTATCGTTGCGGCTGTCACACGAGTGAACATTATGTCAATTCCAGTAACGGTAGGTAACAGGAAGATCTCTTTGGCTCTTGACTCCGGCGCCTGCGCCAACGTCTTGTCCTACGAGTCATTGATAAATCTTCAAAATCAGCTTAAGGGCAAATGGACACTTAATCTCCCAGACATGCAACTTAAAGGAGTTACACGGGATACCCTACAACTAGTTGGTATGGTAGACATTCCGTTTAGATTCACACGTCGCGGAGACCCAAACATCAATACAAGGTTTTACGTGATCAAGGATTATCCACTCCCAGCCGATGGCCTCATAGGCATCGAAACGATGAAGGACAACCGCATCGTCTTAGATCCTTCCGAGCAGAGTATGACATACAACCGCCACACGTATTCTACAATGCAGAATCCACGACCTCTCCTACACTCGACCTTTGCAGCGACTGTACCAGCAAGCATGGACAACTTACCTCTGCGGTCTTTGGGGTTCCCTACTCCAAGTATCCAGAGTGTTGGATCAACAGGTCAAGGTTCTCGGTTGTATCCCATAGTAGTTTCCGGAAAACAAAGGATTCGTGCTAGAGAGGATGCACACCTTCCAGTTAGGTTACCCAAACTAAAGAAAGGCACGGATGCAATCTGTCTTAATGAAAGTGCATGTGTAAAGGGACTAGCTCTCGAGTCAACCTTGTATAAGTTACACGATAACGCAAGGGCGGAGATACTAGTCTACAACAGATCTAATGGTCCAATTACGCTGAAGTCCGGTTGTACCATCGGAAAAGCTCTTGTGTACGACTATCCAGTAGATCCAGAATCCCCGGAGTGGCCCTCCGCACAAGCGCCCATAGCTGTGATGACAGCATTGAAACCTTCCAAGATGTCAGAAACAGATCCTATCAAGCTGCACCTCAAGAATGTAGACTATCCAGAACTGGAGGACTCCCTTCTGAGGTTACTACAGTGGTTCAGAGATGTCGTTGCACTCCCAGGAGAACGACTAGGTAAAACGGATCTAACAATGCATTCCATACCCCTAAAACCAGGCACCAACCCCGTCTACACAGCGGCATACAGATTGCCACACTGTCAAAGGGAGGTGGTTAAAGGAATGGTCGACGACATGCTTGAGCAAAAGGTTATCCAACATTCATCCTCGCCATGGAATTCACCTCTTTTCCTGGTTCCTAAGAAGGATGGAGGATGGCGCCCAGTGATTGATTATCGCAAGGTCAATCAAGCAACCATACCTGATAGATTCCCCATGCCTGTACTGTCCGAGCTACTACAAGGCATTGGTAAAGGGAATAGTGTTCAGTACGCTAGATCTCCTCAGCGGGTACTGGCAAGTTGGAATGGATGAAAAGTCAACGGAAGTCACTGCTTTCTCGACCCCGAGCAGACACTACGAATGGTTACGCATGCCTTTTGGGTTAAGAAACGCACCCCTCACCTTTCAAAGGTTAGTCAACAACCTTTTTGCGGGCCTCTTGGGTGACTCAGTCTTTGCCTACCTGGATGACATCATAGTCTATAGTAAAGATGTTGATTCTCATTTCGACAAACTCCAACAAGTAATGGAAAGACTACAAATTGCAGGTTTACTTATCAAGATCAGCAATTGTGATTTCTTTAAGGGGACCGACCGGTTAATTTAGGCTTAAAAAAATCGAAATCCTGAAAATACCAATAGGTGTTTACTCAACAAGAGTCAGCATCCCTTCATAAGCCAGTGAAATGTTATTAGTGAAAACCCATTGGAAATAGTTTTTTTTTATGTTTTCCAAACTTTTCCTGTAATTCTAAAAAAGTTATATAGCGAACTTTGAAATTAACATGCTCAGTAACTACTGGTCGTACGAGGAGCATACATATATAAATCGAAAGAGCGTAAGCTACTCTACAACCTCCCATACGCTTTATCTTCTACTTTGCCATGTTCCTGCGTAAAATACTGTAAATCTAAAAAACAAAAGTAAATATGTTCACCTATTTACCTTAGACTTTCACCTGTTTTTCTCAGAACCTATATTGTCGCACTTTCGGATGTTATTCTACAGATATTATTGGACCTATAGGAATGGTGTATATACCATTGGAAAGGAAATTAAAAACACTACAAGGCCTATGAAGCCAATTTACTCTAGACATTTTTTGTTTTCACAATATGTCGTCAAAGTTGTAATTTTCTATAAATATATTCGCCTGAATCCGTAATCACCTAAATCAAACAAATACACAAAATATATAAAATATGTTTTATAGAAACTACAGATACACCTTTTGTGAGTTGTTTGATCACATAAAACATGTGCTATGGGGATTTCTGTAAGAGTTTATAATTTTCTGCTGTGCTATGGTTTTCAAATTTGTTTTACCTAAATTGCAATAATTTTTTTTTTTTTTTATCTAGTTTTATGTTCATATACACCTGTGCCAAATTTAATTTAAATTGAAAGTAAGACCTGGAAGTTTGTAATTAACCGGTCGGTCCCCTTAAAGGAAAAATTAAGTTCCTAGGTCATCAGATAGACGCAGAAGGAATCCACACTATTGATGATAAGATCCGTGCGGTACAAAATTTCCCACGACCAAAATCTGTAGAGAATATCCGAAGCTTCATTGGCATATCAGGCTACTATCGTTCTTTCGTGAAGAACTATGAGAGTCTGGCAAGGCCTCTGACCCAACTGCTCCGAAAGGATGCACTGTTAGAATGGGGCCCAGAGCAAGAAGAAGCCTTCAACAGCCTTAAGCAGGCACTCACCTCTACACCTGTCTTAGTTTTCCCTGACTATGATCAACCATTCACACTTTGCACCGATGCATCCCTCAAAGGTCTTGGAGCTGTACTGATGCAGCCAGATGAACGAGGCAAAATGCGAGTCATTGGTTACGCAAGTCGAGTGTTGAATGATGCCGAGACTAGGTATCACTCAACGGAATGGGAGACCCTTGCAGTAGCTTGGGTCCTGAAGCATTTCCGAGATATCTTCCTCAGCTATCCGATCGATCTCTACACCGTCAATGAGGCGGTCACGAAGATATTCAAGGGTGGTAAGAATCTCACTGGCAGACTAGCGCGGTGGTTCGAAACGGTATTACAGTTTGATCCGACTCTGTATCATATCAAAGGTAAAGCTAACGTGGCGGCGGACGCACTCTCCCGAAGTGCAAGTGGCCCCAGTGATCCAGCTACCGACGCTAACACACGCCCAGGTGCAAGAAGAGCAACGCAAGGATCCTCTGTGGTCCACAGTCATCTATTATCTGGAATCAGGGGATGCTACAACTCTCCCAGCACTACCGGTCCCCCTCACACAATTCCAATTGCAGGACGGACTTCTGGTTAGAGTTATTCCCAAAGCCATTGACACACAGCCCAGTGTAGTGATTCCAAATGCCTTCACTGAAGCAGTACTTCAACAGCAACATGATGCTCCCCAAGCTGGTCACCCAGGACGGGACAGAACACTTGACGCTACCAGAAAGAAGTACTACTGGAAAACGATGAGAAAGGATATTGAACAACACATAGCAAGATGTCTCTCCTGTGCCCAGCATAAGGGAACCTGTGATGGTCCCGCACCAATCTTGGAGTATCCAACGCCTTCACTTCCATTCGACACTGTATCAGTGGATTTTCTGAAGTTTCCGCGGAGTCACCAGGATTCACAGTATCTTCTAGTATGTGTTGATTTCTTCTCAAGATTCGTAGTTCTAGCCCCGCTTAAAACTAAAACAGCGGATGAAGTTGCTCATGCACTAGTAACGCATCTCATCTGTCCGTTCTCCTCCCCTATGACTCTCCTCTCAGACAGCGGGTTGGAATTTAAGAACCAGGTGATTGCAAGTATCTGTGATATCTACAATATCAAGCAATCGTACATTGCAGCATGCCACCCAGCCTCAAATGGGTTGGTTGAACGCATGAACCCTCCTAGAAGTCCTACGCCATGTAACAAACCCGCTCCAGGAAGCGTGGGAAGACTGGCTTCCACAGGTAGCAGCTTGTGTAAACGGCTCTGTAAACTCCTCTACAGGTAAGACGCCACACTACATAGTCTATGGACAGGACAAAATTCTGCCATATGAACTGCTGTCCAAGCCAAGCACACCAGTCTACAATCTAGAGGACTATGCTAAGAGACAACTCCAGGTCTTTAGCAAGATCCACCATCAAGTCCAAGATCATTTACAGGCATCCCGTGCAGAAATGATAAGGAAACAGCATAAAAGAGCACAGCAAACTGTCCTTGACGTAGGTGACAAAGTTATGTGCCTAGATCCGACGAGAATGTCTAAGCTCTCGCCGAAGTATAGTGGACCCTATGTCGTTACGGACACAACATCCGGTAACAAGTTTGAGGTTCGAGACCCTACCACTAACAAGGTAGAAGTAATCCATGGTGATAGGTTGAAACGTGTGAGTCCTGAACTCCCAGCCGATGAAGAACTCATACCTATCCCCTCACCTTCGACGGTGCAACCCACTGCACCCCTGTCAACTGACTCCGCGAACGTCAATGAGTATAAGCGGAAGCTCCGTTCTGCTAGCAGAGTGGATCATTGTTCTATTGAGATAGCATATCTAATGAAACAAGCCGCACACCCAGGTGTGTAGAGAAGATTACATTATCAATTAACCAAACCAACTCACCGGTCTGTTAACGTCCCACATCTAACAAGAGCAGGCCGCTCACCCAAGTACATCCTACTGGGCGAGTGAAGTATTCAATTAGTACACATTGCTAATAGAATATTGTCCTTTCATCAGAGAAAGATGAACTGGTTAGTGAAAACACTTCTACTACTTGGAAAACTAATAGTGGCTGATGCAGCATCACCTTCGTTGCTGAAGCCCGGCGCCCTTGTTGCCCAAGTAGGGAGAGTGCTAATTGCGGAAGATGTAGTAGCAGTTCAGTATGATTTCGGAGTCCTCTTTGACATCCCCTGTGATGTTGAAACTCTCCAACGTCGCCTAGACAAGTTACATTCTACTTTCACCTTCCTACTGACTAATCAGACAATGCCCCGTGACTTGCGACTTACAGTTATACTCCAACGTTCACGTGTAGCTCGTATAAATCGTAAATTACGGAAGATCCAATTGGTCCTGCCTGACGATCCTATCCAGGTAGCCAAACACGCTCACTCACGGCGTACAAAGAGGACTTTTCAATTTTATTGGCTTGATCTCCCATGAGCTCTTTGGAACAGCCCAAGCTTCTCATGTTGAAAAGCTGGGAAAGAGACTTAGTGTACTGGAGACAGCAGCAAGAGCCATGAATAGAGTCATGAAGTACGACTCAATAGCATTGATGGATGTGTTCATGACAGTTAACTCGGTAATTTCGACAATGAATAACTTGACACAAGTAGTTAATTCTCTAGTTTCTGATGGACACTCCACAGATAAAGTCATATACTTCTCCGAGATCCTGCAAGCTACTGAGGAAGATGTTAGCGAATTCTTTATGGGTACGAAGAGGGTTATAGCAAATCTCGTTAATGCTGCCGTAAGCCGAGTCACCAGTGACCTAGTACCTGTAGAACATCTCAGTACGGCAATAGAGATAGCGAAAGATCAGTATTCCCTGATGCCGCTATTTAGCAGTTCTTATGCACTCATCAATTTTAGTCCACATCCCGTTCAAGTCCTCACATATGTTCAATGCTTGGAGAATTATTCCGTTCCCGTTTCTCTAAGACGGAAGATTACTAACCGTGACTGACACAGCGGACATGATGCTCGTCTCCGACGACCTTCAACTTGTGACTGTGACTGACAATGACGCACTTAACTTATGTCGGTCCTCGTATCTTCATCTATATGTGTGTCTCTCCCAGAATCAGTCTTTCCCTCTCCCTATGACTTAAATTGCTTCAAACTCCGTGTGTCCAGGCATTTTGGCTCGATCGCCCCTTGGTTTTGACCCTGTCACTCTTTCATAGCGATTTTGATAATTATGTTGTTTTGACTTTATATTGTCTTTGTCCCAGTTTTGGTTTGACTTTGTTTGGAAGTTTTACATTTTAATCGACACATCGTAGCCTCAACATCCTGATGCCTCAACTTTACTGTCTCTCCATCGCATCTAGCAACCTCAGAATACTATCTCCCTCAAACGTCACATATTGAGCAATTGTCACTTACTAGGCGCTGTTCCCAATAACTAATATTGAATATGAGAACTTTCATGTAATGGCAATGTAAAGTGTACACACACACACACACACACACACACACGTAAATATATATATATACACACAACAGCTGACAAGTCTGAAGCAAGATCAATAATCATATGAATTCTCAGTCAACATTACAAATGCCTTTCAAACATGCCACAGTCATTCTTTTATGTTTAGTTTTCCTTTTTTGTTTTTTGTAAACTTACTCTCATTAACCCTCATCCATGGCTATTCCTTGTTGCTAAAATATTCTTCAGGTGTTTCGCCTTTATGCATCTTTTTCATTCCAACTGTTCACATATCGTTTGTCTTCGTGGATTCATTTACAGTAGCCTACACGTACCACACTATAGTTTTGTGGTGTGTCTTGTATCTTAATCTTAAATTAGGAAGAACGAGATTTGTATTGAAACCTACTTCTTTGTTCTTATTGCATAATCTACCTCCTAACTTATATACCTGTGTAAATAACACAGATAAACGGAACGTTATTATATTTGTAAAGTCAGATATAATGACATTGTTCTTGATTATGTCAGACTGGCGTTTATAATTCCATTTTTCATTTATCTTCTCTAGGCAGCAACATATCCAGCTAGCTCTCACAAACATCTCCTCCTCCTATCCATTTCATTACACTAGGGGCCTGGAAATGCTTAACCAAGTCATGAAGGTCTGTGAGAGAGTTTTTGAAGGTATGATAAGGGAAACCATTTTTATTGACGATATGCAGTTCGGTGTCATGCCAGGACGCGGCACAAACAACACTATCTTCATAGTCAGGCAGCTGCAGGAAAGATATCTCCTTACACATAGGGATCTGTATCTTGTGTTTGTAGACCTGGAGAAGGCCTTTGGTAGGGTGCCCAGAGAAGTTGTGCAGTGGACTATGAGAAAAATTTGGTGTAGAGGAGTGGCTGGTACGTGTGATAATGAAGTTGTACGAGGACTCTCGAATTGCAGTGAGGGTGAAAGGTGAACTAAGTGAGGAGTTTACAGTTCACATCGGAGTTCACCAGGGCTCTGTGTTAAGTCCTCTCCTCTTTGTTATGGTTCTGGAGGCACTATCTGGTGTTTTCAGAGTTGGGCTACCATGGGAACAGCTATAC
This sequence comes from Paralithodes platypus, assembly GCA_032716605.1. Classification (NCBI taxonomy): domain Eukaryota; kingdom Metazoa; phylum Arthropoda; class Malacostraca; order Decapoda; family Lithodidae; genus Paralithodes; species Paralithodes platypus. The sequence continues at coordinate 9,847,846 of CM064480.1, forward strand.
ACAGATGACCTAGTACTTATCTCAGATAGTGCGCGGGATGCCGAGGCCAAGTTCAGAAGATGGAAAGAGGGCATGGCAAGTAAAGGGTTAAGAGTTAATATATATAAAACAAAAGTTTTACATAGTGGATTAAGGCTAGGAAAGGTAGAAAAAAGTGGGGGATACTCATGCGCAGTATGCAGAAAAGGAGTGGGCGCGAACTCAATACAGTGTAACGTCTTCCGCAGATGGGTACATCACAGGAAGAAACGCTGCACTAGAATAAAGGGACCTCTACCAAAGAAGAAGTCAGAAATTGAGAAATGTGTATGCATAGTATGCAAAGGTGAGCTTGTATTCAATGACCGGCTCGAGAGTGATAAATTTGGCAATGAGGCACTGGAGAGGTGGACAAGTTTTGCTACTTGGTAGATACCATCTCTGCCGGTGGTGGAGCCGAGGCCGCCACTATCGCCAGAATAAGATGCGGCTGGGGAAAGTTTAGAGAACTCTTGCCACTACTCACCATGAGAAATGAGAAGACTCCCTCTCCCCTTGAAGGGAAAGGTGTACGCGTCATGCGTTAGAAGTGCAATGACATATGCTTGAGAAACGTGGCTTGTCAAAGCAGATGATGCCAACAGAATGGAACACAATGAGATGAGGATAGTGAGATGGATGTGTGGTGCCAAACTGCAAGGTAGGATATCAATTGTAAAGCGAAGGAGAAGGTTAGGTAACAAGAGTATAATTGATGAGATGCGTATACTACTATACTAGCAGGTTTGGATGGTTTGGACATGTGGAGAGGATGGATGAACAAAGCTGGGTGAAAAGATGCAAATTCATGGATGTAGAGGGAGCTGCACCAAGGGGCGGACCAAAAAAGATGTGAGATAGGACTTTGCAGTTTGATCTTAAATCAAAGAACCTGACAAGTGAGGCAGCTCTTAACAGGGCTGCCTGGAACGCCGCCATTAGGACGTGAGACCAGAACCGCATTTTGTGTGGAGCACTCGGTCTTTAAATGTGTGTATGTATGCATGTATGTACACTAAACAAGATCTCACTCTTTTTCCAATATTGTACGCAAAAACAAGTTTAATTTGGCTTACTCTCAGCTTTTGGAGGGAAACTTGCCTTTTGTCTCCTTCATACAGTCACGTGACATATAAGCTGTGAGAGACTTCCCACACAAACACGTTGTCGCTGATATAACATTTGACAAGAGTAAAACCCACATTGTTGACAGTAAAAATATATTTATGAGGCAGATATGACAGAGAGAGAGAATCGATAGTCATATAACCAATGACATGATAATAATGTTGCCATGGGGTTAAGCATAGAACAGAACCAAAGTGAGCAACCAATAGGAGCAGTTGACAAAATATATATGATAAAAGAGGGATAAAACGAATGAATGCAACTGATGTAATAACAACGGGGTAGAGAAAAGGTGAAATTAAATAAGTATTTAAATATATGCAATATCAAAATAAATAACACATATTTGAAACTAAGCAAGATCGAGAACTGAAAGGTGAGCGGAGTAAAGAAATAGATGGACTAGCAATTCAACAATAGAAAACACTATAACTTATTTAGGGAAAGAAGTATAACACTACTATACTCGATATTATTTTTAACTTGGCGGATATCTGACTCCCTTTGCAGCTAGTTTCTCGATAACTAATGCACAAATATTAAACTAAAATGTCTCTGTATCATATTACTACCAATTGTTATATCTGGCTATACAAGAACGTTGTAGGAGCAGAGTAATTAATATGGGAAGAGGCCAATTTGTTGCCAGCTTAACCCATTCAGTATTTGTGCCATCCTTTAAACTTTATTATGGCTACTTTTAGACAATTATACAGTATTCAGTTTAAAAAGTCCTCCAACAATTAGCAGGCTTCAAACTATCTCGCTTAACCCATTTTACTACCACAGATCCTTCGTAAACTGCACAAAATCGTCTAAATAGAGCTAGCATATAAATAAATACACGTCGTTGGTATACAGAAGGGGTTTACATAATTAGACTATATGTTATAATGAGATCGTGGCTATGTATTGTATATACTGTATATAAACTGAGCATACCGAACTATAATGTATTTTAGCTGACGAATGAAATAATGCTGATCATGGAAGAAAAGAACAATGTAGTGTAACTTGTTTATGGCGTTAAAGTGTGAGTAGCTCTAAGACAAAAGCGCACCATTAACCCCTTGTGTGCCAGCGACGTCTCTTTAAGTGTATTCTTTCTACTCTTAGACGATTTTAGTCAGTATAAAAAAGTGTCTTCAGCAACTAACAGGCTGTGAACTATCTCACTTAATCCTTTTTGCTACCACATGTCCTCCTTAAACTGCACAAAGTTGTCTCAATATAGCTAGAATTAAATTAAAAAGACATCGGCGGTACATAAAGGGTTAAGGGGAGCGTTTGACAAACACATGGTTATGCCATATTCACTTTAAATATGTATTAATCACCTTCATATTTATGGTAGGATGAAATTATTACATTTACATGACTATAAGACTTCATACCACCTTCTACCTGCTCCCATTTATGAGGCAACCCTCCCCCCTCATAAATGTTCAAAACGCTACTACACTGTTATTATTGGTCCCATCCCCTTCATAATAATATGGGCAATAGTACGAACCGTGATATTCCATTCAATATGCAAATATTTGTGTTGTTTGCTTTCGTTTGTTGTTTGCTTTCGTTTATTGTTTACAATTTGTATTTTTGCCAACAATATGCAAGACAAATATTTACCAAAAATTCCTATATACAAATAAAAATAAGCATTTCTTTGAAGAGAAAATAGTCGTCTTGTTCTCAGCTTTTGTTTCATCATCCCAACCCAAAACTAGCTGAGAAGTAATCCATTTGAATGTGAAAAACTTATGTTTTGAGATATGGGCCTTTGAAGGTTGCGACGAGTAGGGGCGCAGTCCACCAAGGGGAGGGGGGAGCATAACTCTGTAACTATACGGAATTTCTGCATAAATTGTTCTCATTATTATTATTATTATTAGTAGTAGTAGTAGTAGTATTTCATTAGTATAACTTAACTTCCTACAAATTACAAATATACAATTTTGTTCACCTGACATCATATATTATGTATAATAATGTATCAATGAGGACACATATGCCTGGTGCAATCAGATCTTCATTAACACAAAGAGTATGAATAACTGTTATGTAACACCTGTATGTACAGTATGTACAGTACAGTACATTACTTTAAGTCAATAAAGTTTTTTGAATTGAAATTGAATTGAAGTGTTGCCATTACTCAGGAATGTTTTCAGAGTGTTTTTGTTTTCCGGTCTGGCCAGCCAGATGCTCCCCTATGACATCAATCACAAGAAATATAAATTGCAAAATACCCGACTATACTGTATGCACTCAGCTAATATGTGACATGGGAGGGGAGAAGTAACTTGATGAAGCCTAGTATTGTAGCCTAATGCCCCTTTCACACATGTGCGACTTCATACGATTTTCACCGGCGACACCCATATTCGTGACATGTCGGACAATAAACGTATACCCTCGCATCATAATCTCATGCATCGCGTGGACCCTCGCGGGGCGTCGCCAATGTTCAGTTTGTTTGAAATTTGGGACGAGGACTCACGAGGGTTCGTTGCCCTCGCAAGCCTCGTCGATCATTGCAGAATAATCCGCGAGGCCCTCGGGCATCATCGACGACATCGGCGAGACATCGCGGAGGGTTTCTCACAAAAAAACACTTTGCAACGCTGCATGGCAGCTCGCCGATGCTCTCAGATGGTCTGAGAACATCGACGATGCACAAGAGACATCGGCGGTTTCCTCGTCGATTAATCGCCGCCGTGCGGTTTAATACTCGCCGAGGCTGTACCCGCCAGGGGTACACTCCGCACGAAGCAGCAGAAGGCATACGAAGGGCCTTGTGATGTCGCGGAATGCTCAAGACACACCTGCCGAGGCCAAAGAGCACCTTCGGCGAGGTGGGTAAAAAAATATGATTAGGCCTATAGTGAACCTGTCAACCCTTTTTTCTATGCACCTCTCGTGGGGGGTTCACCTGTTTTGTTTTCTTCTCTTGCTCTCCTCTTCTCTCTTTCTCTGGTTTGTATCCATTCAGCCCCATTCAGCCAACTGGTTTCAGACGTTTATCCCCATCCAAGTATCGATATCTTCCTGGCAAGCGATAGCGAACCAGCATTATATCCCCCTGAGTGCCAGGTCCGTATATATACGGACTAGGGTCTTGTCACGCCCAGTGCCAGGTCCGTATATATACGGACTCGCCGACAAAAAATTGTAGCAGCGAAACGACTGCTCCTATGGCTTTCATATTTCTACCACATGTACTGTCGCCGTCAATAATTTCCTGGACACCCAACTCACAAGGAGTCATGATTTGTTTTGGTAACACTGTTGCCCCCCCCCCCCACCCCTTCTTCCCCATCCACCCCCTCTGTATGGTTTCTCATCCCTCTCCCCCTCATTCTCATACGTCTCCTACTGTAAGCTACGCCCCCTCGCTTCGTCCACCAACACATCCCTCACATTACTATCTCCGAAATATTAATTAATTATAACTGTTATGAGTTTTAGAAGCTTCTTTAAGGGGAGAATACACATTACTCTCTGTTTCGGGATTTTATCCATTCGGTCCCATTCAGCCAAGTGTTTTAAGAAGTCTATCTAGGTGTAAAAAATTGTTGACGAGCAATACCGAGCTAGCATTGTATGAAGTAATTGTTGACGAGCAATACCGAGCTAGCATTGTATGAAGTAATTGTTGACGAGCAATACCGAGCTAGCATTGTATGAAGTAATTGTTGACGAGCAATACCGAGCTAGCATTGTATGAAGTAATTGTTGACGAGCAATACCGAGCTAGCATTGTATGAAGTAATTGTTGACGAGCAATACCGAGCTAGCATTGTATGAAGTAATTCGGCTTCGTTTGACATTTTTTACAAATATAGCCAGCTGTCTAAAAATATTCAAAGCTTCATGTTCTTATATTCACTAATTTGTGTTCACTGGTCTGCCTCAGATACTACACTGATTGTTGAAAATACATAAAAACACATTTGGTCAACAAATCTCACTCTGGCCAAGGGAATGCAATATTGGTATATTAAATCTGTTAACGAATATGAAACATTATACATTTCTACGTTTTAATAGTGTAAATATGATCCTAAAATATATAACGTAATCATGGTGCTGAATAATTACAATTATCAGTTGTGAGAGAGAGAGAGAGTCAGCATAATGGTGTGGATGTGCTGGTCGAGTCCGGTGGTGGTGGAGAGGGAGGGGCTTACAGTTGAGGGGGAAGGACATGACTACAGAGTGGGTGGATGGGGAGGGGGGGGGGGGGAAGGGAGGGGCAACACTGTTACCAAAACAAATCACCAGTCATCGTCAGATGGGTGTCCAGGAAACTATTGACGGCGACAGTACCTTACCCTTCTGGCTTCTTGCCACCACCAACACGACCCCCTCCCCCCACCCACTCGCTGACTATCGGTCGCCTCACAAGGAAAACAAAGAAAATCTGTGGCGGCGAAATGACTGCACCAATCGGTTCCATATTTGTGTGACAAGTCCCTTACCCTTCTGCCTTCCCCCCACCACACCCCCAACCGCCTCCCACTTCCAGCGTATCCGTACGAAGAAAAGGAAAAAAAGGAAAAATCCGTGGTGGCGAAACTACCTCACGAATCGGCTTCATAAATGTAACACAGTCAATTACGCTTCTACCTTCCCCCCACCATCTAATGGAGAAAACTAAAAAAGGCGAGGTGGGCTCAATTTTTAAGCCTTAACGCAAACATTGAGCCCACCTCGCTGTTTTTTGTTTTATCTCCTCTCCCTCTCTCCTCGTTTTTTTTTTTTTTTTTTTTTATTTCTCTCCCTCTCTTTGCCTTGTATCCGTTCGGCCCCGTTCAGCCTACTGTTTTAACACGTTTACCCCCATCCAGGTTTCAATATTTTCCTGGTGAGCGGTAGCGAGCCAACGTATATATTTTTTGTTTTGAGAGCAAGCTAAATTTGTACATTATTTGATAGAAAAATTTCTCCGGCAAAGCCGGACATTGCCAATCTCCGAATTGGGGAGATGGGTCGTTTTTCTGGTCCCCTTCCTTCCTCATGGTTAACCCCATTAGTTTTCATATTTTATGACGTTCGGCCCATTAGTTTGGCGATTTTAAGATAAATTTGTACATTTTCGACGAGCTGGGTTGGGTATGAGGGGGGATCTGCTTGGTGTGGGCCAATCAGCGCTCTGCAGACCCGTAATCTTGTGTCGATCTCTGACCGTTTTGGTGAGGTCAGTCCTCAAGGCATTAGTGATTTGAGTCTATAATTAGGCCTTGTAATTGGGGTTGGGTGTGACAGGGATCTGCCTTGTGTGGGCCGATCGGCTTTCTGCAGACTCCCATTTTCTGATGTTCTTATGTTTTTGCCATGAAATATATGCAAAATATGTTTTCGGATAATCTCGCCGAGGTATTCGCCGAACCATCGCCTAATTCGCCTCGCAGAACATAGGCCGAGGAATCGTTCATCCTTCGCATGCATTATTTCGCAATATTTTATTCAAATGTGACAGTTCTCGCCGAGGTCATCGGCGAACCATCGCTCAATTTGCCATGACATCGCATAATGTCGCCAATTACGTCTTACCCATCGGCGACGTCGTCGCCGGGTGTAAACTTGTCAACAGATTTTAATGGTCAAAATCGTAGACGTCGCACACATTCCTTGCGAATTGACAAGACTACGTCCTCGGCGACGAAAATCGTATGAAGTCGCACATGTGTGAAAGGGGCATAAGTTAACTGGAAGGTGAGAACAGAACTGGATGTTAAGGGGAGATGCTTGATTTTTCTGGCCTCCCTTCTCCCTCATGTTTTGACCCATTAGTTTTGAGAATCTAAGACGTTCTGTCCATTAGTTTGGCGATTTTAAGACCTTTCACCTAATATCATTGTCAATATTAGGACCTTTCGTGCCTTTTAGGTGTCAGTTTTGTATCGTGGCGAGCGATACCGAGCCTGTCATTTCAGGAGGAGTTGGCCTTCGGACGGGAATTTTGTTTTACCGAAAATTTAACAAATTTATCTCGAAGGGGGGTCTAGGGTCTGTTTTAAGCTTCATGGAGGTCTAACGAGGAAACTCAAATATATATAAATAAATCATTAAATAGACCAAAAATAAACTCTACCCCCCTAGATGTTAGCACAAAGGTAGCAGGCAGAAGAACACAAAGGAAATGGTAGTAGGGTGTAACTATGTCATAATGGAATAAGTAAACACATACAATGAAGTATTACTACCGATAGATCCTTCCTACATTTGCTAATGTACTGGATAACTTAATGTGACGGTGGGTAGTTACAATTACCTTCATACTGAGAGAGTAAAAGAAAATATGTAAACAAAGGGAAACACAGTTAATGCATTTGAAATTAACAGCTCTTAACGTTTAATGGACGAGACATAAAAGCATGGAATACTAAAATGTTTGATAATTAAAGCAACACCGTCACCCTTCAATTTACGGGGAGTCTATAATGTATTTACATATTTATTGTCTTAGTTTTTTTTCGCTAGGCCTCCATCAAGCTAAAAATTACACCCCAAGACCCCCTTCAAGATAAATGTGTACGTTTTGCGGTAGAAAAATGTCACGGCCAAAGGCCAAAGACCGATTTTTCTTACAATTACAGGCTCGCTATCGCTCGCTAGGAAATAATCAACACCTAAATGGCTCAAAAGGGCTTATATATTGACAACGAAATGGGGTGAAAGGTCTTACAATCACCAAACTAATGGGCATAACGTCTTAAAATCTGAAAACAAATGGGGCAGAACATGAGCGAGAAGGGGGTCCAGAAACAAAAACTTTCCCCCCTTAAACTACATTTGTCAGCACCTCTGTCGATCACATATCCAACCATTATTAACATGGTGCACACTTTCTTAGAATTTGAACCATTAATCCATACAATTTCCATGTTTACACCAATTTCCGACATTCCATTGCTTGGTAATGACAAATACAAACTGAAAGAAGATACACTAGATCTATAGTTTTAGCTAAAGTAATAATAACAGGCACAGTAAACACAATAAATTAGTCAGTAAAATAATGGCAACAACACTGAAGGTAAAGATAATTGGCTGTGTGACAGTGAACATTAGTCTTGTAAGGGGACAAAGGGTGAGGGAGAGTGACTGTGGTGGACGCTGATGGAACAATTAATTGGTCCAGTGTGAACAACTCCTACAACACTGGTATGGGACAAATATTCAATAAGATTCCATTTTGAACGACCTATTCTGCAAACATTTTCATAGATATACTTTAATGATTATGCTTACCTTCTTCATTGATAAACTATAGTTTCCAAATTGTTCACCCATCTGTCCTTCACACCTCCATGTTTCCTTTTCATTAACACTTTCAGTCCCAATAACTGTTAGATCTATTGTTTCCCATCCAACTTTCGCCTGCCTCCTTCCTTTAACCTCATTGTTGTTCCTCCAAAGGCCTGAATGTTAACAATGTGGAAACTCATTTTAAATGGAAGGCGTATATAAGATGGGATTTGCATAGTATTGAAGTATGTGTGTGTGTGTGTGTGTGTGTGTGTGTGTGTGTGTGTGTAATAATAATAATAATGTTTGATGTTTGATGATGCAGAGGTGAAGGATGAAAAGGAGTGGTGAGTCTTAGAGGAGGAATAAGAAGCAATGATGAGGGTGACGGGATGAGAGTTAAGGGGGGGGGGGGGTTAAGGGTATGGGCTTTAAGAATAGGGAATGGGAAGGGTGCTTTTGGGATAGGGGTGGTGCATTTTAGGAATAGAAATGGATAGGAGGTGGACATTGATGGTGTGTGGGATAGGGATGGGGTGCGGCTGATACTGAAAATGAATTGTGTGAGGTCGAGGAGTCTTTGGAACAGTAGAATAACATTTGGGGGCTGGATATTATACTAGGAGATAATATGTGGTAGAGTATGGGGTGGAATGTGTTTAACAGATGTTGAGTGTCTTGGGTTGAAGAGGGGGATCATGGGATGTCTTGTTTACGAGGATTGTTCAGTATATCGAAAGAATTGTACAGTGAAATAGGGGAAAATGAGAAAAATTTGCAACAACAGTTATGCATGCCACACTTGTCGCAGGTCCTCGAGACACAATTGTCAATTAATCCAACTTAAACTTGTTTGAAAGATCCGAAACAGCTGATATGATACCAGCCTTTATGATCGAACCTCTCACCACACGGTCCACACTGAATGGCCCTCTGTCTCCACTTGACCGGGTTTGCACATATAATACATGGGTATTTGATACAATAAGGTACAGGGTTGAGTATAGCACCCTTGTCACCACTTACCAGCAGCAGAAGCAGGATGAGTGATGTGTGTTTGTATTATTGTTGTGTGGTTTGGAGTACTGGGTCATAGTGAGGGCAAGTGTTTGTGTCCCGGTATGCTTTGGGTGTTGTAGTTTTTGCTTGTTTATATGTTACTGACTGTAGTGTCAAAGCGATGAGTGCATCTATAATAAAATTTAAGGTAATGTGTGAAACTAAGGGGTGTTTTAAGTGCGTAAACTTTACCTTACGTGAGAGCCTTTGTTTCCGGTGTTGATGTGTTGTCAGTCATGTTGAAACTGTGTTAGTGTGGCCTATCAAGGTGGGTTGGAACAGTTTCCAGTCAAGTGTTGCTAAAAACACAGAAAATATTTAAAACTTTCGCCAGCATTGCTTTAGTCAATTAATATAATAAAAGATTAAATAAGATGAACTAGATTAACCCCCTTACGAACGGGGATGTTTGTAACTTCTACTACCTACCTAGCGGTCATATTTACCCTAAACGAGCTTCATTCCATGCTCTTTTTCATGCATAAACAAGAGCCAGAGCGTAATACAATTATGCATCCGTGAAAGGGCGATAATAGAGCTTTCCAATGACACCTAAATCATCCTTGTACGACCACGGGTTATCCTGTAGCGATCGCGCAACACAAGGGGAAAAATCCTAAAATACGGTAATTTCCCAAGTTTTTTCCTGGTCTCGCGATGCCGTGGGTGTGGAATGTTGTGGAGGTAGTGTCAGTCCTGGCACTGGGTCCATGCCGAATGGTCAGAGCCCGCCTATCGTCCTCCCAACGCGTGGACTCTCTCTCAGAGCCGATAATGTGCTCAACATCCCTTCCGACATATGTCGGTCACCGCAGGGGTGGCCAAGATTCTCTCATACGACATATGCCAGGCCCCGCGGCTTGAGTGTTAATAATATTATATGTATAGGATTCACTTAGCTAACTAAGGAGAGGGGCAGGGCAGGACATGCTTAAACTATAATTGACACAACAAATACATTTTTCTTTGTTATTTAAATGATTTTCCTGGTGGGAGACAGAGCAAATATTGTAGTGATGGAAATTAACTTGCTGTGATTACAAAACAAATAAAAATAAATAAGAAATAAAACTGCTCATTATATGATCCGAAAAGATAATGTACACAGACAATCGAGTGGAGAAGTAACAACACACAGAAGAACGATATAAATCAAATTGTTATGCCGGGTTGTAATCCAACTCGCTTTGTTATGTATTCTTTATCCACCCGGATTTCGGATATTTAGAATTGGATAATGCTCAACAGGAATATATTACTTTTAAATTACTCAATCGCTTTCCCAAAAACACAATAAACACACAGTATAAATTACACTCATATTTATTCTTTAACCCTTCCTACCCGGCTGTCATTTTAAAAGGCAACCGCGGCAGATGGGCCGGTACCCGGGTGTCCAATTAAAATCCGTAAGCTTGAAAGCCTATTAAGCTTGGTCTGAACGCCGTGCATCCGACGCATGTAAACAAAGCCGATCGTTGCGTCACCGCACCTCCGAAAACAATAAGGAGACGTCGGATCAATGTTATTGTTGTGACGTAAGACAAAATTAGTGTCTGAAAAGCTCCAACATTGTCAACATCGCGGCAAAATTCGCTCCACTGAAATCGTCATCACAACTGAACCAGTTGACTTACAGAGCTCTACTCAAACCAGTCTACAGATTGAAAACCGCACTACGTTTATAGATGCGTGGGAAATTTCTAGCAGTTAAAATAAAAAAAAATACGGTAGCCTAGGCCTAGACGTTTTTCGGCCAGATCGCCCGGATACGACCTCCGTCCTTTGGAGGACCAGCCCGGGCCACGTGGGTTAAACATAGGTACATAAATGGGGTATTAAAACCTCTACTATATTGAGTAGGATTCTAATATACATACACTGTGACTGATAGAGAGTTGAACAGATTTTACTCTCCAATGAAATATAGTTGTCACTTACTAAGTATAAAAATAGGAAATACGCAGTTACATAAAATACATACACAAATAATAAATATTAATGACAATATCTATGTGGGCCAAGTGTGTAATGTAAGGTATACTAATTAAAAGGTATGGCAACTGAGGTCAACTACTCAGCTGCGCATAAGGCTGCGCGGCATGAAATACAAAGAATGCTGCGCTCAGGTGTACACTCAAAGGTATCGCTCTTGGGGGTACAGGTCAGACGGACTGAGGTCAGGTTAAATATAATCTTGATTTAGTGCAACGATAAACCGAGGATAGAAGATATGAACTTCGCAGTATAACTAAATAAGTTGGTCACCAATTATTTTGCAATATTTGAAAACAAATATGGATTTTATATGCTCTAAACATAATATGAAAATGTGTTTTAAGCCTCGGCAAAACCTAATAAAAATATATGGTACTAAAATGTAATTTTGTCGTAACATGGATGTCAATGCCTTCCTATAGACGGCACCAATTCGTACACATGCCATTTTCACCTGTCTCCCGAGGTCTGTCCACCAGCTTTTTAGTCCACTCCACCTGCCCATCTATGTCGATAGGTTGGGTTGTTTGGTTAGGTTAATATACTAGGTCTCAGAAACAAGATTCGTAGTTGCGGTAGTATTTACGGTATCTGGACACTTCGAGCGAATTCATATTCGAGCGGAGGCTCATTTAGGTTAGGTTAGGTTAGGTTAGGTTAGGTTAATTAGGTTAGATTGTGCATCCGCTCGATGTGACTCGCATTCGTATTTACAGATACGGCCGAATACCGGTAGGCTACTAAATGGGCGCCGGCCCAACCGCCATGTTGTATCCCACGTAGGCCTACTAGGTACTACGGACACATTGTAGGCGTTAGGTGTGGATTAGGCTTGTATCCAATGTACTAGGTCATGTTACTGGATATTTATGATTTAAATAAGTGCTACGTTATCGATAAATCTGGTTATATGGCTTTGCAATTAGGGAAATCATTAGCCGATTTCCGACATTTAGTTAGTCTTTTTCGATTCTCAAAATACGATCCAAGTTTTGCCAAAAATTGGCTCGGGTTTTCCAAAATTATGCTTTTTGGGGTTTGCAATTTAGGGAAACATGAGCCAAAATTCTAAATTAGGTTACTGTAATTTGTTAACTCTTAAAATTCCCAAAATCCGAGCCAAGTTTTGCCAAAACTTGGCTCGGGTTTTCCAAAATTCGGGTTTTATGGCTTTGCAATTTCGGGAAGCTGAGCCAAATTTCTAAATGAGGTTACTGTCATTTTGTTGTCTACAAACTCTCAAAATCCGAGCCAGCTTTGGCCAAAACTTGGCTTGGGTTTTCGAAATATTGGGTTTTAGGCCTTAGAAATACCTTAAAACCCGAGCCAAGTTTTGCTAAAATACGTTTTAATCGCCGTTTTACGCATTTAACACCTCATTTTCCCTGTACTTCATAGCCCTCCCCACTATCGGGCGGCGTGTCTTAAGATCGTTGTATAATGGGGAAAACGGTTTCGCCGAGGGTTGTAATTATTTCCAAACACTATATATTGATGAAAACTAACAGGGAAAAATACAAAAATCCATGGGAAAATTGGTGACCATCTTATTTAGTTTTTCCAACTTCTCTTTAGTATATAGGGAATGATAATTTAAATCTGAATTTAACTATCAAAAACCGGTTATTGTGAATAAATTCTCACACGATACACAAAAAATAAATTCAATCGTAAATGAGCTAATATTACACGGAATAAGGAAGTCAGATTCCCAGTAAATGTAGTGAATAAATTATAGCGGCACAAATAGCTAAAGAGAAGTATGTTTGAATGAATTAACAAACTACTGAAAGTAACGCAGAACGGAGTGGCGCTTTATTATAGCTTTAATAACTTAGATACAAAACAAAGTAGTATACCCAAAGATGATGGCATCAGAAGGAGTTTGAATAAATGAACAAACTGCTGAATGGAACGCAGAACTAAGTAACGTTTTACTGTAACTTTAATAATCGTTATAATGATTGAATTACAGAACAAAGTAGTAATATATCAATAGCCAAACATATAGGCTTGATGAATCAAGGAATGTATAATCTGAATTCCTAAATCGGTGGCGAAAAAATTACATGGCCCGAGTAATGTATATGATTAGATTATTCACTAGAACTAATACAAATTAAGTATCTTGAATACAGATTAATTCTAACTCAACGGACGGGTTCTTTACTTTCAATGATGGCAAATTTATACTATAAGTATTCTCTGGTTAGAAATTAACGTAATATGGTCCTGAGTTTAGGAGTTAAGTTTAAGTTATTTAGAAGGAAAATAGCCCTCGTTATACACTTCACTTCGACTTGGACACGCAATGAATAATAACACAATAAAATAAAATCTGAGAGCATTCACTAAGAAACATGTGTAATGTTGACTATATAACGTATATAAAAAATGCTTGAACACGAATTACATAGATAATACACCGTACTTATATAAAATCACTGCACAGATCAAAGTTGGAAAAATCTACACGTGTAATTGACAAGGGAAATCCTAGAAGCGAATTTCTACGAACAAGTTAAATTGAACACTCACATATTTTATGTTACCTTCACAATAATTTCCAACACTTAGAAAACAAAGAGACACTTCGGGTACGGGGTAGAGGAAAAGTAATTTCCACGAGGGAGAATCTGGACGACGTAGGACTTGTAGTTCTTCCTCTGGCTGGATGTCAAAGGGAGCTGCCTCTCTCACGGACAATCGAGAAGTTTGCTCCTGGTTCATCTAACACACTCTCGTTCGCCAACCTAGTTGGACTTTACTACAGGGACAGGTTTGTCCTATAGAAAGTCTACAACACTATTCTCTACCCACTAAAAGTTAGACCAGTGGAATGTAGGAACCGTAGTTGCATACCTTGCCTCAATTTCAGTCAGGCTATATATATTTGGGTTATTATTTAAACTCAATTTGATCTATTTCAATATAGTAGGGACATGGGGATTTCATTCTGTTCTTTATTGTGAAGGAAATCATTATTCTAAAAATATACTTACCCTAATAATACATGTATAAGGTTATTCTTTATATCTTAAAATTATACTCTTTATATAAAAGGCTTGCGTGGCTGCATGATAAATGCTTTTCTGTTATTCACACTTCCTGACTTTTCCTAGATTGCAGGCCATGCTTTCATTCCTCTTGATTTTTTTTCTACACTTCCACTCCTCAAGTGAGGTACTGTAGAGGTGATTCTCTTGGTCCCAACGGTAGAGGTACTGCACTGGATCTTGATGTGGCATTTGCATAACTTCTTCCTCGTTGTATAATACATCCAGCTGTTGTTGCGTATTTGCCTTAGGTGTATGTCCCAGGCTCTGCCATTGGCTGGACAGGTATCCCTGTGATTGGTCGGGGCTTGAACTCCTGGTAGGTCCCGGATGTGGTGACCTTTGGCGGGCAGACTGTCCTATTCCTGCAGGGATTAGAGCATGGGTAGGCCTTCCTTGCTGGGTAGACTGTGTCACTGCTGTAGGTACTAGAGCATGGGAAACTTGGGGGAATTGTGTGATTTCTCTTTTCATCTTCTGCTGCATCTTCTTCCATGTTCTTCTGCTCTCCTTTACTGCGGCTATTTTGGCTATGGTAGGCTGTTCCCTTTCCTGCATTGTCAGGACCTCTGCAGGGTGTGCTTTGCCCCTAGTTTGCAACCCTGTCATCTCAAAAATACATACTAGGAAACCTGAGACAACCTAAGCGAAAGAAAAACTACAATATACCAAGTGAATCAAAGACAAACATTTCGGGAACAAACATAGAATAAAGAGATTTAAGAAAGGAGAGGAGGAAACTGTTGCAGGCCAGACATTGTTGAGATATACAAAAACCTTAACAATGGAGACAAAAAAGTCTCAATTATGTAAGGTAAGTAATCTAATTAATTAATTTCACTCCCAACACCAAACACTTCCCAATGAAACTAATGAAAGCATGTGATCCTCCCGGGATTCAGATGCAAATGTAATGGAATATTTATAGTATTTTACAGACAAAACTAACATAATTTAGGATTATTTTGATGACGTACTTCCAATACTTTGGGTGGATGGGACTCGTTAGCCTTGGTCGGCAACTCATCTAGGGGAGACAACCTTATACAAATCCGGGTGGATAGGACTCGTCAGCCTTGGTTGGCAACCTGTCTAGGGGAGTAAACCTGATACAAATCCGTACTGCTTACCTAAGGGTAAGGCAGGTTAGTGGATGGATTAGCCGAACACCACTGTAGAAAAATAATGCTAACAAGATACACAGAGGGCCTCGGAGTCGGACGGACCCTAAATTGAGTGGTCAATCCTGTAAGTCCTTCACTAAACTGGCTCGGGTTGTCCCTCTCACAGGGAATAGGTCCGCTTGGGGGCATTCTGTGTATGGCCACCCTCGTAAGGGGAGTAAGGCGTCCGGCAATAGATAGATAGATAGACTTCCAATACAAACCTTTGTGTACAATTATGCATTTTACCATATTACTGGCTTAGCAGTCACTTCGCTAACCCTTTCAAGATCCGATAACGCATATATTTTCAGTTTCATGGCATTATTAGACGATGTTATTCAGATTAGGAAGAGTATATATAAGTCAACAGGGGTTAATTGAGATAGTCATTACCCGTATAATTTCCACAGATCCTTCCTAAACTGTATATAATCGTCTAATGATAACTAGAATAAACAGTGCAAATTCGTCATGATCTTCGAAATGTTAACAATAGTTACAAACTTACCTTCAATATTTTCGAAATTTTAAGTAGTATACATTAGGAAGGCGGTAAGAGGTTTATTCAGCAATATCCTTTTGATGCTTTCCACATCGGAGAAAGAAAAATTAACTCATATCGAGAAGTAAATAATACAATTAAATAACTTCCTTGGCGCATATTCTTTCTGCCTACCACATTTCGTGAACATGTGTTCATAACTTTGTGAGATATCTTGTTTAGAGACAAACAAACAGACAAACACATAGAGGTGAATATATAACCTCCGAAATAAATAACAAAAAACCTAATAAAGTATAACTATTGGTACCACAAACACAACTATAATCGCCATAACTACCACAGATACAACTATCACTACTTTAACCCTTAACTGGCGGCACCCGGCTATTGTCGAGTGAAATAAATGTGGCCTATGTGGCGGGTCACGGCTATTGTCGTGTGCAATTTTGAGCATGTAATGTGTTCTGAGAGAGAGCGGAGCGGTGGGAGGAGCGTAGGTTACCTCATGACCGCTCGCCACGGTGGCCGTGGAGCTACTGAGATATACTCCTTTAGTACTCCACCCTCTCTCACTCTTTTCACACATAATAATGTAAGAAAATTACCGTATTTTACCGATTTTGCTCTTCGGTTGCACGATCGTTGCAAGACAACCAGTGATCATAGAAGGATGGTTCTGGTGTCATTGAAAAGCTGAATTAACGTCCTTTCAGGGATACATACTTGTATTACGCTCTGGCTCTTTTTTATGCATGAAAACGTGCACGGAAACAAGCTCGTAAACGGTAAAACCCCCCGCTGGGGGTTTTATATATGGGGTCAAATATACTCCTCCACCCGCTCTTAAGGTGTTAAGGGGGGATGGGCGTATTTATTTGCCCATTTATATATCTTTGAATTATATTTTTAGTTTCCTCCCTAGACCTCCATCAAACTTAAAAAAACACCCCGCCAAGACCCTCCTTCAAGCTAAATTTGTACGTTTTTCGGTTGAAAAATGTCTCGGCCAAAGGCCAATTCCTCTTAAATTAGTTTCGCCATCGCTCGCCATGACAAAAATCGACACCTAATTGACACGAAAAGTCTTAATATTGACTAAGAAATAGGGTGAAAGGCCTTAAAATTGCCAAACTGTGCCGAAAATCTCAAAATCTGAAACCTAATGGGGCTAAGCATGAGAAAGAAGGGGGACCAGAAAAACGACCTATCTCCCCTTAACTAGAACAACCACAATAACTGTTATACCAAAACCAGAGACACCACACGGCCCAGACAACAGTCACCCTTCTCCATAACCAAGTGGGAAGACGCTATAAAAATCGGTCCCATAATACACCTTTCCCCTTCTCGGAAAACCTAAACAAACACCCACAACACCCCACCCCCCTCCCCCAACATCGAAGAGACGGCGTATACAAGAGGACCCGGAGGTGACGTCACACACTCAGCCCAGCTTAGGGTTGTTCGACTAGGGCCGCGCCTCCACCAACCGGGACGACGCGTCGTGACATCATCACCCAACCGACCAACTGATTGGTCCCTGGAAGGCATCCTGAGGTGTGTCAGGAGGGCCCTTCCATTGCTCTCCCCCCTAATCCCATCGCCGGGACCAAAGCGACCTACACCTCACTTAGAACCCATCGACGTGCCATTTTTCCCTGTGCAGCTCTTAGGACAGGGAGCATCTAGAAAGTGAATAGGTAACCAGGTCAAGTAGGGGAAGTTATCTCACCTCCCCTCCTGAGATCTGGATGCTCCCTTGCCCGACTTAGCTACTTGAATAATGGCAAATCCCAAATCAAGTGCTGACCTAGATGCTTTCCAGCTCTAGGACCTAGAATGCTTTCCGGCTTCTTGGTAATTTAATATAACAAATTACTACTGCAATACTAGATGTATTCATTAATCCAGTTGCTAATTAAAAACCTCACACGCTATCATTAACTTTAATTGTTCATCTTTAGGTATATTGTCACATGTTTGTCTAACCTCTAGGTTACCAAACCGCTACGTACCTATAGGTGGAAAGCTCTGCCATACCTACACCTACACTAAACTCCAGCAAGGGATTCCACCACACAATTTTGAGTCTAACTAGTTCATTATTCATTTATTACGTCTTTCTGAGTATGTGCTAATATTGTATATATTTACATGTATCCTTGTGCATCCTACTAACATTCATCCTGTACTGTCTCTTAAAGATTTATGTTGATGTTATCCATGCATTGTACCTGTACCTATAAATTAGAAATGCATATCAACTCACTGCTCATATAATAAAACTTGTACACCTGGCTCTTGTATTCTCTCAACACCTTCCTCTCGGTAAATGGGACCCGTGACAGATAGTAAAGAGGGCGCAACTAACACTAGAAGTTGGCATATAAACTACCACTGCACCAAAGCCACCAATGCCAGTAATACTACAGCCACAACATACACAACCAGGAAGACTCTATTCTGGATAAATTGAGCAAGAGAGTTTCAAGAGGGTCTATCTCTCTCTCTCTCTCTCATTATACAAAGACAGATGTGATATATCAGAAGTAATATTAATGTGACATAGAAACATAAAAATGAGAGGGGGTGGTATAACGGAATGTTGTCTAAAGTTGAGGATAGATAGATACATAGATAAAAAGATATATATATATATATATATATATATATATATATATATATATATATATATATATATATTAGTTACGAGGGCAGCCGGGGCAACCAGATGCTTACATAGCCTAGCCCACAGCACCGTACTACCCTGCAACAGACTCGCTCTTAATATCTGACTCAAACACCAAGACACGCAGGTTCTCTAGGAAAAATGGTTATCTTCCTCTTTGCTTATTAAAGCAGTAACAAGGAGACACAAAAATATCTATTGTCCCCGAGTCTATTCCATAGTACGTGTAGTATGCAAGAGAACTTCTAAGGTTATTCTATACTGCACCAACATTATCCCACCATACCACTACTAGACTCCCAGAGCACTCTCTATCATGCCCAATCACTTAGGAATTGAGAATAATACAAAGCAAAAACCCATGGAAAGTCCAGTACAATTAACCTCTGTGCCTAGCCTATTATCCCTAGCCTATGCCCTAATAATACACCGAGTGGCTCTCTTCAGCACAGCACGGCAGTGGTATTGCAAGGGATAAACAACGTTTAATGACTTATCGCTTATATCATCATCTGGTGATAGC
Source organism: Paralithodes platypus (assembly GCA_032716605.1). Lineage (NCBI taxonomy): Eukaryota > Metazoa > Arthropoda > Malacostraca > Decapoda > Lithodidae > Paralithodes > Paralithodes platypus. The sequence continues at coordinate 9,867,242 of CM064480.1, forward strand.
TCAATACAATCGAGTGCAATGAGGACAACCTCACCTAGTAACAGTTCTTAAACAGGAGGCCCAGACTGGGGTCCTCTTGCTGCAACTTGCTCAGTTTGTTTCTAGGTAACTCCATCAAGGCAGTTACCTCTGACCTCTCAAAAATATCAGAAGGTTGAGTCGGTTTCACTATGTCAGACTCCTCATCCGGCACTAGGTCACCTCTACTGGTCTCGGTAGCTTCACTGGGGTCAGCCAAGCCCACAGCTGTCTCCGGACCAGTGTCATCTAGTAGTGCATCATGGGATGGCCCGCACTCATGGCTGTCGGCCCCCGCATCCACTAAATCATCCACCTGTTGTGCCAAAGGTGCCACTGATTGGGTCACTGCACCAACAGGGTAGATAGAGTCCATGTTATCTTCTTGCAAACAACCACCACTAGGGGGCACATAAACAGCCTCAACGACGACTATAGGAGGCGGGAAAACTACATCCCCTGCCAAGTCAGTCCCGAGCAAAAGTCCACCCCCTCAACTGGCAGAGTGTCCACCATAGCCACCTTACACTCGGCAGTCAAAAGTGGGCACTCTAGGGTCACCGGGACTAAATCACAGAGTTGTTCACTGTTGATTCCCCTGCACATTACAAACTCTCCCGTGCTAATAGGTCCCCCTGTCATGTTGCGACACATGGATTGTTGTGCACCAGTATCCCTAAACATCTTGACAGGTTAAGCCTGCTCCCCAACCCGTACAAATCCATCATGTATGAATGGCCGACACCACTCAGGGGAAGTCTGGTTATGCTCAGGTGGTGATTCCATCTGGGGCGGATAAGTGCTTACTACCCTGCTTCGCGCTGGCCAACACTGCCCCCCAAACTCACCAGTACCTGGCTTGCCTTTCACAGGCACCTCCCCTAATGCTGCCACCAACTGGACAGCCTTGGGTTCCTGGGTAGCTCTCCACTTAGCACACTGAGGTTTAACATGACCCACTTGCTTGCAAAAATAACATATCGCTTTCGGAAAAGCTCTCTGGTATGCCTCATTTGTGGTAACTTTGGGTGATGAGGGACGAGCGCATACCATGGCTGCTTGGTGCACAGGTCGGTCTCTCCTGTCACCAACACCGCTCCCCATACAACTGCCATGCCGGGCTAGTGCAAAGTCATCAATCCAAACTGCTGCTTCCCTTATTGATTTAAACCGCTGTCGGGAATAGGGTAATGATCCCGACAGTTTTAGGTCCAATAGGACATTTGAATTTGGCGGTATCGTATCGCTTGTACGATTTCGGCTGGTTCTTTGTGTATTGTAGTTTATTCTTAAGTATAGGTTAAATATTAACTGTAATGTATAAATATCTACATCAGCTCTAGATGTATCATGAAACCAAGTTATGGGTTATAATTATTATGAGCCGGCAGCCATATGTAATTTCGCGAAGCGATCGGACGCCGGCCCTTTAGTCTCTCTATCAACACCATACAGCCAACATCTCCCCCTCCCCGGCTCTGGCTCAACCCACAGTTCACCATGTGCTACAAATATTAATCTATAAAAAGTCCTACATCACCAGTCCTCTAAGCTAAGTTCATTGTATCGATATTGTATTATGTGAACATTCCTACATGTCATGCAATTGAATTAGCCGTGTGTGGGGGACTGGATTACACCCATCGAATACCTCGTTGGTAATTATATTATAACTATTTGTTGGGATATTTCATGTACCAGTGATATGCAATTTAACCTCTTTATCTAAATTTCCGACAAATAATGGTCCTTCGATCTCTAGTACTTACATTATTGCAGTAATAGTGTTTTGTTTGCATCCGCTTTCGCTTGGTGTTACAAATGGCTGCCGCGCTAGAAGTTGGGCAGACAGCCCTTGCGTTTTTTTATGTTGCCTACGTTGCCTGGCTATCCCTGTGTTTTTTCGGTGGCGCCCCGTCACTGTTATAGTTGGGGGGAACTAGTTTCCCACTTTTTTCGACGTGGTGCCTTGTATGGGGGTTTGCTGGGCTAGGTATGTGTGTGAGGGTGTCACGGTTTGCTACCATTTCTCGCGGTTTTTGTGGTTCGGCCTACTGAGTGTCTGTGGTTGTTTTGATGACACTGTTCGTGGTAGCCTACTTGGTGACTTTCAGTTTAGCCTTTAGGCCATACGAGACTCTTTTTCTCAATTTTGCCGGTGGGGAGGGTTCTCATGTGACTAGTTTAATTAAATTTTATAGCCTAGTTGCCTAATTACGGTCATGGGGTTCGGTCTCTGTTGATTCCTAAGCGATTGACAGCCAACAGACCTCATGATTGTGGGATGGGCAGCTGGGCTAGGCCTAATACTTATTACTAGGCCTAGTCAGTTCTTTTCATTTACCCTTCTTTCTCTAGCCCTGGTTTGTTTCTGCTATTTGTCAATTTTGCTCAATTAATTCATCCTACTGCAGCTAGTAGCCTAATGACCGTTTCCAAATTGGGAGTGGCAATGCTATTGCCACATTTTTTAATTTAAATTAATTTGTGTAATAGTTTGCTTTATAGTTTAGAGAGTTAATAGCCTAATAGACTTAACGATGACAGATTTAAAGAAACTTAAGATTCTTAGGGCAGGGATGAAGGGAAGTTTAAATAGGTGTTTAAGAGATCTTGATGAATTTGTATTAAGTGCGACGGCTGATCAGATTAAGGGTAAATTTGCTACCGTTACTAAATCGCTAGCCACTTATGATAATTATGCTCAGCAGGTATATGGTTTATTGACAATTACTGACGATGTGGAAGAAGAAATGTCGGCAGATCTTGAGTACTTTGAGGACGTTAATACAGCCTTAGCCAGACTATCTTCCACCCAAGAATCAACCCCTGTTAAGGATACCGGTACACCAAAAGCGACTGGCTTTAACCTGCCGAAGCTTACTTTGCCTACCTTTTCCGGGGATTTGGCTACCTGGACTGGATTTTGGGATATCTTTAAGTGTTCTGTCCATCATAATAAAACACTCACATCCATCCAAAGGTTCACATATCTCCGTGGTCAATTGAAAGGGGAGGCATTGAAGTTGATCGGTGGGTACAAGCTAGAAGCTACAAGCTATGAGTCTGCAGTGGAGTTGCTGAAGCGAACTTACAGGAGAGAGGAAGTCATCAAGACCGCATTAATTACTAAATTCTTCACACTAGATCCTCCATCCTATGATGTGACGGACCTAAAGGAGTACTATGCCTCCTTTGAGAGCCTCCTCCGATCTATGGAGACAATGGCCATCACCAAGGAGGATGTATTTAGTGTAAGTATCTTGAACAAGATACCCTCTCCCCTAAAGGAAATCGTAAGACGACAACTAAGCGACTCTCCACTAAACTTGGAAGCGTTGGTGCAGGTGTACCAGACTGAAGTCTTCAATATGGAGAGTACTGGACACTACCGACAAGTGGATATGTCGCCATCTACTGCAGCTTTCCCGGTAAAAACTTCTAAACAGAAAAGGCCAATATCATTAGGTTGTAAGTTGTGCAGTGTCCACGGTCATCTGTGGTATCAGTGTCCTAAGTATCCTAAGGCTACACAGAAGATTGGCAAGGCTAAATCGCTTAAGTTATGTACCAGCTACCAGCTGTCTGTCAAGAGACCACTTCAACAGTACTTTCACCAATTCCTACATCAAACCTTGTAAGTATTGCAAGGGGAAACATTGGTTTTCTCTTTGCACACAGTCTGATCGGCACGACGGCAAAGAAAAGGGGAGAACCCCCAAAGAGTCACATGAGAAAGGTAAGAGCGAGGGTGATAAAGTATCTGCCATGTCCATTGCTTCTCGAGAATATCAATTGCTTCCTACTATGATGCTGCCAGTAGTGGAGAGTAATAATAATACTATAATGACACGCACCTTACTTGACCAGTGCTCACAGAGGTCATTCGTTCTGCGGTCATCATTACCCCAGCTCAAGTGTACCAGCAAGGGTCAAGAGAATTTGCATCTCCATGGTTTCACTGGTGAAATAGATTCCAGTGACTATGATATCGTGGAGATTTCCTATGTTTGTAGAAGAAAGGTATGTCCCATCAAGGCTGTTGTGGTCGACACACTACCCAGTTTCTATAGCATCAGAGATTCAACCACATTTGAAATATCTCAGAAGCAAGGGTTATAAACTGGCTGATGATCAACTCTCTGCTAACAATGGTATTATGCTACTGGTCGGAGCTGATTATTACTACGACCTGGTTCACCCTGGATATCGGCGGGTAGATAAGCTTATAATGCTCCCCACGATCCAAGGGTATGCCATTTCTGGATCCTATGCCACTTCCTCTCAAGACATACAGGTGGAGGTGGTTACGGTCCTCAAGGTAGCAGTAAGCCCCATAGATAAATATATTAGGCCAAATGTGCCTGATAATACATGTACTGATATAGATAAGCTATGGGACTTGGACAATATTGGAATTGACCCACATGAACTTGATCGTGAGTCCAAGCTAGCGTTAAGCTCATATGAAGAGACTGTAACGTATGACTCTGGCAGGGGTCAGTATGTGGTAAGGCTCCCTTGGAATGATAACAAAAGTAAATTACCTACTAATTTCCATCTAGCACTTGGTAGGTTACGTGGCCTTCAGAAGCAGTTTGTCAAGGATCCAAATTAGTGCGAGACTTATGCGGCAGTTTTAGCCGAGCAGGTACAACGTGGATTTGTGGAGAGAGTAGATCTCAGTGAGTATGGGGATAACATCCATTACCTTGATCACCATGGGATTAAAAAGGACAGTTCCACCACTCCTGTTCGTATTGTGTATGACTGCTCTGCTACATCCAGTGATCGCTCCTATAGCCTGAATGATTGTCTGTACACGTGTCCGTCCCTGGTCTCTGATCTCGCGCAAATTATGTTGCGCTTCAGATGTCATAAGTTTGCATGGGTCGCCGATATTGAGAAGGCCTTCCTGATGCTTCAACTCCATCGTGAAGACAGGGACTCGACAAGATTTTTATGGCCACGGGACCCAATGGATCTAGATTCAGAGTATCTGGTCTACAGGTTCAGAGTCGTCTTATTCGGGGCGACCTGTTCCCAGTTCCTTCTCAACGCTACTATCTTGCGTCATCTTGAGGAGGCTGGACTAGATCCTGACTTCAAGAATGAGATCAAGCAGGGGATCTATGTGAACAATCTTCAAGGCACTGGAGACAATGAAGATTTATTGCTCAAGAGATGCTGGGAGATCCGCGATATATTTGCCAAGGCTCATCTATACTTAAGAGAATGGGCCACTAATAGTGATCTTTTGAAAGGTCAATTTGCTTCTGACGGTGTAGCTACTGAGAATAGTGAGGTGAAGTTTTTAGGCCACAAATGGGACACTACCACAGATTGTATATCCTTCTGTCACACCCCATGCGGCAGTGAGCTTATGACCAAGCGAAACTGCTTAAGCTTGTCAGCGAGGTTGTTTGATCTAGGTTTTTTGCTGCCTGTAACTATCTGTGCTCGTATGTTTTTACAGCAACTGTGGTGGCTAAAACTAGATTGGGACACACCCCTCCCGACTGAGTTACAAGATACTTGGCGGTTGATTCGGTCGGACCTTTCCACATGTTGCAAGGTCCAACTTAATCGTCAGGTTATTAGTGGTCAACAGGTGGATCTACATGCCTTTTCTGATGCTAGTAATAGTGCGTACGGTACTGCCATATACATATGCAATGGTAGTGAAGCGACACTGGATATAGCAATGGCCATAGTAACCCCTATAAAGAAGATTACAGTTCCTAAATTAGAACTTACTGCATTGCTTCTGTCTGCTCTTCTAATAAAGTTTACACTGGATGCTTATGCAGACATACTACAGATTAATAACGTCTATGTCTGGAGCGACAGTCAAATAGCACTTTTATGGGTACACAGCCAGAAAGTGTTACCTGTTTATGTTTCTAATCGCACTGATGAGATACATAACTTAGTTCCTACTGCTAAATTTCGCTATGTGAGCACCAGGGATAACCCCAGTGACATAATTTCCCGGGGGATCTCGGCGCAACAGTTTATGTCGTCCTCTATTTGGTGGCATGGACCTCCATGGCTTACATCTCCAACTGAATGGCCTCAGGATTTCAGGGAATGCATATCTGATCCTTCAAGTCGGCCCCAAGATGATGTGTTAAGTAGTTCGAATGTGAGTACTACACATCAGGATAAGAAGTTGGTAGAGTGGGAACGTTACGGCAGCTATGATCAAGTAATACGGGTATTTGCATGGATATACCGTTTCATTAACATGAGAAGTCGGGCTCACGGGTCTTTCCTTAGTGAAGATTCGAAGCATATCAGACTCCATGAAATGAGATCAGCAGAAGCGAAACTAATATGTTTAGTACAAAACTAATCTTATCCTACTGAACATCAAATCCTGAGCAAGGAGTCAAAGACCAAACCCTCAAACTTAATGAGGCAGCTAGGATTATATGGAAGGAGGCATAATTAAGTGTAGAGGCAGGACACAAAAGGCGGACATTATTGATTCTGCGAAATATCCTGTCCTCCTTAGCTCCTCTCATTTGATTACCAAACTGTAGATTCGCCAATGCCATAGGACCTGCCTACATTTTGGCGTAAATTATGTTCTGGCGTATATGCGACAACGTTGGTGGATCCCTAAGATGCGACAAGCAATTAAAGGGATCCACAATAGCTGTACTATTTGTAAAAGATTACAGGGTAAGCCTTACTCCCCAGTTGATCTACCTCCCTTGCCTGAGTTCAGAGTACAAAGGACTGAACCATTTCAGGTAACCGGGGTAGACTACACCGGAGCGATTCAAGTTAGAGAATCGCCCGGTAATATCATAAAGGTATATGCTGTTCTATTCACATGTGCGGTAACCAGAGCGATTCATATTGAATTGATTGACGACCTGTCCAGTGAGGGGTTTTTGCATACTCTAAGACGCTTTGCAGGCCGCAATGGTTTCCCTCAAATTATTATGAGCGATAATGCGACTTGTTTTGTCGGGGCCTCTAAATATCTCCAGAGTTTAATGGATGACCCGCAGGTTGTGGCTACCCTCACTGGAAAGGGTTGTCAGTGGAGATTTATACCAGCACGTGCACCATGGTTCGGGGCGATTTGGGAGAGAACAATCGGTATCGTCAAATCTGCCATGAAGAGGGTATTAGGAAGGGCACTGGTGACCAGACGGGAGTTGCAAACCATCTTAGTAGAAATTGAGATGTCAGTCAACGACAGGCCCTTGACCTATACCTCGGCAGATGTTGATGACCTCTTACCCATTTCGCCTTCTATGCTAACACGTGGACGAACCCTTAATCCCTTTCCTAGATCGTCCGTAAATGACGAAGATCTGCATGACCCTACGTTCGGCAATGCTGACGCCACACGTCGTCGCTTCCAGTATGTAAACAAGGTGTCCGACGATCTATGGAAACGGTGGACCCAAGAATATTTGCTGTCTCTTCGCGAGCGTCACTCTCATAAGATCAATGGGACGAATCAACGATGGCCTCGTATCGGGGATATCGTCCTGATTCATGATGAGCGTCCTAGGTTATTTTGGAAGCTTGGGAGGATTATCGATTTGTTCCAGGGCATTGATGGTCTTATAAGGGTTGCTAGAATACGAAATTCGTCTGGGGTTACTACTCGCCCAGTCGTAAGGTTATATCCATTGGAGCAGGATGTAGAACTGCCGGATGATCCTGGCGTCTCTACTGATACCCCTCCGCGGGAGAGTGCTGGTGACAGTGCTCCTCAAGGTGGGGCAGCCGATGATGAGAAGGATGATCCTCCTCAGGCTTCAGGTGGCGCTCGTCCCAAAAGGAGGGCGGCTATGAGATCAAAGATCAAACAAGGTGATCTTTGACTTCGATGTCCTTTTTTTGTTTTCTGTATATAGCCAATATATCATTTTTGGTGGCGGGCAATATGTCGGGAATAGGGTAATGATCCCGACAGTTTTAGGTCCAATAGGACATTTGAATTTGGCGGTATCGTATCGCTTGTACGATTTCGGCTGGTTCTTTGTGTATTGTAGTTTATTCTTAAGTATAGGTTAAATATTAACTGTAATGTATAAATATCTACATCAGCTCTAGATGTATCATGAAACCAAGTTATGGGTTATAATTATTATGAGCCGGCAGCCATATGTAATTTCGCGAAGCGATCGGACGCCGGCCCTTTAGTCTCTCAATTAATACCATACAGCCAACATCTTCCCCCCGGCTCTGACTCAACCCACAGTTCACCATGTGCTACAAATATTAATCTATAACAACAGTCCTACATCACCAGTCCTCTAAGCTAAGTTCATTGTATCGATATTGTATTATGTGAACATTCCTACATGTCATGCAATTGAATTAGCCGTGTGTGGGGACTGGATTACACCCATCTAATACCTCGTTGGTAATTATATTATAACTATTTGTTGGGATATTTCATGTACCAGTGATATGCAATTTAACCTCTTTATCTAAATTCCCGACAACCGCTTTACTTTTAATTTTTCCCCAATGTAATTTTCAACAATGCTGGCAAACTGCTCCATCAACCAAATCTCACATGCCGCCTCAAAAGTACCAGCCGACTCTGAATGCAGCCACTTAGCTAGTATCGCGCAGGTACATGGCGCATTCCACGTACGAGTCCCCCTGCTGCTTCCGAGCCCCCCTGAAGGCCAACCTGTAAGCCTCGGAACGCAGCTCGTAGGCTTTTAACACAGCCTCTTTAACCCCTTCAGACTCATATGATGCAGAGGTTGCCAGATTAGCAATAAGAAATAGAGTTCTCTCACTCTTGTAATTACCTCTCCAAAATTAGTTTTCTGCCCACAACTAGCTCAAAGACAATTGCAGAGGTTGAAGTAACTAAACTAAAGGTTTCTAAATACCCCTGATGGTAACAAAGGCTTTAAAGTATCCCTAATCGGCTCAAAATTGCGTCATATGTCGGAGAGGGTTAAGTACATCATACTCTAGCTCCTGCACTTCTAGGCGATCGTATGCACCAAGAGCCTTGCCTTTTAAAACATTAGACATCAACACTGCCCAGCGCTGCCTCGGCCACTGACACTCGTGGCCCCTCTTCTCAAAACGTAAGAACCACTCTGGGACCTTGAGTTCATCGAAGGCCGGCACGATTTCAGCCGTCGAGACAACAACACCTCTTCTGCCTCCTCCTTAGATGTATGACCAGCACTATTCCCTTGTCGTCCTTGCCCACTGGTTTCCAACTTCGTCTTCTCCAAAACTACCTCCCTAACTCTCTGTCTCTCTTCTCTCTCTGCCTGTATTCTCTTCTCCTCTAACTCCATCTTCCTCAATGCAAGCTCTCTATCTTTCTCTCTCTGTCTCTCTTCTCTTTCTCTCTGTTCCAACTCCATTCTCTTGAGCTGCAACTCAACCTCTGGACTCTTTCTCGAACCTATCGGGGTTATAGCAGGAAACTGGGCATAAGGGGGAACATTGTGCTGATCACCTACCGTATGAGGGACATCGAAATGCTGGGGCGTGGCCAACGACACATGGGGGGAAGAAGGAGGATACTGAGGATTGCTAGCATAACTTGAAACAAATGTACTGGCCAGGGGCATGAACATAGCCCTGTGAAAATGAAGGGGCCATACTGATAGGGTTAAATGCAGATTGTGGAAGCGTGGTGGCAGGTGCTGTGGTAATAGTAGGAGACTGTCTACATGCAGTCTCACCTTGCTCTGGAGTTGTTGCTCCACTCCGGTCCCCAGCAGAGTGGTAGCCATCATCCACGACACAAGTACTAGCTTCCTGAAGACCACTCTGCTGTGCAACTATCTTAGACACCTCTTGAACTAACTCTGCCTTAGCCATACCACTGCACCTCCAACCATGCCTCTCCAACACACGTCTTAATTCATCGCTACTCCTGCTAGCAAACTCTTCTTGACTAGGTTGGGTTGTAATAAACTGCAAAACGTCCTCCCCCACAATATGAACAGGAACGTAATCAACATGCGACATCTTAGCAATAGTTGTGGACACAGGTTAATGAAATAAGAGTACTATGTCCGTAGACTTTCAACTGCAAGAAAAATTACTGACAATCTAAATATAATTGCTTCACACAACAAGAACTCTATACTATCACACTATCCTGGCCTGAGGTCGCCACTGTTACGAGGGCAGACGGGGCAACCAGATGCTTACATAGCCTAGCCCACAGCACCGTACTACCCTGCAACAGACACGCTCTTAATATCTGACTCAAACACCAAGACACGCAGGTTCTCTAGGAAAAATTGTTATCTTCCTCTTTGCTTATTAAAGCAGTAACACAGAGACACAAAAATATCTATTGTCCCCGAGTCTATTCCATAGTGCGTGTAGTATGCAAGAGAACTTCTAAGGTTATTCTATACTGCACCAACATCATCCCACCATACCACTACTAGACTCCCAGAACACTCTGTATCATGCCCAATCGCTTAGGAATTGAGAATAATACAAAGCAAAAACCCATGGAAAGTCCAGTACAATAAACCTCTGTGCCTAGCCTATGCCCTAATAATACACGGAGTGGCTCTCTTCAGCACAGCACGGCGGTAGTGTTGCAAGGGATAAACAACTTTAATGACTTATCGCTTACATCATCATCTGGGGTTAGCTCAATACAATCGAGTGCAATGGGGACAACCTCACCTAGTAACAGGCTCCACCCCTAGTCCCTGACTGCACCGAATGCATTGCTGCTAAAAACTAAACAAGGCCCAAGAGTTGATATCCTGGGGAAGTTGGAAGCTGGCTGCCACCCAATAAAGGGTTGGATAAGACCCGAGTCAAAGGATGCTGTGTGGTGGAAAAAGCTTAGCCTACCATATCACACACCCAGCAACCTCAGCTCTCAAAGGCCTGACAAAAACAGAGATAAACAGTCCAGCCACCCAATCCCCCCCGTGATATCAACCATGAATAATATGCACATATAATAATGGTGAAACAATGCAGCAGAATAATGAAACGGAAATAAGAAACCAGTGTAGAAGCTTATACACTAAGATTGCCAAAGAAGCATGAATGCAGTGATCAATATTAAACTAAATAGGTTAAAACAAAACAATATGCTCAATATGACTTCAGCCCCTGCTATGCTCCGATCAACTAAGAAACAAAATAGACAAATGCGGTATTTAACCCTCTATTGGCGGCCCGCAACATAAGTCGAGTTAAATAAATTTGGACTATGTGGCGGCGCGCGACATAGGTCGTGTGGCAATTTCAGCACGTAATGTTGCTGAGAGAGAGAGACAAGTGGTGGCAGGAGAGTAGCGAGCGTATGACTTCTCCAGACCACCGCGGAGGGCCTACTGACACGAATCGCACCCTCCTCCACCCTCTCACACTCGCTACATACTGAAATGTATGGGGAAAGTACCAAATTACATGTTTTTTGCACTCGTGTTGCGCGGTTGTTGCAAGAAAACTAGCGGTCATACAAGGATCGTTGTGGTGTCATTGGAAAGCTCTGTTTATGCCCTTTCAGGGATAGATGCTTGTTTTACGCTCTGGGTCTTATTTAGGCATGAAAATGATCACGTAAACAGCCCTATTTTGGCTAAAAACACCCCGCTGGGCGGTACATATAAATAGACCGCCTAGCCCACCAATAAGGTGTTAAGGGAAACGAAAAAAAGCAAGCCTAGCCAACACCAAACAGTGATGTCGACAGAGCGAGAGGTGAAACTGGAGTAAGGCAGCTAGTGTGGCCGCGAGTCGAGCTGTGGCAAGGAAGGGCTCCAGGCATCGCAAGAACACTTAATTATCTCAGGTAGCCTGCACTCTCATTAACTTCACAAAAGTAACAAATAAACATAAGGCATCATTGTGTAAACTTATGATAAACGAAATAATCCCCCAAGGTCTGAACAAAAGAAGTAATTATACTCGTGGCAACAATAACAATGTTCCCATAGGCCCAACCCTGACGAGAAAAAGGCAGACCACGAGGCAAGACCCCTAGCCTCTCCACAGGCCACATGAGGTATCGTAACACACATACAACTGTACTGGGGTATAAATTCGGCAGGATGTGACAATATATAATTATATATATATATATATATATATATATATAGAGAGAGAGAGAGAGAGAGAGATTAAGAGGGAGTAGGGTGGTGAAAATAATGTTATAGTTACGAGTATTTAATCAACGGAAATTAACTTTCTTGCTCGGCTGATATCAGGCTGATAAATTTTACAAAGATATCGCCAGTATTATTTAGTATTCATTAAAAACATACGTTATCAAGGGGGATACAATTAAGTGTGCAATATTGTGTTGTGTGTAATTTTGGCCTGATAAGTACTTGTGTGTGTGTGTGTGTGTGTGTGTGTGTGTGTGTGTGTGTGTGTGTGTGTGTGTGTGTGTGTGTGTGTGCGATTAGGACCAGTGAGGTGGTTAATTTGTGTCAAGCGATGTTAACATTCTGACGGGATGGCGGGTGCCCGACCCCGAAATGGCGGGTGCCCGACCCCGAAAGGGGTTGAAATAGGGGAGCTATCCCCCCCGCCAAAGGCGGCTTTCTAGGGCCTTTCCTAGCTGATGCTGAGAGGATTGGGTTCTAGTCATGTGGTGATGGGCTGGTCTATCAGAGTGAGAACTGAGCGATCTCTGCCATACCCATAGCTTACTCTGACTGTTCCTTTAACTTATATATTTTCTAGATCTCGAGTGACGGCGTCTTTTCCGTGGATTGATGAATCTACCAAGATTGGAAGCCAAAGCGTCACATTTTTCCCTTGCTCCTCAACTTTCTCTTCATAATTGCTGAGGGGCACAGGGCCCTGGGTGGGGCTTCGGTTTCCCGGGCATTTCCGCACCCTCCTCAGCTCCCCGCCATGGAGTGGCTTCGGTCACCCGGGCTTTATTGTGGTCGGCAGGGAGGGTTCTGTGGGGGCGCTCGGTTGTGGCCTTGGAATTGCTCGAGGCCTTGGAGCTGTTCGGCCAGGCAGCTTGGGGAACAACAACAACAACAACATTCTGACGTACCATAAAACGTATACAATTTAATAGATGTAGTAGTACCAAAGATATACTAATGAAATAACAATTTGTGAACTATATTAATATCAAAGCTTGATAGAACCCAATACAAAACTGATTTTATAATAATTATTAGTATAGAGTGATTTTATAGTAAGTATTATAGGACTATTCAAAAGCCTGATAAAATTGTTCAACGTGAGACCGAAATTCAGATAAAGAGAAAGCAAGACCGATGGAAAAAATGTTATCAGAATTGAACTTCCATCGTTCGCTGCCATTTTACTACCTGCTGCACCATCACCTGCCTCTGTTTAGTAGCTATGACCATTTACTTTCTGTGTACTGTATATCATGGCAAATATTATTTCATTTCCCTATTGCTCCTGATGTATTTTAGCTATTCTCCTCCGTTCATCTATGCTACTTAAACCTGTCTCTTTAACTTTATTCTGGCTAGTATGATACAATGTTATTCAGTTTATATAGGGCCTCTAGCAAGGAACAGGCTTCGAACTAACTCACTAAGCCAATTTCACTACCTCAGATCCTACATAATCTGCCCAAAATCGTCTAAATGTAGCTAGATAAAAATTCCAAAGACGTCGCCGGTATAGAAGGAGATCCCCCCCCCCCATCTCTCTCTCTCTCTCTCTCTCCACTATCAATAACTCTAGGATCAGGAGTTCCACGTTGCCCTCACACAGCATATCACAACCTCGTTAGTGAAATTAAAATTGGATCAGATGTGTGTGGGTATGTGTGTGCGTGCGAGTGTGTGTGTGTGTGTATTTGTATGTATGTGTGTGTGTGTGTGTGTGTGTTGCTAGGAATTTTCAAAATGTCATTAACACAATGTATTAAAAGTGATCATTATCTGTCTATGAATCTCTTGCATATTTCATATACTTTTGGTTGTGCGGTATTGCAGCGAATAATGTCGTATTATATACAGTCGTTAGTTTGTTGATAACATTCCCTAATGATTAATTTAACTGAATGATGATGGAAAGGGGAAAATATAAATCATTTAAACCTGTATCTTACTATACAGTACATATGCATACCTAACAGAACAGTGAGAGGCGTGTAGGAGAAGATGAACCATCCAACAATTCAACAGTTGTTGTTGTTGTTGTTCCCCAAGCTGCCTGGCCGAACAGCCCCAAGGCCCCGAGTAAGGCCAAGGCCATAAACGAGCGCCCCCACAGAACCCTCCCTGCCGACCACAATAAAGCCTGGGTGACCGAAGCCACTCCATGGCGGGGAGCTGAGAGGGTGCGTAAACGCTCGGGAAACCAAAGCCCCACCCAGGGCCCTGTGCCCCTCAGCAATTATGAAGAGAAAGTTGAGGGGCAAAGGAATAAAGATGTGACGCTTTGGCTTCCAATCTTGGTAGATTAGGAGGTCAATCCACGCAAGAGACGCCGTCACTTGAGATCTAGAAAATATATAAGTAAAAGGAACAGTCAGAGTAAGCTATGGGTATGGCAGAGATCGCTCAGTTCTCACTCTGATAGACCAGCCCATCACCACATGACTAGAACCCAATCCTCTCAGCATCAGCTAGGAAAGGCCCTAGAAAGCCGCCTTTGGCGGGGGGATAGCTCCGCTATTTCAACCCTTTTCGGGGTTGGGCACCCGCCCAACAATTCAACAGTAGAAGTAAACGTTGCAAAACACCAAATACTTCCGACGAAGGCTGCAAACTATCCAGCCATTCCAAATCCTTCTTTCTACCTTCCTATTTGCCCATAGGATTGGAATATCATCAACATGTAGGCAATGTTGTGCACATGGACAAGTTTGTGCACATGGACAAGTTTGTGCACATGGACAAGTTTGTGCACATTGATAAGTTTGTGCACATGGACAAGTTTGTGCACATTGACAAGTTTGTGCACATGGACAAGTTTGTGCACATTGACAAGTTTGTGCACATGGACAAGTTTGTGCACATTGACAAGTTTGTGCACATTGATAATTGTGTGCACATGGACAAGTTTGTGCTTGTGGGCAGTTTTCTGTATGATGACAATTTTGTCCATATGGACAATTTTGTGCATATGGGTTTGTCGTGGGTTAGGAAAATGTTGTCCTTTTAACCAAGTTTCTGCATATGGGCAATTTTGGGCATATGGGCAATTGTGTCCATATAGAGAATGTTTGTACATATTAACATTTATGTGCATATGGACAATTTATGTCCACATGGACAATTTTGCGCAAGAGGATTATTGTGTGCATATGGCCAATTGTGTGTATGTGGGCAATGTTGTGCATATGGGATATTTTGCCCACATGGACAATTTTGTGCTATTAGACAACTTTGTGCTAGTGGACAATTTTGTGCATGTGGGCAATTATAATAATGTGGACAATATTGTGGATGTGTTGAATTGTGTGCATGTTTGCTATTATGGCAATGTGGGCAATTTTGTGAATATTGGGAATTTTGTGCATGTTGGTAAATTTGTGAAGTGGTGATCCAGATCAACAATCAGAACAACAACAAGAGTGACACGGCCGGCATGAAGCTTCACTAGGTTCCCGACGCAGGCAAAAACATTTGCTTGTTTACGTAAAGAGCCACAATATTATGATTTGATGGGAAAATGGATATGTAACGAAGTTTTACAAATTTAATAAAACGTATTAGAAAATATATCAACTAAAGTAAGATGATATATCAATTATGTAAGAACAGAGCAATCTGTGAATAATATGAGATAAATGATTAAAAACACATTCCATTGAATAATATCAATCACGACAAAATTTATGTAAATGCCAAAATACACGTAAATACACTACACAGAATCGATGTTCTTCTCACCCATCATTCCTTGTCACTCTTCCTCCTATTTGTATTTGCTCCTCAACCTACTTCCGCTGCTTCCTTTACTTAAGCTTAATATGGTTCTTCCAGAAGGTTGGATGCTAACGAGGTGTAAACTGAAACCAAGTGGAAGGAGTAATTAAAAAGACATGTTAGGATAAAACGGCATAACATAATTATATATGCATATTACGCAAGTGTGTGTGTGTGTGTATGTGTGACGCTCTTGATATACATGTTATATTACAACCAGATAACACAAATTATTACACCCAGTTTACCAAAGTTGTGACACACACTACAGCTATATTATGGTTGATGATGGTGGCGAGTCACTATTAAAGCTATTAATACAAACTTACCATTAGATATTATACTCTTGCACAAATTATAATATAAACAAATGCAGTATGGTCAAGATTGCTGAGCCTGAAGAGGTAATATGATAGGGCACAAAGTGGGAAGCAAGGGAAGAAACACCTTTAGTATATTAGATTGCTTGAAGGTGAAATGTAGGACAATCAGGATACCAGCACAGACAGGAACAAGGGTAAGAACAGAATATACCATCCAGAAATTATGAACGAGTACATACATACAGACAAACACAGACAAATATTCGCTCACACACCATTCTCATAATATTAGCCACCGTCAAATATCTAGTCTCTGGTTTGCGAGCCTGCATTACGCCCTCTTACTATCAATTTATCTGATGATGGGCTGGTCTATCAGAGTGAGAACTGAGCGATCTCTGCCATACCCATAGCTTACTCTGTCTGTTCCTTTTACTTATATATTTTCTAGATCTCAGTGACGGCGTCTCTTCCGTGGATTGACCTCCCAATATACCAAGATTGGAAGCCAAAGCATCACATTTTTCCTTTGCCCCTCAACTTTCTCTTCATAATTGCTGAGGGGAACAGGGCCCTGGCTGGGGCTTTGGTTTCCAGGACGTTTCCGCACCCTCCTCAGCTCCCCGCCATGGAGTGGCTTCGGTCACCCAGGCTTTATTGTGGTCGGCAGGGAGGGTTCTGTGGGGGCGCCCGATTATGGCCTTGGCCATGCTCGGGGCCTTGGGGCTGTTCGGCCAGGCAGCTTGGGGAACAACAACAACAACAACAACAACAACTATCAATTTATAACTCATTGACGGTGCAACAAATCACATATTTCATAGTTTATGAACAGGGTTCTGTCGTATCTCCAATTATCTTCCTACTATTAATTAATGACCTTCTCAACTGCACCTCCAGCCTCATCCACTCATATGCTGACGACTCTGCATTACACTATTCAACTATCCTTCTACAACATCCTTCACAGCAGGAACTCCAAAACATACGTAAGGAGGCCATAAAGCACCTATCTTTTGATCTCTCTACTATCTTTAATTGGGGCAGAGAAATCTTGTTACGTTCAATTCTTCCAAAACTCAATTCCTCCATCTGTCTACTCATTTCGCCCTCTTCCGGAAAACTACGACCTACTCTTCAACAACATACAAATTATCCCTTCATCTTCTCTAAATATTCTTGGTGTCTCTTTTTCTTCTGATTTATCTTGGAAAGATCATATTACCACTCTTGCTAAAACAGCTTCCCAGAAGCTGGGTGTGCTCAACCGCTTCCGGGTGTTCTTTACCCCTGCGCAGCTTCTAGCTCTGTACAGGGGCAAAGTGCGTTCATGTTATGGTTAATTTAGATAAGTGAACTGTATATTATTGATATTAAATGAGTATTAACCATATAGAAATAATTACCCTTTGATGAACTCAGCTGGTGATTGGAGGATGGCGAAAAATAGGCTAGATGACTTGAAGTGGTTAGTAAAGTAAACAGAGTATGAAAAAGAGGCTACAATTTTGAAGAAAGTTCAGTCTGTTCTTAACAGGGCCGCAAGACTAATTTTTGGTGTTCCACCTAGAACTCCTACTACATCTCTTCACATAGAACTGCACTGGCTGCCAGTAAGAGCAAGAATAGAATTTAAGTTGTGTTTGGTGACTTTTAAGGTTCTCAAATTTGGTGAGCCTAGGTACCTTGCGGAGCTGCTCAGGCGCCCACCGGCACACCATGGTGTAGTTGTGCGTCATGACAATGACCCTTTTCGTCTTGATGAACCAAGGGCTTTCCAGCAGTCTTCTTTCTTTGAGAGGTCATTCTCCTACATGGCTCCGAGGTTGTATAACAGGTTGCCGCTGTCCATGAGACAACTGAGTTCTGTTGAATGCTTCAAGAGACAACTTAAGACTTTTCTCTTTGAGAGAAGCTATGATCTTGAGAGAGGTGTCATGACAGATGGCTATAGAGTTTAGGCTATTTTGCCACTGCTAGTGATTGTTAAATGTGTGTTGTATATGAGCCTTCTTTTGATGCATTGATTTTTGTTCTTTTTTCTTTCTCTTTTCGAGCGCTAGTGAATTCTTCGGAAAAATTGGCGCTTATGAGAAATAAGTAACATGCTTATTATTATTATTATTACAATAGGCTAGGATAGGCTAGATATTTACGTTAAGTTTGTGCTAATTAACAAAGATGATGATGTAGTGACTATATGGAGTACGAGATGAAAAGTGAAGCGAAAACACCTGGTGAAGTAAAGGAACTATAGGAAGAAGGCTTAGCGTGTGTAGCTGGGACGGAGGTTGGTTGGAGAGTGCGCGAGCACGTTATGTTTGTCTCTGTCGTGACATACCGCGCACGTGCATAACATATGGAAAATGTATCCCATCTTCTTTACAATGAGATACTTATAAACAATCTTAAATAATACAAATATATATATATATATATGGGAATTATAATCCTACAATACTTTCCCATATACAACTATAGAATAATATATTCTACCCAATCATGGAATGTTCGACCAAGGTTATGGAAGCGTTCAACTTAAGACTACGGAATGATACGTAACGCTACATCAACCCAGATTACGTAACATCGAGACTGTTCATACTAGTTTGAGTACACTAAGTATGGACATATTCCCACCAACAGTAAATATACAAAATTTACATGATTAGATTTGCCCGGAGGAAATCTTATCCCGCCAAGCTTGGGAGGATATCTGGGCTGCCTGTCGACGTGGGCGTCCGCCGGACGCTTCAACAGGCTGCGCCGAAGTAGAAGCCAGAGAGGGGACATCAATGGATAACTGATCCGAGGGGGTGTCCTTGCAATCGAGGTCACCCTCAAGAGGATATAGTCGTACTGTTGGCCGTGTGATTACTCCAGTCCTGGTGCGAACCTTTACTACCCGAACCTCACCATCACGACCTGGTAACAACTCCTCTATCCGACCCAATTTCCAAAATGCGCGCGGGCCCTCCTCATGGATGGTTACCACGTCCCCTACCCTAGGCCAATGACCCTTTAATGGTGTTAGTTTATTTTTTTGCACTTCCCTTAAAGTCACCAGATATTCTGTTGACCAGCGATGCCAAATATCTCGCGATAATTTATGAATATATTTGTAGCGGGCTGATATAACGTCCTTACTTATGTAGTCTGGGTCTTCCATAGTATATTCGTCATGCTCTTCAGGAAGATCCCGCTGTCTGTATCCACGCACCAGTACTGAGGGTGTGATTGGGGTAAGGTCTTCCAAATCACCAGAAGCATAGTATAGAGGGCGATCATTTACGGTGGCTTCAATCTCCAAGAGTATGGTGTTGAGTTCCTCAATCGAGATGAGAGCTCTACCCAACACCTTCTTCAGACCCGCCTTCACGATGCCTATGGCTCTCTCCCATATGGCGCCAAACCAAGGCGCTCTGGCGGGAATGAAACGCCATTCGCATTTTACATCCGCTAGGCAGGTCTGAATCTTAGGATTGTTGCTCACTTCTTTGAGATATGTAGATGCCCCTATGAAAGTCTTTGCATTGTCACTCAGCATGATACACGGATATCCCTGTCGACTGCAGAATCTTCGGAAGGCATGTAGGAAGCTATCACAAGTGAGGTTGGTGACCAGTTCCAGGTGAATTGACCTGGTAACAGCACAGGTCAAACGTATCATATACACCTTAAGATTGGGTGAATCTTTCACAGGGATTGCTCCACTGTAGTCAACCCCGGTAACTTTGTAAGGGTCACCTGGGGTGGTTCGCAGGTTTGGTAAGGGAGGAATTCCGACAGGATCATAATGTGTTCCCTGTACTCTTCTACACTTTAAGCATTTGCGAAGGACTTTCTTGACCATCTGCCTGATTCTAGGCACCCACCATCGTTGTCTTACATAGGTGACTATATGACCAACCCCATAATGACAACAGAGTCGGTGACACCTATCGATTATAAGATGGGTGAAGGGATGATTGGGGGGCAGTAGTATTGGATACTTACTTGCCTCGGAGAGGGCTGCCAATCGTAATCTGCCTCCGCAATGTATCAAGTCCCCCTTCAAGTGTAAGCCCAACTGGTTGATCAGGTTATTCCTAGACTTTGTTCCCTTAATCAGTAATTTATATTTCTTGTTGACAGCTTATGTAATAATTTATCTGCAATTCTGATCTCCTTCACATTGAGGTAAGAACTACCTGTGGGCGGTGTGCCTTTAATTTTTGCTTTTACGTTTCCTACAAATCGTATCACCCATGCTGTAACACGTTGTAACTTCTCATAGCTGCTGAATCTATCCCAGTCCCATAACCGTGTGTCTTCGTCAGGCACCGAGTCAATTACCGGTCAATTACAATAGCAGTGTGTTGCTCGCTCAAATCTATATTCTCTGGCCATTCGTTGGGATCATTAAGCCAGCATGGGCCATTCCACCACAACGCAGAAGATTTGAGAAATTTAGCAGAGACACCACGAGTAATGCAGTCACTTGGATTACCTTTGGTAGACACATACCGGAACTGTGCGGTTGGGAGCAGGGTACGAATTTCGTCGACACGGTTGGTGACTGTATGGTTGTCATGTGAAGCTACAACAACCTTGATAATCCTTTCTTGCACAAGGATGTAGAATAAAAGTCCAGAGATAAGTTTATAGGTTCTTATTAGCCAAAGATATACAGAGCTGGGGTGGCACTGCTATGCTGAGTGCCGACCGGATGTTACTGATGAAAACATGTGCAGCGGTGCCGGATATATTTGGTGCAACGCTGCCGATACTACAGAGTACGGTATATTATCATGGGATATTAAACAATGATAGTATTGCCCTGAAAGTACATGTGTGTATGTTGCAATATGATTAAGGCATGTGTACATTCTGTATATATGTTGTGTGTGCACTTAACCTATATCAACAGTGACGTACACTGGTAGCTTCTTTTGGCTATGTAAAAAGTAGAGCGTAATTTGGCTGTCACTCCATATAACGGTCTCCGAGATATTTAGCAAATTTTTAAAAGTTTCCTCTACTAAGTGAATGAGTCTAGCAGCCAACAAAACTGCAGTTAGCTCTAATTTTGGGATGGAAAGGGATTTGATCGGGCGACTTTCGCCTTCGCCATGACTAGACGGCTGCCACTTGTGTCAACAAAGTATATGGCGGTGCCGTACGCGACCTTGCTAGTGTCTGAGAAGGCATAAATGGAAACAGGATGGTCCATGACAACTCTCCGAGGAAAATTAAAACCCTTACAGAGACGAAGATCCGAAATAATGTCTTCCCACTCCTGAACCAGATCGCCAGTCAAAACCTAATCCCAACCTAATTTTATCCTCCATAATTGCTGAAGGAATAATCTTGATTTGATCGACACCGGTAGAACTATCCCCAAGGGGTCAAAAAGTTTAGCTGTCATACTCAAGCAGATTTGTTTTGTAATCTGCGAATATTGCGCGTACTGAACGCCGAATGAGAGGGTAACGGTATCCTCATATGACGATAGTGCTTGACGCTCAACCTGTGAGTATTCCTTAGGGGTTATCCCGATGTGATCTAATTCCCACAAAACATTTAAGTCATTTTTGCATGGTGGAATATTGCCAGTGGACATGTATTCGTCCATTGGTGTTACTGCTACTTTCAATACAGTAATTACTTCTGTGCTGGAGCTGGTAGGCTGTGTCACATATGAACCACTGATGGCGTACCCATACTTGGTAGGAAGCAGAATTAGGCTACCTGACCTTTTATACCCAGGTCGCACTATATCGTAGTAGTGATCCGCACCGATGAGCAGCTCCAGCTGATCTGTGTCCGTTGCGTGAGGATCGGCTAATTTTATGCCTTTACTTTGTAAACTAACCAGTTTAGACTTTAGGTTAAGTTCACCTTTATGTTCTGGCAATTCATCAACCACTATTGCGTCTAGATGATGAAATTTACCTCTGTGTTTGTATTGCAGTGCCACATTATATTCCCTAGAGGCCTGTTTCCCGGTAAATCCGTGAAGACATAACTCCTCAGTTCCTTTAGAAATGTAGGAAAGGGAGGATAGAACAGAAGACTTCACAAAGGTCCTCTGAGAACATTGGTCAAGTAGCGATCTAATTTTAACACAATTATTATCCTTACCCTTTACCGGCAGCTGTACGGTGGGCTACTGTATTTTTACCTGTGGCAACGGACATTGTAGTTGAAGTAGCAGCAGTATGCTCTCTCTTGGCGTTATCCTCCGCTGGTCTACTTTCTTTCCCTTGTTTTTGTGTACACAGGGAATGAAAGTGTTTGCCCTTACAAAACTTGCAGCTTCTTACGTTAGGATTAGTACAACCCGAATGGCCATGGTCTTTTGACAAGCACCCAGTGCAGAGACGTAGTTGTCGGGCTCTTTTAACTTTAAGAGGCCCTGTCTTATACTTCATACACTTGTACCATAAATGATTGGTGCCACTACACAGAACACAGTTGAATTTCCTGTACTCACTCTGGGCGGTAAATGTTGCCGTAGCCATGGGTGTACCCCCTACTCTGTCTTGACCCGCCATATTGTACACTTCAGCCTGGAGGCAATAAATGAATTTCTTATAATCCAGGCTCGAGTCTCCCATTTCCCGTTTTATGGTTTCTTTTAATGGTGATGGTAACTTATTGACAAGAGTCACCACACAAAATTCCTCCAAACAAATACCATGGCTAATGATTGACCTCATCACACTCTCTGTATTGGCATAGAAGTCCTTCAGGTCAGCTGTTTGGTGTTTGGGTGACACTAATTGATTGAATTTGGTAACATAAGCTGCCTTGATTCGATCTGGATGCCCATATGTCTCTTGCAGGAGCTCAATTGCTGGGGCATAGCTTGCACTTTCGATAATGAATCCTTCGACTAGCTTATGTGCATCACCCTGAAGCTGACCCTTTAGATAGGTGAAGCGTTGTATATCTGTTAGGTCGGGATTGTCATGGATGGTACACTTGAACATCTCCCAAAATCCCGACCACATGGTGGCATCAGCTTCAAATTTTGGAAGAGTAAGATGTGGTAATTTGACTGCGGATTTCTTTGGCTCTTTCTTGACCTCTGTAATCAAGATCCCCTTCAGTGTGGCAACGATTACTTGTATGCCCTCCATATATAGGGTATCCTCTCTTATCACCTCGATATACTCGGCGTCCTCGTAAGTGTCGGCCAGGTCCTCCTGTGTGACCTCATACTTGTCAAGTTGCTTTTGAATTCTGAGCAACCTGGCCTCCACCTCCACTCTAGACGCCGAATCAAGGAATTCGTCAATATCAGAGGTTAAGACCGTCAAAGAGCCCTTAAGTCCAGCCCGACGCTTTTGTACACTTTTAGCCATGATTATATGGGAAGGAAATCTATTGAGTTAAATCAAACTATCAATGCCAAACCGAATAAGTTGCGGCCAACAATACAGTACTCCGAGAAATCAAATAAATCGCGAGCCGAAAATAAAACACCCTCACGAAATGCGGAATAAGAATTGTGCGCAATGTAGACTAGCAATCTGGAGCTTTTCAATTTAACTCCTTACATAATAGTTATGAAATTATAGAATCATTACACCATAAGTTAAGAAAAGCCGGGAGGGAAATTTAGTACAATACAGTATAGGCCAAAAGTCTCCAGATGTAAAAAAAGAGGTACCGTTTAACGTTATAATAAATTCAAGAATTTGAAGAGAGAGAGAGCCTATAGGGTAATTTAAACAGGCTAAACTCAATGGGTACCGCTAATTCTATATTATTAAATTTAATAAATGTGAAAATTGTACACAAGAAAAGTTCATCTCAAGAAGTCACAAGGAAAACAGTTTTTGAGTTGGATTAACACACACTCAGCCTATCAGCTATCATATTACCCCGCCTTCAGGGCACACGCCTTCAGGGCACACGACGAGAGTAGAATTTAGAAAGATATGTGAATGAATAACCTTTAAATTTTAAAGAAGTAATTTTTCAGTATAATTTTGATCTAGATATAAATTAAATCTAGATTAAATTTAAAATACAGTACAGTATGGATGAATTTAATCTTAATGCCGTGCCAATTGTGCAATATTTTCTAGGGCTAAAGTAGTTTTAATATAATGTAATGAGCCCGAAAAAGCATTTAAAGTAGGCTAATTATTGTTTTGAGTACTGTATTGGATCAGATTTATAACTTTCATTCTGGGTAAAACTCCCGTCGCAGCCCTGACCTATCCACTAGTTTCCACATCCTGTCCCACTAGTGGCCAGGCACCTGGGGCGGCCAGAGTAAAGAGCGGACGAAAAAAACCCGACAGCCCCATGGGGCCAAAAGACCGGGGCCAGGAGGACGTTGTAGGATTCATGACAAAAACAGGGATAGGCCAGCCCCACTCCAAGTATTGCAACTACCGACCGCCGAATAACTCACCCCCCCCCCCCCCGCCCCCCCAAAAAAAAAAAGGGGGGGGGGGGAAAACTAGTGAAAGGTTTAAGGACCAATTATATGGTTAATTTAGATAAGTGGACTTTATTGATATTAAATGAGTATTAACCATATAGAAATAATTACCCTTTGATGAACTCAGCTGGTGATTGGAGGATGGCGGAAAATAGGCTAGATGAATTGAAGTGGTTAGTAAAGTAAACAGAGTATGAAAAAGAGGCTACAATAGACTAGGATAGGCTAGATATTTACGTTAAGTTTGTGCTAATTAACAAAGATGATGATGTAGTGACTATATGGAGTATGAGATGAAAAGTGAAGCGAAAACACCTGGTGAAGTAAAGGAACTATAGGAAGAAGGCTTAGCGTGTGTAGCTGGGACGGAGGTTGGTTGGAGAGTGCACGAGCGGGTTATGTTTGTCTCTGTCGTGACATACCGCGCACGCGCATAACATATGGAAAATGTATCCCATCTTCTTTACAATGAGATACTTATAAACAATCTTAAATAATACAAATATATATATATATATGGGAATTATAATCCAACAATACTTTCCCATATACAACTATAGAATAATATATTCTACCCAATCATGGAACGTTCGACCAAGGTTATGGAAGCGTTCAACTTAAGACTACGGAATGATACGTAACGCTACATCAACCCAGATTACGTAACATCGAGACTGTTCATACTAGTTTGAGTACACTAAGTATGGACACATGTATTGATTATTGTTCACACCTGTGGGGAGGATCCTCTCACACAGCACTTCTAGACAAAGTAGGAAAGAAAGCCATCCATCTCATTAACTCTAACCCACTCACCAATTATCTGCAGTCTCTCTTTGCTGCAATGTTGTATCTATTGCACTATTCTACCGCTATTACAATAATCAGTGTTCCTCAGAGCTCTTTTAGTGTATACCATCCCCTCTTCGTAGAGCACGTAGCACCCATTTTGCAACCCAATCCCACCCTACTCTATGCAACTCTCCAACCCAGGAATGAAACGTTATTCTCAATCTTTCTTCTATTCAACAGCTGAGCTCGGGAACGCAGTCCCAGAATCAGTTTTTCCCTCTTCCTATGACTTAAGATTACTTCAAACTCCATGTGTCCAGGCATGTTGGTTCTAACGTCCCTTGAATTTGGCCCTGTAACCCTTTCAACTCTGGGAGAGGCTCTCACTACAGGCAGTTCTGCCCTTTTGTCTCCCTCACTTACCTAGATTATTTTTGTTTTTAACTTATCCATGACCAATACCTATCAAGAGCAAGATTTATCCCTACCTTATCCATAATTAAAAACCTTTAATATACTAGCGAAACATTGACTGGAAGGGCAAATTAAAGAAACATTATCCAGGATACACTTTTTGAGTGCAATATGGTAATAAATATAGCAATGAAAGATAAATATGAAAGTGACATAAAATGATGATGGATGAGAGAGTGAAGGCGAATGCATTTTCATAACACACGGAAGAAAAGATGGAAATTAGAGATGGAGAGATTTAAGGGGAAATTGATTGACTCTAGGAACATAGGTAAAGCTTATATACTGTACATAAAATCAGGAAACATTAAAGAAAATGGTAAACATATTATATGATGATATTTATATTGACATTATACTGCAATTGCATACCCTTAACCTGGTCAGGATGGTAGCACATTAATTGCCGGTAACTATATTTATGACTTAAACTGCTTCAAGCTCCGTTTGTCCAGACCATTTTTACTCTGCATTGAGGCTGCAGGGCCTTTTGTTTCTTTCTTACACATAGACAGGACATATCAAAAGTTAAATTCATAACAATTACAAAGTACCACAGAATTAACTTGTTTAAATAAATCACTCCTTTGGTTAATAAGGTCTTTTTATGCTAAGTAATCTAATCCAATACTGTCCAAAATATGATCAATATCACACCAAGGTACTGAATGGGTTATTTGTATTCCTTTATTCAAAGATGTCCTTCCAAATTGATCAACCTTTCGAGTTAGCCGACATAAAATGACAATCACTCGACTGTAGGAAGGGAATATAACACTGCCTTCCCTTTCTTTATCATATTCCTGTAGCTATGCTGTATTTCATAACTTTCATAACTGTGATGACTCATCACATCCGGGGCCTACCAAAAGTTCGAACCCGGACCAATCACAGAGATCCCTGTCCAGCCAATTGCAGAGTCTGAGACAAACACAAAAGGCAGGCACTCAACAACAGCCGGATTTGGAGTACGACGAAGAAGAATTTATTCCGCATAAAGATCCAGTACAATACCTCTACAGATGGAACCAAGAGAATCACCTCTACAGTATCTCACTTGAGGAGTGGAAATAATAGAAAAGGAATTAGGAGGAACAAAAGCATGCCCTATAATATAGAAAAAAGTCAAGAAGAGTGAATCAAAGAAAAACATTTATCATGCAGCCATGCAAGCCTTTTATATAAAGAGTATAATCTTAAGATATAGAGAATAACCTTGTACATGTATTTTTAGGGTAAATGTATTTTTAGAATAATGATTGCCTTCACAATAAGGAAAAGAATGAAATTCCCATGTCCCTACTATTCTGAGATAGGTCAAATTGAGTTCAAATTATCATCCAAATTGAGAGAAGGTATGCAAACACGGGTAATACCTTCCACTGGTTCAGCTTTTAGTGGGTAGAGAACAGTGTTGGCTATACTTTTCTATAGGACAAGCCTGTCCCTATAGTAAAGTTCAACTAGGGTGGCGAACGAGTGTGTTAGAGGAACCAGGAGCAACCTTCTCTAGTGTCCGTGAGAGTGGCAGCTCCCTTTGACGTCCAGCCGGAGGAAGAACTACGAGTCCTACGTCGTCCAGATTCTCCCTCATGGAAATTACTTCTCCTCTACACCCATACCCTAAGTGTCTCTGTGTTTATAAGTTTTGGGAATTATTGTGAAGGTAATAATTATATAATATGCGAGTGTTCAACCTAACTTTTTTCATAGAGAGCCGCTTGTAGGACTTCCCTTGTCAATTTAGTACACATGTGAGATTCATCAAACTTCGATCCGTGCAGTGATTTTATATAAGTACGTTGTATTGTCTATGTAATTTGTGTTCAAGCATTTGTTCAATTATTTTTACCTACGTTACATAGCCGGTATAATATGTGATACTTAGTGAATGCGCTCGGATTTTATTCTATTGTGTTATTATTTATTGCGTGTCCAAGTCGAAGTGAAGTGTATAACGAGTGCTACTTTCCTTCTTAAAACTTAAATCCTAACTCAGTACCGTAAAACGTCCAATTATAACAAGAGAATACTTAGTGTATAAAGTCGCCACCGCTGAAAGTAAAGAACCCGTCCGTTGAGTTAGAATTAATCTCTATTCAAGATATCTAGGTTGTATTAGTCCTTGTGAATAATAAATCATATACGTTACCCAGGCTATGTAATTCTTTCACTACCGATTAAGGACTTCAGATTATACATTCCTATATTCATCAAGCATGTATTTCTGGTTATTGATATGTTACTACTTTGTTCTGTAATTAAATCATTATAACGATTATAAAAGTTATAGTAAAGCGCTCCATAGTTCTGCGTTCCATTCAGCAGTTTGTTAATTTATTTAAACTCCTGATGCCATAATTTTTGTCTGTTTATTAAGTTACTACTTTGTTCTGTATCTAAGTAATCATAGCTCTTATTAAAGCTATAATAAAGCGCTACTTTGTTCTGCATTACATTCAGTGGTTTGTTAATGCTTTCAAACTTACTTGTCTATAGCTATTGTGCCGCTATAATGTATTCACTATATTTACTGTGAATCTGATTTCCTTACTCCGTGGAATTTTAACTTATTTACGATTGAATTTATTTTTTGTGTATCGTGTGAGAGATTATTCACAATAATCCTTTGATAGTTAAATTCAGATTTAAATTATCATTCCCCCTAGAATAAAGCGAAGTTCATATCTTCTAAACTCGAATTAACGTTGCACTAAATCGAAACTTTATTTAAAAAGACCTCAGTCCGACGGACCTGTACCCGTGTGAGCGGTACCTTTGAATGTACACATGAGCACGGCAATATTTGTTTTTCACGCCACGCAGACCTATGCGCAGCTGAGTAGTTGACCTCAGTTGCCATACCTAGCAATTATAATACCTCGCGTTATACACTTGACCCGTATAGATATTGTCATCAGTATTTGTATTTGTATTTGTGTATTTATTTTATGTAATGGTGTATTTCTTATTTGATGCTTTGTAAGTGACAACATTATTTCACTAAAGAGTAAAACTTATTCAACTTTTTATAAGTCACATTGTGTTTATATTGGAATCCTACTCATTATAGTAGAGGTATTGATACCCCATTTCCTGTACCTATGTTTACATAATTAATACGAGTGTAATTATTCTGTGTGTTTATTGTGTTTTGGGAGAGTGATTGAGTAATCTAAAAGTAACATTGATCAAGCGAGATATGTTCCTGTTGAGCATTATCTGATTCTGAGTATCCGAAACCCGGATTATTAAAGAATACATAACAAAGCGAGTTGGATTACAACCCGACATAACATTTCCTTTGATAAACATTCGCTCCTCATCAGCCATCCTATCCATTTCATATTACACTATTTCTTCCCCTGTTTGCCCTTTTCTGGCGTGTTACACTTTATAATTGGTCATCCCCTTCTTATGTCGTTAACTCACAGATGACTACCCTTATACATCTTGCTTTCCTCCCCTACTTATTAAATGCTCGTTGAACATATCCCCCTTTGGTCATTAATTACAGTCTCAGGCGTTTAGAAACCCTTGGCTCATTTGGATGATTATAATTGGGAGTACAGCCTTCAGTATTTACCCTCATATAACCTTCATTAATCCTATTCACTTCCACCAGCAACTACTGTATTCTCATATATCCCATTCAGTATCAGTGACGTCTAGTGTATCATATTCTGGCAACCGTCAGACCATTTTATTCACCTTAGGAAGGATAGATGGTATCTAAAAAGGATTAATTCAGATAGTCAGCAGCCTTTCAATTGTTAGAGCTCCTTTCTAAATTATTTTTATTTTTTTTTTATATTCCAACTTACTTCCTCTCGGGCATAGGCTGAGAGCCTTAACATTCACCGCTTTACAATGAACAGTGAAGCCCGTGAGATCTTGTTCCAGTCTAGGGAGTGAGACATGTGAAGCACGTAGAGTACAACGAGCACCTGCCATCTTGCCTTCACATGAGGCACGGTGCTCACTCATGGCCCGAAACGACCCCATCTCTGAAGCCACCTCGTTCCCGTGCTTCACTGTCTCACAGACTATATCAATTTAACCTTGTACCTACTATTTATCCTTCCTAAGCTTCATAAACTCGTCCAAATGCAGCTGAAACAAAAACACAATGACGTCGCTGGTACTGAAGGGGTTAAGTCCCATTTCTTTTCACTACTGCCTGTTAAAAATTAAATTTTCTTAAGTAATTCCCCATAAGGCTGGCCTAGCTGCGCTAGAGCCTATCACAACCCATCTATCTGTAGTTATTTGACCATGTGATTATCAAGATAATATAATAATGTAAGTTGCACAATGATTGTAGACATATTAGTTCGCTTTGGACATGCTGGGAACTATTTGACATGGAAGAGTCCATTACAGAGATGCGGGGGATGTCACCATCTAAAACCTTCAATAATTTTCAAACGGTTGAGATTAACTCCTACTGTACAAGATACAGTAATAAAAGTCCCCCCTAGTCCCAAGCAATGTGGCCAAAATGGCAAGATAGAACAACCTTCCACCTCAAAAGATTAAAGAATACTGGCTCTCCCAGCCTTCAGAGGGTTGGATATAAGCTGAGAAGCGTTGCCAACAAAACGAAGAAGCAAACAAGATCGGGAAAGGAGGAGGCTGTACAGAAGAAGAAAATTACTCACACAAAGACGCACACATCAAAATCTACAGGATAGGCAAAAGGTCGAAATAGATAGAGAAATTGTGGAAATTGAACAAAGGCTAAGAATATCATATGAACTACAACATATGGAAGAGGAGAGGAAAGCTATTGCAGGTATAAAGGAAAATTCCAAATACTTCTTTTCATACGCCAACAAAAGGCTAAAACAACATCAAACATCGGCCCACTGAGGGGCAAAGGGGACGGCTCTTTCACAGGGGACAAAAAGGAAATGAGCGAACTCTTAAGCAGGCAGTATGAAATGGCATTCAGTGAGCCTGATGAAACAAAAGTCATCAGAGACCAAAATATATTTTTCATGGAAACCTCCCCCACGGAAACCCCTCAGATGCTGGATATTGATTTCGGTCCAAAAGACATAGAAGAGGCCATTTCCAACATGCCATCCCACTCGGCATCAGGCCCGGACTCATGGAATTCGATCCTAATGAAAAAATGTAAGGAAAACCTCTCAAAACCCCTGGCTATAATGTGGAGAAGGAGTCTAGACACTGGTGACATACCAGATAGCTTGAAAAATGCAATAATTGCCCCACTGCATAAAGGAGGGAGTAAAGTACTACCAAAAAACTACCGCCCGGTAGCTCTAACCTCTCACATCATTAAAGTTTTCGAGCGAGTCCTGCGAAGCAAAATTTCAACATTCATGGAGGCAAATGAACTACACAACACCGGTCAACATGGGTTTAGAGCGGGAAGATCATGTCTCTCACAACTTTTGGAACACTATGACAAAATTCTTAAAGCGCTAGAAGAAAAGAAAAACGTGGATGTCATTTACACCGATTTTGCTAAGGCATTTGATAAATGTGACCATGGTATAATAGCCCACAAACTGAAAGCAAAAGGTATAACTGGGAAAATCGGACGGTGGATATACAATTTCCTCGTAAACCGAAAACAATCGGTAGCAGTAAACCAAGTCACTTCTGAGCCTTCGGATGCCAAAAGCTCAGTGCCCCAAGGAACAGTGCTAGCGCCCCTTCTGTTCCTCATACTAATTTGCGACATAGATACCAACACCAGACACAGTACGGTGTCGTCTTTTGCTGATGACACAAAATTAAGTAAGATAGTAAACACACAAGAGGACACGGGCCGACTGCAGGAAGACATGAATGTAGTGTTCCAGTGGACCAGGGAAAACAACATGCAATTCAATGAGGAAAAATTCCAATTAATACGGTACGGAGATAATAATGGTGTTAAAGAAATTACAAATTACTTAACAGAATCTAACCACATAATAGAACGGAAAGACAGTGTGAAAGACCTTGGGGTATTAATGTCTGAAAATATGGGTTTCAAAGTACATAACCAGGTCAAAGTGGCGGCTGCGAAACGTCTTAACGGGTTGGATTCTGCGTACTTTTAAAAACACGCGGTGAATTACCTATGATAACGCTCTTCAAATCTCTAGTGCTACCGCGGCTTGAATACTGTAGCGTATTAACATCCCCATACAAAGCAGATGAAATAAATGACGTAGAGAGTGTACAAAGAAATTTCACTTCGCATATAAGTTCGATAAAACATCTACACTATTGGGAGCGTTTAAGAGCACTGAATCTGTACTCACTGGAACGTAGAAGAGAACGTTACCTAATAATATATACATGGAAAATCGCAGAGGGTTTAGTACCAAAC
This sequence comes from Paralithodes platypus, assembly GCA_032716605.1. Lineage (NCBI taxonomy): Eukaryota > Metazoa > Arthropoda > Malacostraca > Decapoda > Lithodidae > Paralithodes > Paralithodes platypus. The sequence continues at coordinate 9,899,513 of CM064480.1, forward strand.
CTACATACTCCGATAGTCATGAAATTCAGTGATAGGAGAGGCTGGGAATGCGAAATCCCCCGGATGAATAACAGGGGTGCTATGGGCTCTCTGCGAGAGGGCTGGTTATCACACAGAGGCCCACGTCTCTTCAACAAACTCCCACGGCGAGTAAGAGACATGAGGGACATCTCGTTAGACAACTTCAAGAGAGCCCTAGATGTCGAACTGCAAAAAGTGCCAGACGAGCCCATCCTCGCAAGGGAGCGAGCTGTCGCTTCAAACAGTCTACTGCACCAAATCACCACCCATAACGAGGGGCGTCGCGCTCCTTGGTGCCGCTAGAGGAGCGGCGAACACATCCAATGGTATCCAAAGGTAAAGGTATATCGAAAGCAGTGCTCAAACGGGTGTGGTACCAGGCACAACCTGATACAGGCAGTTACAAGGAAAGTACATTACTGACGGCTCCCAGCCGTAGCTGCTATTGGACGGGTTAAGAATTCTTGTAATAGAACATTTTATGCTTATAATCATCTATATAATCATATCCTGAAATTTGGCACGTCTATAATCTTCAGGCGCATGTGATTTGACTTTGTTGTTCATCGTTTTCATGTAAGCACCCGAGCAGCTTTGTAGGGGCATTCATTATTACTGTGTCTACCAAAGAGAGAACAGAAGAACAAAGCAGACGAGAGGAGAGGAAATGAAAGGAATATGTGTGGACAGGACAAGGCAAAACCTAGTCTAGACTGAGAGAAAGGGAGGGGAAAAGAGACAATACAGGAAAATGTAGGAATTATTAAGTAAAGATAAGGTGCAGGGATATGTGAGAAGAGGTATGAAACTTATTAGGAAATAAATGGAGGAATGTAAAGGAGATAAAATACAACACAAGAGAGAGAGCTTTTGTGTTTGAGTAAAACACATTGGAGTGGAAGTGGAGAGAGGTTTGGTCGGGAAGCTTTGTGGAATATGGAAATGAAATGGAAGGACAGGGGAAATGATCGAATGATATGGGAAACAAAATTATTTGTGTGTCGGTAATAACAAATACTTTACTTCGCCTCACACACACACACACATACACACCATACAGTACTCAGCATGTTGAAGTTACGTGGTGACTATAAAAGATGTCCGGAAATAGGTGTGCCAAACTTCAGGATATGATGATATAGATAATTCTAAGTTTAAAATATTCTATAGTAAACACTCGAAATTTTAACCATTAAAGAGATATGGACGGTTTTATGTAGATACTGTAATGGACTTTTCCATGTCAAATTGTTTCCAACTAGTCTAATGTGAGCTAGAATGTCTCTAATAACTTTGTCACATATAAAAGTATATTATATTGATTATGTATGTATGTATTGTTACGTTACAAACGGGGTTCGAACCCATAACATTGTTACGATCCAGGTTCTCAAAGACACAGGGCTCTTCAACATTGGACTAGATAATGGCAAAAAGCAACAATGGTAACACTAGATCCAACCCCTGCCTTAAACACTGGAAAACAAAACACCATTACCGCCCTGAGTCGTGCCTGGACAACGAGGTATCCTATGACTCGGTAACTGGTGCACACACACTAGGCTGACACTCAATGAAACAGCCTATTCTCAAACAGTAAAACATTACTCGATTATGTTACACAAAAAAAGATAGTTAACGTGATTAATTAACGTTACGGTAGATACTCAAATAACTGGCACTCCTGTATTAAAGAAAGTGCAATGCTAGTCCTGCAGCATCAACTGGAAACTTCTGAAATAAGTCTGATGCTGGGAAGATGTTCGTAAAGAATCTTGAACAATTATAATGCAGAATACGGGTCACAATAAATGCTAGGACATATAGTAATAATAGGCAGGCGAATAATAAAGACTGCGCAAAGGTAGTAATGCTCGACAACTAAAGAAATGCTTGTGACACAATGCAACAGCCTACTCGGGTTGTGCAACTCAACAACAACCTCGGCTCAAAAGTGAAGTGAATAATAATGTTGCATACATATAATAATGGGGGCTTATCTCTAACCAGTGTCTGCTCAGTTAATAAAGTCTAGCTGGGGTATCAAGGCAGGGCAACAATGGGCGAGCATGCGGCTCGTAGCCTAACGTTGTCCGAGGGTGGTATAATGAAGATTACATTATATGACGGGGATGCTCTCTTGATAAATCTAGGTCTCTAGTACCTAGCTCTATCCTGGCGATCCCTCAGAAGTCAACACAAAGAGGCAGCACTATGTTGTGAGGGATAGGCTATGGCCCTGTCACACCACAGCGCTGTGCTCGCAAAGTAAACCAACCCGAAGACAACTTAGGCTCCCACAGTACCTGTCGATGTCGTGCAGAGCTTAGCTAACACTGCACACATCGGAGACAACGACACAGTAACCTTACCCCTAGTCTAGCTTTAGATAACCAAGAAGAATCACTCAACACCCTGCAAGGGAGACATATACCGGTCTACAACCTTCCCGAGAGAGGACACATACGGAAAAGTCCGTCTCTCTAACCCTCAATAAAGCATAATACCTCCTTAACCTAATACATGGAAATATCTGAGAGCTTCGCGTACAATACGACTGGTCGACGGTGAACGTCTATGCTGAAACCAGAAGGGATGTTGAGTTTAATAAAGATTAGAGAATGAGAAAGGAGAAGTCGAGAGAGAGAAATAGTATGCAAAGTAGCGAGTATGGGGGACAGAATTGCAATGGATGTAGGCGATACGCGTGTCAGGCAAGCTCTGAGCTGGTAAAGAACACGAGGCAGCGACGGGAAGGGACTAGTTGACCACCCGGCCGCCAACGCCGTCAGCGCCCAAGCGAGCCGCGTCATAGCTCACCTCGCTGCCGGGTGTACCCCCTCACCCTCTCTCGCTCACCTCCCACACAAGCAACATTTATATTATAGCGAATATAAAATATAAGGCACGGTCAGAGACCAAAACAAAGACCATTTCTAGACTGTCTGTGGCAACACGACACTAATGAAATAAAGCAGATCATTCTAGGACAACTGTAGCCTATCCCCCCATCCTGGCGAGCGCTAGCGAGCTGCAATGCCCCACGCAACCATTCTGCTAACGCCGGGAGGCATCACACCCCCCCCAAGATATGGGACACTCAACCATGAGCCCATATCTGAACAGGCAGAATGTCGCTAAAATCTGCCACTCCTAACCACTCCGCTTCTCATGGAATGCAAGCTCAGTTTCCTCAAAAACAAAATACAACAACATTTTTATATAAAAAAATCTTATCACCCTTCCCAAATATAATACATTAATTCATAACATTGTGCTCCCAGAGCGAGCTTTAAGAAGCACAACCTACTGAGGGAAAGTCATCTGCACTCAGTACTCAGCTACAATATTATCTTAAAATTAATTATTAAAAAGAAAGAGTTTTTATTAAATTTTTCATATTTTATTTTAATGTTGTTTTTGGTGGCTACTATAGATGTAGCCTAATTTTCTTCTAATCAAAGCCAACAACTCCTGCCCTGCGACCCTACGCTGATGCTACACACGCGAGCCAACAAGCACCAGCGCAAAAATACACCGCGCGCCAAGACAGGAGGCTATACCAACATACTGTGGTAGCCTACCCCGGATCCTCCACCCACGACAGACACTGACTGAACAGCGAGGGTTCTCCTGCAAACAAAGCCAAAACATTATCAGTGCCCCTAGCATGCCACACATCCAACTTGTGTTCCGGCAGCACAACAACACTTGACACTGATAAACTGCCCAGTTCATCGCAAGACTGGCACTTCTCTTCGCTCTTTCCGGCAACGGGGCCTGCCAATAACCCTTCACTAGTTCTACCTTCGTGATGAGCGAGGTAGCCCCGAAGCGGTCTATGGTGTCGTCAACTCTGGGTAATGGATAGGCGTCTGTCAGGGATAATGCTTCCACACTCTTGCAATCAACATACACACGGACTCTGCCACCAAACTCAGGTTGCAAAGCCACTGGCAACGACCACTCACGATATTCCTCATCCCTCAGACCCCCTCTCCACACGCCGTCCAGCTCCGCCGTCACAACAGGCTGTCGAGCAGGATTCACACGGTAGGGAACCAACTCGAGCCTTGCACTGTCTCCAGCCTCCATGTCGGATTCTACCCCGTACATCAGGCCTGGAGAAGCAACAAACATGCGGACGGACTGCCACAGCCTAGTAAACAACTCCTCTTGTCGCTCAGGAACAAGAGGTTGCAACTTATCTCGCAGAACAATATGCCTAGTGCCCTCCCACATCTCCTTCACCATGTGGAGAGGAGCCCTCACCTGATGCCCGAAAACAAGCTCATTCGGACTGAAACCGAGACTCTCTCCAGGTAATTCTCTTGCTGCGAACAAAACATACGGCAGACCAAGGTCCCAATCCTTTCCATTCTCTGCGCAGTAACATCGAAGCATGCTTTTCAGCGTGGCGTGCCACCTCTCCAACACCCCTTGACTCTCCGGGTGATACGCAGAAGAGACGACAGTGCTGATGCCATGCTGAATCATAGTTTGTTTGAACAGATTAGATGTAAAATTAGAACCTTGGTCCGATTGCACCTCTTGCGGGTAACCATACCGCGAGCAATACAAGAGCAGGTGCCGGACAATAGTTTTTGCCGTGCCATTTCTCATTGGATATGCATCAGGATAACGAGTGGCCACATCCATGATAGTTAATAGAAATTTATTACCGGCGCTAGTAGGGGGTAGGGGTCCGACCATATCAATGATGACCTTACTGAAGGGCGGTCCACTGACAGGAATGGGGTGTAACGGGGCTCTCGGAATTGTTTGGTTAGGTTTTCCAACCCTCTGGCACGTATGACACCTTGCTATCCAGGTTACCACCTGCCCCTTCAACCCCGGCCACCAAAACAATTTTTCTAAAGCCGCCACCGTTTTTCTCACCCCTAGATGTCCTGCCAGTGGTATGTCATGCGCCAACCTCAGTAGGCTATCCCTGCACTCCCTTGGCACCACCAACTTGTCCACTACTCCGGACCCCTCTTGCCAACTACGTTTAGGGTCTTGAAAACGCCTATAGAGGATGCCTTCTAAATAAAAAAATCTCCTGGCTGTGCATCGCCGTCCTCGTCGAGCTCTACAGCTCCATTAGCACACGTTTGGAGCTCAGGGTCCTCTAGTTGCAACCGACGTATATCTGAGGGTGCCAAGCGATCTAACTGCTCCCGGAGCAATGCATGACCTTTCCCGATACTTTCCCTCTGTCTCTCTCGATGTACATAACATTGCTGTCGTGGAGACTCGTCATGCCCAGCCTCGTCACTCTCGATGACAGGCCCAGGGGCTACTCCAGAATTAAGTAATGGTGCTAATACTGAATCACCCAGGAGAGCCGCCGAGTCAAAACTCTTAAAACCAACTCCAGCTTTAGCCTCCTCCTGTTGATCGTTCCTCCGCTGGTCTGAAGACGGAGGACTAGGCTGTGACACTTTAGCTGCCCGAGCTCGGGTGACAACACACGCCATGGGTTGTGTCTGGCACCGCTCAACCCACTCTTGCTCTTCCCTACTCACGTCGGCCGGCCTCTCGGCAACGACTAAGGGTAGAACCTCAGAAGCGGGCATTGCAAAGTCGTTGCCGAGAAGAAGGTCGACGCCCTCCACTGGCAGTTTCTCCACAATCCCGACATCCAATTCACGTGCCACACCATCCACCTCCAACTCCAACCGCACCAGCGGGTATGACCGAGTTGCATTAATACCCTGCACCACTACCACCCGAGCCGCGTTTATAGGGTAGCCAGTCAAGTTTTTCATCAGAGTCTGGGAAGCACCTGTATCACGCAAGACCTCTACTCCATACTTGCGCCCCGCCCACATCACGCAAGCCCGCCCTCTATGGTCGCAAAAAACATCCTGAGCAGGGTTCGAGCCTCCCAGGTGCTTCTGCATTGGCTGTGCCTCAGCCTCTGACGAACTGCCCCGGGCAAACTCAGACGACTTCGGAGACACACCAATGTTGCAGGCCAAAGACACAGCTGCTGTAGGTGGTTTGCTAGGACAGACTCTTGCAAAGTGCCCCTTTTTATGACAATGATAACACTCCAACTCCCCTTTGGGCTTCCCTTGGTACTGGGAAGGGCCCGGCCCCTTCTTAAACGGGACGGTGCTAGTCTTGTGGTCAGTCTTGGTATCATGGCTCTTGTACTCGTTTGCATAAGGTATATCACTAACTCGGGGGGGGGGGGTGTCACGCCCCTTGTTACCTGCCTCACTACGCTGGGCAGACCCGCACCCACGAATTAGTGATAGCCGGAGGTCAGCCATCTCAGCTGCCTCCTGTAGAGTTTTTGGTTGCTTTTCTTTCAGGTTTAACGTCAGGTCGCCGCCCGTGCATTTGAAAAACTGCTCTAAAAGCACCAACTGTTTAATGTCGTCAAACGTAGTAGCTTTCTCCGACCTCAGCCAATTCCCAAAAGCATCGGACAGCTCCCGGGCATGTTCCAAAAAGGTGCTCTCCCGACCCTTGGTAACACCCCGGAACTTCAACCTGTACGTCTCTGGTTGTAGTTCGTATGCTCTCAGGACAGCCTCCTGGAGTTCCTCATAGATAATACAAGACTCTATAGGCAATGCATCATAAGCCTTGAGTCCCTTGCCCACAAGTCTAGAGGAAACAAGGGCTGCCCACTTCTCCCCAGGCCACTGGTGTTCCTGGCACTTCTTCTCGAATCTCATGCAAAATTCGGTGACACCCGACTCATCAAATACAGGGACTAGCTTCAACAGGTGCGACAAAGACTGATCATGCCCACAATTCCCACCACCGAGACGTTGCCCTGTCGTTTCCACCCGAGTCTTCTCAAGATCGATATCTGCACGGTACCTGGTAGACTCAGCCTCCGACTCGGATTTTATTCTCGCGAGTTCGAGATCAGTCTGTTGTTTAACCTTAGCGAGACGTTCCTCACGCTCAGCCTGCATCTTAGCCATCTCAAGCTGGAAGAGCATTTCTGTAGTGAAACTTTGAGGAGGTGCAACTATTGGAGGCCCACCCAGCGATCCTAAACCACGCTGCCAGCGGCTATCGGCCTGCGGGAACGTACTACACTTCGGCATCCTAGAGGTCCCGTTGGGAGTAGAGTGGAGGGGGGGCTCGAGCAGAAGTCCCCGAGCACCCTCTCCACCCTGGACCTCACTAGCCGCCCCCAGTACGCAAGCCCTCAAATCGTTCTTCTTGATGCCATGAGCCACCTTAAGCCCCATGAGGGGAGCCAAACACTGTAGACCATACTTGCTAATTCCCTCTAGTCGATCAGCTGTTATAGGCACCTCCAGATACTTCTTTGCGGCCTCCTCACTAGTTACTAACCCCCCCTGGCATCTGCCCATCAGAGCCTGCATCATTCCCTGAACCCTCAGTATGATCTGATTCGTCTCCCATTGTGTCCACCAAAAATTCTCACGTTTATAAAAAAAAAGAAGTACCCAAGCTCCTATGTAGCACTATTCACTTGCCAAAAATGTCTGAAGACTCTCAAGTGCTATACTACTTTGCCAAAAAAAATCTAACGTGCCCACTATATTCCTCAATAAAACAAATGACCACAACAATCATGCAATTATCTCTTAGTTCACAAGATCCTGAGCTAGGTCGCCATTTGTTACGATCCAGGTTCTCAAAGACACAGGGCTCTTCAACATTGGACTAGATAATGGCAAAAAGCAACAACGGTAACACTAGATCCAACCCCTGCCTTAAACACTGGAAAACAAAACACCATTACCGCCCGAGTCGTGCCTGGACAACGAGGTATCCTATGACTCGGTAACTGGTGCACACACACTAGGCTGACACTCAATGAAACAGCCTATTCTCAAACAGTAAAAGATTACTCGATTATGTTACACAAAAAAAGATAGTTAACGTGATTAATTAACGTTACGGTAAATACTCAAATAACTGGCACTCCTGTATTAAAGAAAGTGCAATGCTAGTCCTGCAACATCAACTGGAAACTTCTGAAATAAGTGTGATGCTGGGAAGATAAAAAATGCTGGGGATTACTGGAAGAAAACGGGGGGGGGGGGAGAAAACTGCCTGCACTACCACCCAACACTGAATCGTACACTCTTGAACAAAAATATCTTCCTATATAAGATACTAAGCTGTCTACAGGTCGAATTAATTATACCAGGCTCATAACATTGCATACGATATTCAATCATAAATAATTAAAGATCGCATCCACCATAATAAGCACAATACTACAAGTACAACCAGTGACACTTGAATAAAATAGAAATCCCTAACACTTCCCTCACAAAGAGATTTATAAGAGAAGCGAAAATAAATCTAAACCCTAATACAATCATTTTAAACCTAATACCATTCACCAAACCATAAACCAAAACCAAAATCACATTAACAAACTTACAAACTATTGCTGGAAAAATAGCACTAACAACTAAAAGATTTTACATTCAGTTCCGGGACAACATGTCCGCGATAATATTATTCTTTCCCTTTATGTGGTGAATTTCAAGGTTATATGGTTGCAATGCCAAGCACCATCTCATTAACCGCTGATTAAACTTATCCACTGCAAAGAGCAAGGAAAACACTCTATATTTCAATAGTGCTGTAGTGTTTCTGATAAGGTTTAAGTTTCCCGGATGCATAGCAAACTGGATGCAAAATCTCAGCATCACTATACTGTAACAAAACTGCTCCTACACCAACATCACTAGCATCCACCTGAGTTATGAACGGCTTATGAAACTGAGAGTACTTCAGAATAGGTGCATTGACCAATAGGCAACGAATCTTTGTGAATGAAGTTTGGTATTCTGGGGTCCACACAAACTTTCTCTTGAGACTAATCAAGTCTGTTAAAGGGGCGGAGAGGTCAGCGAAGTTGGGTACAAACCGTCGATAGTACCCAACCATACCCAAGAAGTGCATTACTGCCTTGCAGTCCTGGGGAATAGGCAGTGTAGAAATGGCTTCGACTTTGGCAGAAATAGGGCTGACTTCCCCTTCTCCTACCACGTGACCCAAAAAGATTAGTTTGGCATGGCCGAACTCACTCTTGACAAGGTTGACAGTAGGTCCCGCCCTGGCCAAGTTGGAGAAGAGAGTGTGTCGCTGGTGAAGATGATCCTGCCAGGATTCACTGTAGACCACAATATCGTCGAGGTAGGATTGCACGCCCGAGAGGCCATCTGTCACCCAGTGGATCAGTCGCTGGAAGGTGGCGGGCGCATTCACCATACCGAAAGGCATGACGGTATATTGGAATAGTCCGTCCGGGGTGACAATCGCAGACACTCTCTTGGCCCTCTCCGATAGTTTTATCTGGTAGTAACCCTTCAGCAGGTCAATCTTCGAGATGTACTTCGTTCCACCCAAACAGTCCAACAGGTCGTCAATTCGTGGCAGAGGGTAGCAGTCCTGACGGGTGAGTTGGTTTACCCGGCGATAATCCGTACACATCCTAAATGTGCCATTAGGTTTGTCCACGAGTAGGCATGGAGAGGCCCACTCGCTGTCGCTCTGTTCCACCAATCCATGGGCGAGCAGGAAATCCACTTCCTGTTGAAGTGCCGCACGCTTCTCAGGATTGGCGCGGTAGGGATGTTGCTTGATGGGAACAGCCCCCTCTGTCAGGACCACATTATGTTCCACCAGGGGACACTGCTGGGGAACGTCACCAAACAGCTGTGGAAAGTTGGAAAGCAGGTACTCCAGGTCTTCACCATGGTCAGACAACAAGTGCTGGAATTTTAAATGGGGGTTAGTCAAGAAGTCCGAGTTTTGCAATTTGTTATCAAGAGGCAACTGGATGTTGTTATGCTCCTTGATCTTTAAATCCTCTAGTTCACCTTCAAATTGTGCTACAGATTCAAAGTTTAATACCTCATCAGGATCTCTGCAGTGATAGGCTTTCAGCAGGTTGACATGTACTAGCCTTTCTGACTTCCTACGATCAGTTTTTAAAACATAATTCACATTACTTGTTTTCTTACGCACAACATATGGACCATGGTACTTGCTTTGTAGCAGCTTTTTAGGTATAGGCAGAAAGGCAAGTACTAAATCTCCTGGTTGAAATTCTCTGACAACTGTAGTCTTATCATACTGCACTTTCATTTTATCTTGAGACTTCTCTAAATTATTCATAGTTAGTTCTACTGCAGATCTCAGTCTAGATTTAAATTGATGCACATAAGTGAGAAGAGATTTATTAGAGTTAGCATTGATCTAAGTATCTTTTAACACTTTCAAAGGACCTCTGACCTCATGACCAAAAACTAGGGAAAATGGTGAAAATCCTAGAAAATCTTGTACCCTGCTTCTTACAGCATACAACACAAAATGGATGCCCTCATCCCAGTCGGCATTGTTCTCTTCACAATATTTAGTGAGCATGGATTTGAGGGTCTGATGGAACCTCTCTAATGCCACCTGGGACTGTGGGTGACTGGTAGTGGAATGGTACTGGTATATTCCCAACTCTTCCATGGTTTGCTTGAAGAGCTAAGAGGTAAAATTACTTCCTAAATCCGACTGTACCACACAGGGTATTCCATACTGGGTGAAAAATTTACTAAGCACTTTTACTACATTCTTTGAAGTTATACGCCTCAAGGGAAACACTTCTGGATACCTAGCGGTGGAACACATGACAGTCAACAAGTACTCATTCCCACCACGGGTTCTTGGCAAAGGGCCTACACAGTCAATTATGATTTTACTGAACGGTGCATCCATTACAGTGATGGGATTTAAAGGTGCAGGCTTGATGGGTTGGTTGAATTTCCCAGCAAGTTGACACACATGACAAGTTTTACAGTAAGACTTAACGGATTGTTTCATCCTCGGCAAAAAGAAATCATTGATCATTTTCAATCAAACTCCTTCTAATCTCACCTTCGGTATTACTAGATTTGTAAGGTACATCATACTCTGTGGCTAAGGCAATCCAGTCTACTTCTCTGAACTTCGACACAGACAAGGTGCTCAAGGAGAGGTCAGCGACAAATTCACCAATTTTAAAGTCCATGATTGAATGGTATGAACAAGGATAAACGAGAAAATGTATGACAAATTAGGATGAGTGAGAAACGCGTATAATTGGCATAAAAAAAGTAGAGGCTGACACAGTAATTCTAAACTCATAAACAGAACAAAACGAGATGGATGAGATGTGCATGAGATGTGCATGCGATGTCCTAGTGAGGGACCTAATGTTTCACTAATGTTCTCAATTATTACCAAATGAGGGAAAGAAAGGAATCCTGGTCACGGCACCATGTTACGTTACAAGCGGGGTTTGAACCCATAACATAAAGAAACATTCCACTAAAACCACAAAACGAGGACTTATTATTTAGCCTCACAAAATGCGGAAAATATGACTATCATTTTCAGTCAAGAAGTGGCATGTTAAACTTCCACAAAACTAGTGACTTTCTTTGTAGTCACTAAAACCTTGGTAGGTGAAAATATGTGGCAAGTTCATAAAATATCAGTTGATATCAAATGGCTGTTTAAGCCTAAAAAACCCAAAGTTATTCCTTTCTTATCACTCGTTCAGAATTAGTTATATTTAGTTACTTTGACTTAAATTTATCCCAACAATCAAAAGAATAATATATTAGCATAAAGGTAAAATGTAAAGATTATGTAAAATAAAATTATAATTTATTTACATGATTAATTATACACAAAAGTTAATTCTAGTGAAAATATCAAAGTGAGAAACATTGAAGTGAAATAATAAAGACACTCTTAAGAAAAATAAAATACATAGTTATATAAATACCCTCCAAGAGAGTAAGTGTAAGCAATCAATAAACATAAAACAAATCCTAGGGTATACTCATTCAACTCATGGTGATTCTTTTACAAACGAGCTCAGGGCAGGTCAGCTTCAGATGGTGTTGGAGATTACACTACCTGCCTCAAGCAGAGGGTAGGCTTATATACCCTTAGCTCACCTGGCTCTGATAATAATCTCTCGAACTGCATTAATCATCAACTCATTATATGCTTGCTGGATTAAAGTATTCCTTTTACCAAGAACTCTATGATATATCTTGTAATCAATACTTATGATTAGAAAAGCCAAATACATTATTACCTAGTTATAATCAATATCATTCGTACGTCAGGCAACGGAGGAGAGAAAGAGAGTTGGAAGAAAGGGGGGGGGGGGGGGGGGACATTGAGTAGGAGCAAGGGTGTAGCCTGTAGGGGGATAGGGGGGAGAATGGAATGTGGGGATTACTGGAAGAAAACTGCCTGCACAACCACCCCACACTGGATCGTACACTCTTGAACAAAAATATCTTCCTATATAAGATACTAAGCTGTCTACCAGTGTGGCCACTCTGAAAAATGAAATATCCCAAGATTGCCCCCCTAAAAATCCCAATATTAGCCCCAAAATCCCAAGGTTATGATAACATATGCATCTACACTCAAACTAACCTGTAAGTGTAGGTATTATTGAAGAAACACTTTCATTGGTTCAGTATTTTATGCTTTGAAGAAGCTTTGTGGTTCAAAAGAGCCGATTTATTGCAATTTTGAAGCTTAATGTCAATACACGTACATACTGCTACCTATTTATAATTTGGGTCTGGATCACCCAGTCCTTTAAGGGGACCGACCGGTTAATTTAGGCTTTAACCCTTATTTAGCGGCGAGCAACATAAGTCGAGTTAAATAAAGCTGGACTATGTGGCGGCGCTCGACATAGGTCGAGTGGCAATTTCAGCACGTAATGTGGCTGAGAAAGAGAGACAAGTGGTGGCAGGAGACTAGCGAGCGTATGACTGCTCCAGACCACCGCGGCGAACCTACTGACACAAATCTCAGCTCCCTCCTCCCTCTCTCACTCGCTACATACTCAATTATGTACTGAAAGTACCGAATTACCTGCTTTTTGCACTCGCGTTGCACGGTTATTGCAAGAAAACTATCCATCATACAAGGATCGTTATGGTGTCATTCGAAAGCTCTGTTTATGCCCTTTCAGGGATAGGTACTTGTTTTACGTTCTGGGTCTTATTTAGGCATGAAAATGATCACGTAAACAGCCCTATTTTGGCTAAAAACACCCCGCTGTGCGGTACACATAAATAAACCGCATAGGCCGCTCGTAAGGTGTTAAAAATTCGAAATCATGAAAATACCAATAGGTGTTTACTCAACAAGAGTCAACATCCCTTCATAAGCCAGTGAAATGTTATTAGTGAAAACCCATTGGAAATTTTTTTTTTTTATGTTTTCCAAACTTTTCCTGTAATTCTAAAAACTTTATATAGCGAACTTTGAAATTAACATGCTCAGTAACTGCTGGTCGTACGAGGAGCATACCTATATATATGGAAAGAGCGTAAGCTACTCTACAACCTCCCATATGCTTTATCTTCTACTTTGCCGTGTTCCTGCGTAAAATATTGTAAAACTAAAAACAAACAAAAAACAAAAAATCACCTAGTTACCTTAGACTTTCACATGTTTTTCTCAGAACCTATATTGTCGCACTTTCGGATGTTACTCTAAATTTTGTAATGGACCTATAGGAATGGTGTATATACCCATGGAAAGGTAATTTAAAAACACTACAAGTCCTATAAAGCCAATTTACTCTAGCCAACTTTGTTTGGTTGCAGCATGTTGTCAGTCGTAAAATTGTACAAAATAATTTCACCTTAATTCATAATCACCTAAATCCAAAAATACACAAAATATATAAAATGTTCCTTATAGCAACTACAGACACACCTATTGTGAGTTGTTTGATCACATACAGCACGTCGCGTCACGCGGGGTAATTTTGACTGGTGGTGTAAAGTTGACCACAACTTTTTTGCGTCTAAGTGTTTTCTTTTAAAAATTATTGACGGTGTTATTTTGAAAGATTGAAGTGTGAAGTATTAAGCAAATATTTTCAAAAGTACATTGAAAAATTAGGAAAAAAATATGGCAAGGCTTTAGAACTCGTATATTACGAATGCAGCTTCGAATCTACATAATATGCATTGTTGCGCTCGAAACCCCGGAAAAAAGATAAACATTATATCATGACACTACAGAGAAGTGTATTTGATTAAATTAATTTTAAGAGACTTTTTTCCTGTGTAAAAAATGCTGAATTTTCCATTTTTGGCACCTAAAACGTGTTTTAAGTTACCATGTGTCTAAGTTGACCACCTTAACCCGGATGACGTCAACCACGTATGACGTACCTCGTACGGGCTAAAAATATACCTGTAGGCTATGTTGAAATATTCAATTATAGACTCTAATACCGGTACTTGTTTGTTTTCTTTTCAGGATGCATGATCTATCATTGTGTTAGTGCACCCTGTATGGAGAAGCAACAGAACCCAGTTCCCAAGCATGCCGCATAAATATGTAAAAGGTTCGCGGGGCCGCGAGTATAAAAAGTACAGTGACAAAGACTTAGAGGATGCCATGCACAGTGTATATGAGAACAAACTTTCAATTACAAAGGCATCAAAACAATTCAAGATTCCCAAAGGCACACTGATGAACCGCTTGCATGGTAAACACCCTCAGAAAATGGGTCGACCCAAAGTGTTCAGCGATCAGGAAGAACAAATACTTGTGCAGCGAATAGGATTGTGTGCCAAGTTTGGTTTCCCGTTAGATAGGATGGACATAAGATTGGTTATAAAGAGTTACGTGGAAAGCTTAGGCAAAGATATCCCTGTGTTTAACCCTTTATTGGAGGCGCGCATCATATGTCGAGTGAAAGAAATTTGGACTATGTGGCGGCTCACACCATAAGTCGTGTGGCAATTTCAGCACGTAATGTTGCTGAGAGAGAGAGACAAGTGGTGGCAGGAGAGTAGCGAGCGTATGACTGCTCCAGACCACCGCGGTGGACCAACTGACATGAATCCCACCCTCCTCCACCCTCTCACACTCGCTACATAGTGAAATGTATGGGGAAAGTACCGAATTACATGGTTTTTGCACTCGTGTTGCGAGGTTGTTGCAAGAAAACTAGCAGTCATACAAGGATCGTTGTGGTGTCATTGGAAAGCTCTGTTTATGCCCTTTCAGGGATAGATACGTGTTTTACGCTCTGGGTCTTATTTAGGCATGAAAATGATCACGTAAACAGCCCTATTTTGGGTAAAAACACCCCGCTGGTGGCTACATATTATTTACCGCCTAGGCCGCTCTTTAGGTGTTAAAGACAACTTGCCTGGTATTGACTGGGTTCGGTCATACCTTGAAAGACATAAAAATGTGCTGAGTGAGAGATTGGCATCCAATATCAAACGTACACGGGCAGAAGTTGATGATAAGACGCTCTCAGAGTATCACAAGGAACTTGAACAACACCTACGCAATGTCCCACCATCGCACATATTCAACTATGATGAAACAAATATGGCTGATACACCAGGCAAGAAGATGTATGTGTTTAACCCTCTCACGACCATATGACGCAGAGGTTGCCAGAATAGCAATAAGAAATAGAGTTCTCTCACTCTTATAATTACCTCTCCAAAATTAGTTTTCTGCCCACAGCTAACTCAAAGACAACTGCAAAGGTTAAAGTAACTAAACTAAAGGTTTCTAAATACCCCAGATGGTAACAAAGGATTTAAAGTATCCCTAATAGGCTCAAAATTGCGTCAAGAACGTGAGAGGGTTAATAAAGGTGCTAAACATGCAGACAATGTGATGAACACAACTAAATCGTGCATATCTATCATGTTCTGTGTGGCAGCTGATGGCACACTATTGCATCCTTTTGTGGCGTATAATGCACTGAATTTGTACAAGAGCTGGACAGTAAGAGGACCAAAAGGTGATCCGTGCTGTAATGAAGTGTGCTGCAAGGATGGAGCAAAGTACAGCTCTACCAAAAGTGGCTGGTTTGACATGTATACTCTCAATGAGTGGTTTAAGCTAGTTGTACTTCCCCATTTGAAACGCCTGCCTGGAACCAAGATCCTCATTGGTGACAACTTAAAGTCGCACTTTTCATATGACGTTCTAAGAATGTGCGAGGTAAATGATATAAAGTTCATCTGTTTGCCTCCTAATGCAACTCATCTGGCACAGCCATTTGATGTTGCTGTGTTCAGGCCAGTAAAAAGAGTATGGTCTGATATTGTGATTGACTTCAAGAAGAACCATCCCAAGGAGTAATGTGCAAACAAAATCATATTCCCTGGACTGTTGAAGAATTTCCTACAATCTCCAAAGCTGAAGGAAACCAATTCGTTCTAACATAAAGAGTGGATTCAAATCCACTGGAATATATCCACCAACTTTCGCACCACTTCTCAAGAGGCTCAACGGTGGAGGTCCATCACCAGCTCAGGCTATGTCTCCAGAGCAGCAAGCTGTAGCAGTTGATTCATCCCTTACTGAATATTTGAAAAGCTGCAGATACCCAGGAAAAGACACACGAGGGATAACCAAGAAAAGAGGACCACTAATTAAAGCTGGACAACCAATCCCATCAACTTCCAGCAATGTTAAAAGACGCCTACCGGTACCTGATCAAGAAATTTCAGATACCGACACAAGCACAGATCTAGATGAACCCCAACCAACAACAAGTGCACCTCCTTCCAAGAAACCCAAGGGATCCCAAACCGGTTCCACGGATGATCAGCCACTTGTAGTGTCTGATTTTGTAATTGTAAAGGTTCCACGCAACAAAGGGGGACACAGAAAATATCTTTGTCAAATATTAGAAGTAGGAGACTGTGAGGAATCCCCTGGAAACGGTTATAAAATTATGTACTATCAGGTAGTAGCTGGGAGTCGTCAGCGCAAATTTACTGCTAATTCCTTAGACATGGATTATATTGACAAATCGTCAATAATCAACAAGCTTGAGCAACCAAATATAAATAACAGAGATCAGTTTGTCTTTAAAACTTCTCTGGATGTATATAATTAGTGTGTGTTTTGCATATGTAATGTAGGTACAGTACCGGTACCTCAAATCCTGTAGTTATTTTTACACAGAATACAATGATAACGGTATAGATATATATTTTGTTTGCTGTGTTCTGAAGGATTTTTGTTTTCTGATGTATCTGTGTAGGTCAATAGTACACCACCAAGTGTTTGGAGTGGTCATACTTACCCACTGTCTCCAGCCAGAGGCAGATCTGTGATGTTTAAGTTAGTGGTCATATTTACCCCACGAGTTGTGGGGTAGTCAACTTTTCTGATGTATCTGTGTAGGTCAATATTACACCACCAAATGGTTGGGGGTGGTCATACTTACCCACTGTCTCCAGCCAGAAGCAGATCTGTGATGTTTAAGTTAGTGGTCATATTTACCCCCACGAGTTGTGGGGTAAAGTCAAGTTAACCCCAAACTGTTGGGCAAAGTTGACCACCAACATTTAAATATATTGCTCATTAAATTGAAAAAAAAAAAATCTTCTTTATATATGCTTAGATAGCCCCATCAAGGATACAAACTTTGATAACTCAAGGATCCAAATAAAGTGTTTTTGTTTACAAAATATCTGTGTTTGTTCATCATTCCTGGTCAAAGTTACCCCAGTTGACGCCTATAGGGATTTCTGTAGGAGTAGAATGGGTCGTAGTAGTGCTATAGTTTGCAACCTTTTTTTACCTAAATTGTAAGAAAAAAGCAAAAAATACAAAAAAATGAAAAAGTTTTTGACCTAGTTTTATGGTCACATACACCTGTGCCAAATTGCATTTACATTGGAAGTAAGGCCTGGAAGTTAGTAAATAACCGGTCGGTCCCCTTAATTCAGGATCTGCCGCCCACTCTTGACTTAAATTATTGTTGATACCATACTTTTGCTTTTTTGGTTTTCTTGGTGGGGTAATTGCTTCCACTCTCACTTGGCCCAAGTCCCCAGATGGTGTTGTTCTAAGCACTAAGATATGTGATATGATTCCTTGAAAGATAAATTCAAACCGAGTATACGTGGCTCAGGCTCAGCGTCAGCCAGATCAGTGTTGTCAAGTGGTCTATAAATATTTTATTATCTTTCTACCTTGACCTAAATTATCACCAGAATTGAAGAAGTTTGGCAAATTTCCCACCAAATTTTGCTTGAGAAATCACTATAGTTATTAAATCTGAAAATATCGCCCACAAAACTTTTATCTCGAAGAAGCTACATTCAGGTGTAAACTCGCTAAAATGGTGCTACTGTCGTCATGGACACGTTTGTTCGTTGTCATGGGAACGCATAAGATCTCACAGGTTTTGGACAAGAGAGAGAGAGAGAAAATAACTAAAACCATTAATTAATGATCTGTTCATAATGTCGATATGAGTTGTAACATATTTTTATCATAATATAATGTAGAATAATATGAAAGTGTAAACACCCTCATAAACTTCAGAAATGCCAAGATTTTCAATGAAATTGACAAGATCCCAAGATTAGACCCAAAATGCCAAGATCTTGGGAAAAATACCAAGGAGTGGCATCACTACTGTCTACAGGTCGAATTAATTATACCAGGCTCATAACATTGCATACGATTTTCAATCATAAATAATTAAAGATTGCATCCACCATAATAAGCACAATACCACAAATACAACCAGTGACACTTGAATAAAATAGAAATCCCTAACAGTATGTATATTGTGGGGGATAATATGGCCAAAGGTTATCTCTTACCACACCAATAGAAATATAAAATTAATAAACATAAATAAAAATAAAGTCTGAGATCGCCTACCTTATGGTATGAACTATGGTAGGCCTATCTCTCAGGATGCCCTAACTAAACATTGTATCAATGGCCATGTATATCAATGACTTAGCTATACTAGGGTCCTGGTGTAGTTTCGAGGATTCCGGCTTCGGTTGACCAGGGTTAAAGGGTCAGGACTCCGGGCCTGGTGCGGGGATTGTGGTGGAGGAGATCACGGGACACGTCTCTACCGTTCAAAAGTTTACTAGCGTCTGATCGGAACTTCAATTTCCGACTCTAAACTATATATTAATTCGTTACCAATGGTTCATTCCCTCTTCACGAAATCATATAAATAATTATCAGCATTTAAATTATATAATTATAAAGGTGAACATCGTTTCACAACGATTTAGTGAACATAATATCAAGATATTAACGACCCTAAAGCAAACGGTGGATCGTGTATGCGGTCGCGGGAATATTTAAACTGATCCTCTTTACAGTTCTTCTAAACTTATTTCTACAAAGTTTTATAACTAAATTAACTTGATCAAGGTAATCTTATACAGTACTAAATTACCTAACATTAATTAATCTCTACAATATATACAATCACCGGGTTCTGGTAGGAAATTGTTCACTCTAGTGAGGTTACCCTATCGGAATGTTGTTGCCAACATTCCCCAGATACCGGTGTAGTCAATTTATTTCTCACAGATTGGGGCCCGGCGAAGTATGATGTGTCACATCATGTTATATCACCTGCGGCTAACAAATCACGCAAATTTCTTCTAGACCCCGCAGCAGCTGCTCGTGGTGGTCTTGGGCTCCCTATTACTATGGGTTGCTGTTCTTCTTCCGGTGGGATGGCGAGTTCCATAGGTATGAGACGATCTACAGTTCGGAGAGTGGTTTGTCCTCGAGATACAACCTTAACGGTTCTGATAACTCCTTCGGAATCAGGATAGACTTCTTGGATCCTTGCTAAGGGCCATTTAGAGTGAGGTTGGTCCATTTTCAACAAGACTATGTCTCCCACTACCGGTTTGTGACGGTTACTAGCAGAATTCGCACCATAATACCTCTCCCGTAAGCTCAAGATATACTCAGATGCCCAATGTTTGTTCCAGGCGTCCAGTATTTTGCAGAGTTTATGGTAGCTTCGTCGCAAGTGTGCATCTGCTTCATTAACGGAGGGATCCACTAATTCCTCGGTCACGTCCAAACGGGGGACTGGGTCCAATCGTCTACCATATAATAAATGAGCCGGTCTTAAGGCCTCAATTTCCAGATTGGAGTCATCTTGATACGTTGGTGGTCGATTATTTACTCTGGTTTCTATTTCGGGTACAACAGTTCTTAACTCATCCAAGGTGACCTTGGACTTGTGAAGAACCCTTTTCAGGCACGATTTTACGATACCTATCATTCTCTCTGTAAATCCATTTTGCCAAGGGGCTCTGGGAGTTGTGAATGACCAATAACAATTTCTAGAATCTAACATTTGCTGTACTGCGTTGCTCTTTAATAGTTCAGAAACCAACTGTGATGCGCCCACAAAATTTGTCCCATTGTCACTAATCAAACGTCTGGGACAACTTCGCCGAGCGGCAAATCTTCTAAATAAATTTATAAAGGTTTCCGAGCTCATGTCCTCCGCTATTTCCAAATGGATAGCCCGAGTGCTGGTACAGGTGAATAGACATATGTAAACCTTCTTGGGTGGACCATCATCTCCTGTGAGAGTGATGGCACCAGTATAATCTATACATGTTACCTCAAACGGTGTCCTTTGGTGAATGCGGTCTGGCGGAAGAGCTGGTGGTCCATGGTAAGGAATAGCGATAGCTGTATACCTCTTGCAAATTATGCAATTCTTGATACAGCGTTTAACAACTTGTCGTCCCTGGGGTATCTAATATGTTTGTCGCATATAGGCTAGAGTGTCTGCTACCCCACCGTGTTTAGTGGTTTCATGCCATTTTAAAACCATCAATTTGGTGAGGTCGCTATCCTTGGGCAATAGGATCGGATGCCGAGTTTTGAGGGGTAGATCAGCTTTACCAATACGACCTCGACAACATATTAATTCTTGATTGTCTAGATACAGCCCAAGGTCCTTCATTCTTTTGGTTTGCTTGGGATTGGGTTTACGTAGCTGTGTTAATTCCTCATCATACTTTTCAGCTTGTATCCTTCTGATCCAGTAGGTAAGTGGGTCTAATTCATCCATCTTTACCTTCTTGCTCAGGAACTTTTAACACAAATTTAGTTACAGTTAATAGTTTGTCCAACTTTGGAGAACGTGGTGATGTCAATCACTGAAGGCTCTGGGATAATTATTGGGTCCATATGAACTTTATCATCATTAACCTTCTGGTATGATTTTTGTTCTGGCCAATCACTCTGACGTAGCCAAACCGGACCCTGAAACCACAGAGTTTCGTTAATCAGTTTCTTGACACCAACACCTCGGCTCACCAAGTCAGCCGGATTATCCTTGGACTTAACATGCATTAATGTATAGTTCATTTGCAGTTCCTTTATTTTGTGTACTCTGTTATGCACATAAACTATGTGACTATCATTCTTAGCTATCCAGTGCAAACATATCTCACTATCTGTCCATATATATGTCTCACCTAAAAAGGGAAACATACCATTCAAATAAGTAGCTAACCTAGTTCCCAATTCAACAGCGGTGAGCTCCAACTGTGGAAGGGTACGTTGTGTTAATGGCGCTACTCGGGATTTGGACATAATCATAGTAAATCGGACTTCAGTGACACAATAAGCTACTGCACCATACGCCTTAGATGAGGCATCACAAAATATGTGCAATTGAGCACACTCATTATCAGAGGTAGGATCAAATCTTCTAGGAAACTTGACTGAGGATACCTTCTCATATTCCACCTGCAATTTGTTCCACTCTTCTGTATACTTTTCAGGTAATGGAGTATCCCAACTCAGTGCTTCTCTCCAGGCCTCCTGAACTAAAATCTTCCCTTTAATTGATATGGGACTAAATATGCCCAATGGGTCGAACATCATAGAGACCTGATTTAAGAGTGTACGTTTTGTGAGTTTTACATCGGGAAACTTGAGGGGCTTTAGAGACATCTCATCAGTAGTTGTTTTCCACAGCAATCCTAGTACTGGTTGATATTCTGGTATTTGATAGTCAGGATAGTCTCTTCTTATCTGGTTCAAAAGAATATGAGAGTTTGAATTCCAACTTTGTAGTGGCATATTGGCTTTATTACATTCTTGCCTTGCCAAATTGTAGATTTCAATCACCTCTTCTCCACTGTCGGCAACGCCCTGAATATTATCCATGTAAAACAGTTGACCCATTTCCGGTTTCTCTGTCTTCTGGAAATGATATCAAAAGTGCTGCACAACAAGAAAGGACTAGAGCAGGAACCAAACAACACTGACCGAAAGCGGTATTCTTTTATCCGCCCACCAGGCTGAAAAGGATCTTCAGGCCAAAGGAACTTTGTGAATTTGCGGTCCTGCTCCTTTAACCCTATTCTCAAAAAGGCTTTGGAGATATCTGCCACAAACCCAAATCACTTCGTCCTGAATTTTAATAGTACATCACCCAGTATTTCAGTCAGATTTGGTCCTACATAGAGACAATCGTTTAGACTTGCTTCATTCTTCGCTGCTCGAGAACTGCAGTTAAATACCACTCTGATGGGGGTAGTACTGGAGTCCTTACTTACAGCATGATGAGGAAGGTAATGACCCTCTTTATGGTTTATTTCACCTGGGACCTCCTCAATAAAGTCATTTTCCAACTGCTCTTGAATTATTTTATGATAAATGTCCAGTCGTTCAGGATGTTGACGCAATCTCTCCACCATTTTATTTAATTGACATCTTGAACTCTGGTAGTTAGTTGGTAATTCAGGGGCATTTATCATCCATGGAAATCCTACCCAGTACTGGCCATCCTTATACTCAACTGTGTCTAGGCAGTGGTTATATGTTAAGATGTCTTCAGGGGTGGGAAGATCTGCTTCTATACCCACAGTGTCCAGTTCCCAAAGTTTGTGAACAGGTTCTTGTTGCTCTTCTAGAATGTCTCCTAGTTGTGATGATATTAATTCTGCATCAATTCTAGCCACCACCAGAGATTGTGCCGGAGTCACAAAGACTGGATCCATCCGGTTGTCTGATTCACTTGGGCCACATGTGGGTAGAGATCCCATGATTATATATCCACCTGATGAAGAAATTAACTGGATACCGTGTATCAGAGTCATTTTTCGCAAGAAGCGACCACAATAGTCGGAGCCGATGATCAGTTGAATTGGACCTACTACGTCAGACTCTATAGTTCGGTCTGCTAGTTGAACACCCTTCTTTGTTAAGAAGTTAGATGCTTCCTTTAAACCCTTATTTACCACAGAAGTGTTCATGTCCACCGCAGTCACTTTACATTTATATTTGCCCAATTTAATCAGGGGTTTAACCACGTCAAATGTTTGTGTTTCCTTATTTGACAAAAATCCAGTTATTGCCATGTTCACTCTTCCTACTGTTGGCAAATTCATGGCTCTGACAACATTTCCGGCAATGAAGGTCTTTTGCGCTCCAGTGTCAAAGAGTGCTTTGACCGGCATAACCTCTTTTCCTCTGATCAGTTGAATCTCGGCTGTAGGAGTAGCTGCCGGCGTATGCATTGGGTTTCCAGTGGTCAGGGTCATATTTACACTTGTCGGTTTGGGTTGTACTTCACTGATCTTGGGACACAACGCGGTATGATGTACCAGTCTTGCACCGAAAACATACATTTAATTTAGTGGCACATTCCTCAGTAGAATGTCTTGTGCTAAGGCAAACAAGACACTTACCTAGTTCGATGAGTCGTGGAAGTCTAGCCTTAAGATTTGGATAAGTCCTACAATACACTGTGGAGTGTTGTTCTGAACATAAAATACACACCTTCCGGTTTTCTTGGCTTACCCCTGGTGTGGGGTTAATATTTCTGGTTACTTCTTGGGTCACTGGAGAATTGAGACGGGAATTTTTTCTCTCCCAAACACCTTTTGTTTTAGATACTGTATTAGTTTGATTATTCTGCTGGACGGATGTCACATAGGTACCAACCTCTTCCTTCTTGAACGGTTTTGCTTTTTCCTTAGTCCCTGTTGTTGACACTTTTGTGTATTTAACCTTGTTGTTTCCTTCCTTGATACCGCTATCCTTTTTGGAAACCTGCATGTGTTTGCACAGCTCTCTTAAACCCTCTTCTATCTCTTGATACGTGAAGTAGTTCTTCTTATACCTGTGGTACAATTCATCACAGGTTTTTTGAGAGAGCTTTTGTTGTACAATATGGTTCAAGAGCCAAGAAGCTGAATCAAGATCTTTCTGGGTACTAAGTGATTTCAAAACACAATTCAAGCTGATCCGGAATGACTGAAGATCCTGGTACGTATGCTTTGGTCCTGATAACTCCAGCAATTTGTAAACTAGGCGCTGTAGAGTCAACTCCGTATCTTCAAAATTCTCCTTGAGTACGTCTAGAGCTGCTGTATAATTGGCATCTGTTATGGGAAGTTCCTTGATAAAATCCAATGCAAAACCCTTAAGTTGACCCAACAAGTATGAACATTTATTTGCTGCAGAAATATCTAACCTGTCATGAACTAAACCTTTAAATTTGTCCCAAAAGGTATTCCAATCAGATTGCCCATCAAATTCAGGTAAGGTTATAGGTGGCAACTTAAAGTTTTGTTGTCCGGAGCCGCAGTACCATTACTGGTACCATTACTCCCTGTTTCGGTAACTGTCTCTGTCGCCAAGGATTCGAACCCAGCTAGTTGATCCAAATAATTTTCACGGGCATTTGCATAGGCTTGCTGTAATTCCTCAAACCTTTCAGATTGTTCTTGTTTGATGCAAAAGTCCTCCAATTTATTGCAAGACTCTTCATAATTAGCCCACCGGGTTTTAAGATCTTGGATTTGAGATTTTAACAGCTCCCTTGGACAGGGGTCACGTCTTTTTACCTCCTGACAATTATTTAATGCTCTAATTACCCAGCCTAATTTCCCCACCATAGATTTTCTCAAGAGTGTATCAGTCATTTTGGAAAATGGGTAATTATTTTCAGGACTATTATTAATGTTTATACTGAAGACTAATTTTCAACAATCAAAATTATATTTAGATATAGCCTAACACATACTCAATTTAGCTGTTAATCTTTAGCATTATATGCGTACCATTATTTGCTACAAATTCAGATGAATAATTAGTTGAAAACATTAAGTCCACAATATAATTTACCTAATACGTGGGAACGCACGCTAGTAGGGGGAGGGAATATATTTATTATTGATCTAAATGTCATATATGCTCCGTCCCGAGCATTTAGCTGGTCTACTTGGTCTTTCAGACGCAGGTGACATTAAAGGACAGAAACATAAAAATGGCCTAAATTATCAAATAATAGGGAGAATTTAGGTACAAGAATGAAGCTAAAGCTGTAAATATTTAGTTAATCATTGATTTCTTATCCCAGATGTTAGTGGGTTCTTGTGGTAGTAGCATTTTTCTAAAAGGGGGGGGGGGAAACATTTATTATTTTTTAAATTTGGTATATGCTCCGTCCCGAGCATTTAGCTGGTCGACCTAGTCTGCCAGACGCGGGTGACATTAAGGACGGAGACATAAAATGGTCTAAATAAGAAAAATATGAGGGAAATTTAGGGACTGCAACGAATCAAGCTCCGAGTTTCACAAACGCCAGAGAACGCAACGTTGCAGACCCTCCTACCAGTCCTCTACCACAGGATTTAAATGCCATGCGATTTTATCTTATTATTAATTGAAATGCCACTCACCCAAGGCCATCGCCTCACAGTTAGGGACCTCATAACGGCGGGGGATCAATCTATGTCCCACAAAAACGACCTTAAACATTAGCCTACCGCTGCAGCTTAGCAGGGACCCTAACTGTTGAAAACTGGCCCTAACTCAACCCCTAGTCTACACACCGATCAGAATCCTCACTCGGGGCACCAAAATGTGCGGGATAATATGGTGTTACGATCCAGGTTCTCAAAGACACAGGGCTCTTCAACATTGGACTAGATAATGGCAAAAAGCAACAACGGTAACACTAGATCCAACCCCTGCCTTAAACACTGGAAAACAAAACACCATTACCGCCCTGAGTCGTGCCTGGACAACGAGGTATCCTATGACTCGGTAACTGGTGCACACTCACTAGGCTGACGCTCAATGAAACAGCCTATTCTCAAACAGTAAAAGATTACTCGATTATGTTACACAAAGAAAAGATAGGCAACGTGATTAATTAACGTTACGGTAGATACTCAAATAACTGGCACTCCTGTATTAAAGAAAGTGCAATACTAGTCCTGCAACATCAACTGGAAACTTCTGAAATAAGTCTGATGCTGGGAAGATGTTCGTAAAGAATCTTGAACAATTATAATGCAGAATACGGGTCACAATAAATGCTAGAACATATAGTAATAATAGGCAGGCGAATAATAAAGAATGCGCAAAGGTAGTAATGCTCGACAACTAAAGAAATGCTTCGTGACACAACGCAACAGCCTACTCGGGTTGTGCAACTCAACAACAACCTCGGCTCAAAAGTGCAGTGAATAATAATGTTGCATACATATAATAATGGGGCTTATCTCTAACCAGTGTCTGCTCAGTTAATAAAGTCTAGCTGGGGTATCAAGGCAGGGCAACAATGGGCGAGCATGCGGCTCGTAGCCTAACGTTGTCCGAGGGTGGTATAATGAAGATTACGTTATATGACGGGGATGCTCTCTTGATAAATCTAGGTCTCTAGTAACTAGCTCTATCATGGCGATCCCTCAGAAGTCAACACAAAGAGGCAGCACTATGTTGTGAGGGATAGGCTATGGCCCTCTCACACCACAGCGCTGTGCTCACAAAGTAAACCAACCCGAAGACAACTTAGGCTCCCACCGTACCTGTCGATGTCGTGCAGAGCTTAGCTAACACTGCACACATCGGAGACAACGACACAATAACCTTACCCCTAGTCTAGCTTTAGATAACCAAGCAGAATCACTCAACACCCTGCAAGGGAGACATATACCGGTCTACAACCTTCCCGAGAGAGGACACATACGGAAAAGTCCGTCTCTCTAACCCTCAATAAAGCATAATACCTCCTTAACCTAATACATGGAAATATCTGAGAGCTTCGCGTACAATACGACTGATCGACGGTGAACGTCTATGCTGAAACCAGAAGGGATGTTGAGTTTAATAAAGAATAGAGAATGAGAAAGGAGAAGTCGAGAGAGAGAAATAGTATGCAAAGTAGCGAGTATGGGGGACAGAATTGCAAAGGATGTAGGCGATACGCGTGTCAGGCAAGCTCTGAGCTGGTAAAGAACACGAGGCAGCGACGGGAAGGGACTAGTTGACCACCCGGCCGCCAACGCCGTCAGCGCCCAAGCGAGCCGCGTCATAGCTCACCTCGCTGCCGGTGTACCCCCTCACTCTCTCGCTCGCCTCCCACACAAGCAACATTTATATTATAGCGAATATAAAATATAAGGCGCAGTCAGAGACCAAAACAAAGACCATTTCTAGACTGTCTGTGGCAACACGACACTAATGAAATAAAGCAGATCATTTTAGGACAACTGTAGCCTATCCCCCCATCCTGGCGAGCGCTGGCGAGCTGCAATGCCCCACGCAACCATTCTGCTAACGCCGGGAGGCGTCACACCCCCCCCCAAGATATGGGACACTCAACCATTAGCCCATATCTGAACAGGCAGAATGTCGCTAAAATCTGCCACTCCTAACCACTCTGCCTCTCATGGAATGCAAGCTCAGTTTCCTCAAACAAAAAAAAAATACAACATTTTTATATAAAAAAATCTTATCACCCTTCCCAAATATAATACATTAATTCATAACATTGTGCTCCCAGAGCGAGCTTTAAGAAGCACAGCTTACTGAGGGAAAATCATCTGCACTCAGTACTCAGCTACAATATTATCTTAAAATTAATTATTAAAAAGAAAGTTTTTATTTAATTTTTCATATTTTATTTTAATGTTGTTTTTGGCGGCTACTATAGATGTAGCCTAATTTTCTTCTAATCAAAGCCAACAACTCCTGCCCTGCGACCCTACGCTGATGCTACACACGCGAGCCAACAAGCACCAGCGCAAAAATACACCGCGAGCCAAGACAGGAGGCTATACCAACATACTGTGGTAGCCTACCCCGGATCTTCCACCCGCGACAAACAGTCCGCAATCACATTCTCACAACCGGCAATATGGCGAATGTCTAAGTTGTACTCTTGCAACATGAGCGACCATCTGGTCAGCCTCATATTCCGGTTGTGGAATTAATTGAGGAATTTAAGCGGGTGGTGGTCGGTATACACTACCACGACTGGTCCATATGCAGGAACATAGACCTCAAAGTGTCTGAGCGCTAACACGATTGCCAGCAGTTCCTTTTCAACAACCGAATAGTTTTTCTGTGCTGAATTAAATTTCTTTGAAAAGAAACTGACTGGATGCTCAAGACCTTCCTCGTCTGTCTGCAAAAGTACGGCACCAGCCCCTACTCCGCTGGCATCAGTCGCCAACTGAAATGGTCGTTCAAAGTCCGGGGCCCTGAGGATAGGGTGAGTGCATAAAAGGTGTTTAACTACTCGAAACGCCTGCTCACACTCAGGTGCCCAGCGGAACTTTTTATCTTTAGCTAGTAGATCTGTCAAAGGAGCTAACACAGTAGAATAGCCTCTTATAAAGCGGCGGTAATACCCAATCATGCCCAAAATCTCATGATCTGCCGCTTGGTGGTCGGCCTGGGGAACAAGTCGATAGCCTGCATCTTCTGTTGGGGCGGGCTCACCTGCCCTAACCCAACCACAAACCCCAGATACTGCACCGTGGCTTGCACAAAGTCACACTTGCCCAGATTAACCACCAAGCCTGCTTTACTAAGTTGACTAAATAAGGCTTCTATGTGCTCAC
Source organism: Paralithodes platypus (assembly GCA_032716605.1). NCBI lineage: Eukaryota > Metazoa > Arthropoda > Malacostraca > Decapoda > Lithodidae > Paralithodes > Paralithodes platypus. The sequence goes on from CM064480.1 coordinate 9,928,237, forward strand.
AGTGACTTTGGAAATCGTTGTCATAAATGATCACGTCATCAAGGTAGACAGTGCAGTTTGGGATGTCTGCTACGATGTCGTTCATTAAGCTCTGGAAAGTGGCCGGTGCATTTTTCAGACCATATGGCATCACGTTGCAACGGTAAGTACTGCCATCCACCACAAACCCGCACACCTCTTTAGCCCGCTCAGACAGTGGTACTTGCCAGTAGCCTTTGACGAGGTCTACCTTAGTCAAGTACCTTGCTTTCCCGATCTTATCCACACTGTCATCCACCCGGGGAAGAGGATATGCATTGGTGGGGGTCAACCCGTTCAACCGCCTAAAGTCAATGCAGAACCGAACTTTTCCATCAGGTTTGGGATGCAGAGTGACAGGAGAAGTCCACCGTACTGCCCCCTTCTCGATCAAGCCTCTCGCCAGCATATACTCCAGCTCATCCCTGAGCGCTGGGAGTTTAATGGGTGGCACCCGGTAAGGTATCGACTTGAAGGGGGGGTGCTCTCCTACATCGACATCATGCACCGCTTGAGTAGTGAGGCCTGGGTGCTCGGCAAATACAGTGGGGTATGAATAGAACAGGCGCTGCACTGCCACCTGCTGTTCCTCCGGCAGGTGCGCCAGAGCATCATGCGCACATTGGCTCGAATTCCCCGCCCACTGATCAGCCGAGACATGACAATCCCAGTTATCATCCACCTGATCATTGCTGCCCCCCTCTCCTTCTCCACCATGACCGCAGCAGGTCAACACAGGGACAGCTAGTGACTCAGGTGGGCGCCTCACATACTCCTTCAACAAATTAATGTGGCATAGTTGGTTATGCTTCTTCCGGTCTGGAGTGGCAACGAGGTAATCTAGATCGGAGATCTTTGACACCACCCGATAAGGCCCAGCGTACTTGGCAGCCAGAGGATGACCTGACAAAGGCAACAGGACCAACACCTCTTGACCTACCTGAAACTCCCGGAGTTTCGCCTTAGTATCGTACCTGTCCTTCATACGGGCCTGCGAACTCACCAAATTACGCCCGGCCAGCTCCAGACTTCTAAGCATTCTCTCTCTGCTCTCGAGGACGTATCTCAACATAGAACATGGCTTAGTGGTACCCTCCCAAATCTCCTTCACCATGTGGAGAGGGCCCCTCACCTGATGCCCGAAAACAAGCTCATTCGGACTGAAACCGAGACTCTCTCCAGGTACTTCTCTTGCCGCGAACAAAACATACGGCAGACTAAGGTCCCAATCCTTTCCGTTCTCTGCGCAATAACATCGAAGCATGCTTTTCAGCGTGGCGTGCCACCTCTCCAACACCCCTTGACTCTCCGGGTGATACGCAGAAGAGACGACAGTGCTGATGCCATGCTGAATCATAGTTTGTTTGAACAGATTAGATGTAAAATTAGAACCTTGGTCCGATTGCACCTCTTGCGGGTAACCATACCGCGAGCAATACAAGAGCAGGTTCCAGACAACAGTTTTCGCCGTGCCATTACTCATTGGATATGCATCAGGATAACGAGTGGCCACATCCATGATAGTTAATAGAAATTTATTACCGGCACTAGTAGGGGGTAGGGGTCCGACCATATCAATGATGACCTTACTGAAGGGCGGTCCACTGACAGGAATGGGGTGCAACGGGGCTCTCGGAATTGTTTGGTTAGGTTTTCCAACCCTCTGGCACGTATGACACTTTGCTATCCAGGTTAACACCTGCCCCTTCAACCCCGGCTACCAAAACAATTTTTCTAAAGCCGCCACCGTTTTTCTCACCCCTAGATGTCCTGCCAGTGGTATGTCATGCGCCAACCTCAGTAGGCTATCCCTGCACTCCCGTGGCACCACCAACTGGTCCACTACTCCGGACCCCTCTTGCCAACTACGTTTAGGGTCTTGAAAACGCCTATAGAGGATGCCTTCTAAATAAAAAAAATCTCCTGGCTGTGCATCGCCGTCCTCGTCGAGCTCTACAGCTCCATTAGCACACGTTTGGAGCTCAGGGTCCTCTAGTTGCAACCGACGTATATCTGAGGGTGCCAAGCGATCTAACTGCTCCCGGAGCAATACATGACCTTCCCCGATACTGGGCTACTCCCTCTGTCTCTCTCGATGTACATAACGTTGCTGTCGTGGAGACTCGTCATGCCCAGCCTCGTCACTCTCGATGACAGGCCCAGGGGCTACTCCAGAATTAAGTAATGGTGCTAATACTGAATCACCCAGGAGAGCCGCCGAGTCAAAACTCTTAAAACCAACTCCAGCTTTAGCCTCCTCCTGTTGATCGTTCCTCCGCTGGTCTGAAGACGGAGGACTAGGCTGTGACACTTTAGCTGCCCGAGCTCGGGTGACAACACATGCCATGGGTTGTGTCTGGCATCGCTCGACCCACTCTTGCTCTTCCCTACTCACGTCGGCCGGCCTCTCGGCAACGACTAAGGGTAGAACCTCAGAAGCGGGCATTGCAAAATTGTTGCCGAGAAGAAGGTCGACGCCCTCCACTGGCAGTTTCTCCACAATCCCGACATCCAATTCACGTGCCACACCATCCACCTCCAACTCCAACCGCACCAGCGGGTATGACCGAGTTGCATTAATACCCTGCAGCACTACCACCCGAGCTGCGTTTATAGGGTAGCCAGTCAAGTTTTTCATCAGAGTCTGGGAAGCACCTGTATCACGCAAGACCTCTACTCCATGCTTGCGCCCCGCCCACATCATGCAACCCCGCCCTCTATGGTCGCAAAAAACATCCTGAGCAGGGTTCGAGCCTCCCAGGTGCTTCTGCATTGGCTGTGCCTCAGCCTCTGACGAACTGCCCCGGGCAAACTCAGATGACTTCGGAGACACACCAATGTTGCAGGCCAAAGACACAGCTGCTGTAGGTGGTTTGCTAGGACAGACTCTTGCAAAGTGCCCCTTTTTATGACAATGATAACACTCCAACTCCCCTTTGGGCTTCCCTTGGTACTGGGAAGGGCCCGGCCCCTTCTTAAACGGGATGGTGCTAGTCTTGTGGTCAGTCTTGGTATCATGGCTCTTGTACTTGTTTGCATAAGGTATATCACTAACTCGGGGGGGTGGGGTGTCACGCCCCTTGTTACCTGCCTCACTATGCTGGGCAGACCCGCACCCACGAATTAGTGATAGCCGGAGGTCAGCCATCTCAGCTGCCTCCTGTAGAGTTTTTGGTTGCTTTTCTTTCAGGTTTAACGTCAGGTCGCCGCCCGTGCATTTGAAAAACTGCTCTAACAGCACCAACTGTTTAATGTCGTCAAACGTAGTAGCTTTCTCCGACCTCAGCCAATTCCCAAAAGCATCGGACAGCTCCCGGGCATGTTCCAAAAAGGTGCTCTCCCGACCCTTGGTAACACCCCGGAACTTCAACCTGTACGTCTCTGGTTGTAGTTCGTATGCTCTCAGGACAGCCTCCTTGAGTTCCTCATAGATAATACACGACTCTATAGGCAATGCATCATAAGCCTTGAGTCCCTTGCCCACAAGTCTAGAGGAAACAAGGGCTGCCCACTTCTCCCCAGGCCACTGGTGTTCCTGGCACTTCTTCTCGAATCTCATGAAAATTCGGTGACACCCGACTCATCAAATACAGGGACTAGTTTCAACAGGTGCGACAAAGACTGATCATGCCCAATTCCCACCACCGAGACGTTGCCCTGTCGTTTCCACCCGAGTCTTCTCAAGATCGATATCTGCACGGTACCTGGTAGACTCAGCCTCCGACTGGGCTTTTATTCTCGCGAGTTCGAGATCAGTCTGTTGTTTAGCCTTAGCGAGTTCGAGATCAGCCTGTCGCTTAGCCATCTCAAACTGCCGCTGCTGGTTAGCCATCTCAAGCTGGAAGAGCATTTCTGTAGTGAAACCTTGAGGAGGAAGTGCAACTATTGGAGGCCCACCCAGCGATCCTAAACCACGCTGCCAGCGGCTATCGGCCTGCGGGAACGTACTAAACTCCGGCATCCTAGAGGTCCCGATGGGAGTAGAGTGGAGGGGGGGCTCGAGTAGAAGTCCCCGAGCACCCTCTCCACCCTGGACCTCACTAGCCGCCCCCAGTACGCAAGCCCTCAAATCGTTCTTCTTGATGCCATGAGCCACCTTAAGCCCCATGAGGGGAGCCAAACACAGTAGACCATACTTGCTAATTCCCTCTAGTCGATCAGCCGTTATAGGCACCTCCAAAAACTTCTTTGCGGCCTCCTCACTAGTTACTAACCCCCCTGGCATCTGCCCATCAGAGCCTGCATCATTCCCTGAACCCTCAGTATGATCTTATTCGTCTCCCATGGTGTCCACCAACAAATTTCACGTTTATAAAAAAAAAAAAAAAGTACCCAAGCTCCTATGTAGCACTCACTATTCACTTGCCAACAATGTCTGAAGACTCTCAAGTGCTATACTACTTTGCCAAAATAAATTTAACGTGCCCACTATATTCCTCAATAAAACAAATGACCACAACAATCCTGCAATTATCTCTTAGTTCACAAGATCCTGAGCTAGGTCGCCATTTGTTACGATCCAGGTTCTCAAAGACACAGGGCTCTTCAACATTGGACTAGATAATGGCAAAAAGCAACAACGGTAACACTAGATCCAACCCCTGCCTTAACCCTTAACTGTCGGCGAGCAACATAAGTCGAGTTAAATAAAGCTGGACTATGTGGCGGCGCTCGACATAGGTCGTGTGGCAATTTCAGCACGTAATGTTGCTGAGAGAGAGAGACAAGTGGTGGCAGGAGAGTAGCGAGCGTATGACTGCTCCAGACCACCGCGGCGAACCTACTGACACGAATCCCACCTCCTCCCTCCCTCTCTCACTCGCTATATACGGAATTGTATGGGGAAAGTGCCTAATTACATGCTTTTTGCACTCGCGTTGCACGGTTATTGCAAGAAAACTAGCCATCATAAAAGGATCGTTATAGTGTCATTCGAAAGCTCTGTTTATGCCCTTTCAGGGATAGATACTTGTTTTACGTTCTGGGTCTTATTTAGGCATGAAAATGATCACGTAAACAGCCCTATTTTGGCTAAAAACAGCCCGCTGGGCGGTACATATAAATAAACCGCATAGGCCGCTCGTAAGGTGTTAAACACTGGAAAACAAAACACCATTACCGCCCTGAGTCGTGCCTGGACAACGAGGTATCCTATGACTCGGTAACTGGTGCACACTCACTAGGCTGACGCTCAATGAAACAGCCTATTCTCAAACAGTAAAAGATTACTCGATTATGTTACACAAAGAAAAGATAGGTAACGTGATTAATTAACGTTACGGTAGATACTCAAATAACTGGCACTCCTGTATTAAAGAAAGTGCAATGCTAGTCCTGCAACATCAACTGGAAACTTCTGAAATAAGTCTGATGCTGGGAAGATGTTCGTAAAGAATCTTGAACAATTATAATGCAGAATACGGGTCACAATAAATGCTAGGACATATAGTAATAATAGGCAGGCGAATAATAAAGACTGCGCAAAGGTAGTAATGCTCGACAACTAAAGAAATGCTTCGTGACACAACGCAACAGCCTACTCGGGTTGTGCAACTCAACAACAACCTCGGCTCAAAAGTGCAGTGAATAATAATGTTGCATACATATAATAATGGGGCTTATCTCTAACAATTGTCTGCTCAGTTAATAAAGTCTAGCTGGGGTATCAAGGCAGGGCAACAATGGGCGAGCATGCGGCTCGTAGCCTAACGTTGTCCGAGGGTGGTATAATGAAGATTACGTTATATGACGGGGATGCTCTCTTGATAAATCTAGATCTCTAGTACCTAGCTCTATCCTGGCGATCCCTCAGAAGTCAACACAAAGAGGCAGCACTATGTTGTGAGGGATAGGCTATGGCCCTCTCACACCACAGCGCTGTGCTCACAAAGTAAACCAACCCGAAGACAACTTAGGCTCCCACCGTACCTGTCGATGTCGTGCAGAGCTTAGCTAACACTGCACACATCGGAGACAACGACACAATAACCTTACCCCTAGTCTAGCTTTAGATAACCAAGCAGAATCACTCAACACCCTGCAAGGGAGACATATACCGGTCTACAACCTTCCCGAGAGAGGACACATACGGAAAAGTCCGTCTCTCTAACCCTCAATAAAGCATAATACCTCCTTAACCTAATACATGGAAATATCTGAGAGCTTCGCGTACAATACGACTGGTCGACGGTGAACGTCTATGCTGAAACCAGAAGGGATGTTGAGTTTAATAAAGAATAGAGAATGAGAAAGGAGAAGTCGAGAGAGAGAAATAGTATGCAAAGTAGCGAGTATGGGGGACAGAATTGCAAAGGATGTAGGCGATACGCGTGTCAGGCAAGCTCTGAGCTGGTAAAGAACACGAGGCAGCGACGGGAAAGGACTAGTTGACCACCCGGCCGCCAACGCCGTCAGCGCCCAAGCGAGCCGCGTCATAGCTCACCTCGCTGCCGGGTGTACCCCCTCACACTCTCTCGCTCACCTCCCACACAAGCAACATTTATATTATAGCGAATATAAAATATAAGGCGCGGTCAGAGACCAAAACAAAGACCATTTCTAGACTGTCTGTGGCAACACGACACTAATGAAATAAAGCAGATCATTCTAGGACAACTGTAGCCTATCCCCCCATCCTGGCGAGCGCTAGCGAGCTGCAATGCCCCACGCAACCATTCTGCTAACGCCGGGAGGCGTCACAATGGCCAAAGGTTATCTCTTACCACACCAATCAAAATATAAAATGAATAAACATAAATAAAAATAAAGTCTGAGATCGCCTACCTTATGGTATGAACTATGGTAGCCTATCTCTCAGGATGCCCTAACTAAACATTGTATCAATGGCCATGTATATCAATGACTTAGCTATACTAGGGTCCTGGTGTAGTTTCGAGGATTCCGGCTTCAGTAGACCAGGGTTAAAGGGTCAGGACTCCGGGCCTGGTGCGGGGATTGTGGTGGAGGAGATCACGGGACACGTCTTTACCGTTCAAAAGTTTACTAGCGTCTGATCGGAACTTCATTTTCCGACTCTTAAATAAACTATATATTAATTCGTTACCAAGGGTTCATTCCCTCTTCACGAAATCATATAAATAATTATCAGCATTTAAATTATATAATTATAAAGGTGAACATCGTTTCACAACGATTTAGTGAACATAATATCAAGATATTAACGACCCTAAAGCAAACGGTGGATCGCGTATGTGGTCGCAGGAATATTTAAACTGATCCTCTTTACAGTTTTTCTAAACTTATTTCTACAAGGTTTTATAACTAAATTTACTTGATCAAGGTAATCTTATACAGTACTAAATTACCTAACATTAATTAATCTCTACAATATATACAATCACCGGGTTCTGGTAGGAAATTGTTCACTCTAGTGAGGTTACCCTATCGGAAGGTTGTTGCCAACATTCCCCAGATAGCGGTGTAGTCAATTTATTTCTCACATATACACTGTATATACTCAGGCACTTACCCCATAGCTTGAGGTGGCCAACTCGAGACAGATCCCAAACTCGGACAACACAACACAACACAAAAATACAAAATATATATTCACACACATCTTGGTAGCCCAGGAGAAGACCCAGAGACCAAGGATCACCAAGGGCCTCCAGTACTCCGCCGGCCCCAGACTTCCCGGAGAAGTTCCGGTCTCAGCAGGCAGACACGCAGTTGAGAACACCAAAATGCGTGCCCACCTCACATCAGGACATAACCCCTCATTTATATCGGTTCCCCGGGCCAGGCGCCTGATGGACTATTACCTAGTCCAACTGGCGCCGCCCAACCAACAACCGCGTTATCACTCATCTGTACACAAGCATTCTCCATTCATTGCTTGTGAATAGATGAGTTATAACCCGGTCATTGATAGAGGGGGTCGGGCCCCAGTTGGAACAGATAATAACATATAACATATACAATTATATTATCTTGATTATAACATTATTATGTGCTCTCCACTAACCAACTTTACTCCTAAACTCGATTAATGAAATTAACAAACACATGTGGCAGTCCGGGGATTCAAACCCAGGACGCTCACACCGAAAATCAACACACTTATGCATTGCGCCACAAAGACAGTTAAAGAATGTTGCACAAGCCTACAATTTATTATGCAGTTTCGAATCCTGCATACCAATCTTAGCATGTACAATCATTCCAACTGCACTATCGGAGGCTGTGAATAGGTGAATGGAAATAGTAATTAATGGGGCGCTTAACCCTAGGGAAGGCCTCTCGATAAACTACTACTGAACCAGAATTAATTATTATGTTCTCTCCACTAACCAACTTTACTCCTAAACTCGATTAACGAAATTAACAAACACATGTGGCAGTCCGAGGATTCGAACCCAGGACGCTCACACCGGAAATCAACACTTATGCATTGTGCCACGAAGACAGTTAAAGAATGTTGCACAAGCCTACAATTTATTATGCAGGTTCGAATCCTGCATACCAATCTTAGCATGTACAATCATTCTAACTGCACTATCGGAGGCTATGAATAGGTGAATGGAAATAGTAATTAATGGGGTGCTTAACCCTAGGGAAGGCCTCTCGATAAATTACTACTGAACCTGAATTAATTATTATGTTCTCTCCACTAACCAACTGTACTAACCAACTGACTTGATTAATTAAATTAACAAACATATGTGGCAGTCCGGAGATTCGAACCCAGGACGCTCACACACTTATGCATTGCGCCACGAAGACAGTTAAAGAATGTTGCACAAGCCTACGATTTATTATGCAGTTTCGAACCCTGCATACCAATCTTAGCATATACAATCATTCCAACTGCACTATCGGAGGCTATGAATAGGTGAATGGATATAGTATATAATTAATGGGGCGCTTAACCCTAGGGAAGGCCCAGTTAGGTGAGGGTGGCGTATATGTCCTTTGACATCTGGGCAAACCTTGTGGGGAAGTAACTGGGAAAATACCAATTTCAACATGCAATATTTTAGTATCACTTGAGATTCTGATTTTTTCCTATAGGGCATGTTATGCATATATTTTGTGTTACATATCCTAATCCTGAAGTACGGCACATCTACTTTGGGACACCCTGTATATATATATATATATATATATATATATATATATATATATATATAATATTATATATATGCATATATAATATTATATGTATTTATATATACAGTATATATATTATATATATATATATATATATATATATATATATATATATATATATATACAGTATATATACAGTATATATATACAGTATATATATATATAAGTTTATCTCACAAAAACACATGAGCTACTAAATGTCTTATACTCCCAGCCGGACTTGATCCACCGACAGTCAGGACGAGTATTCATGACTCTCTCAATATATCTTTTGTTCAACCTATGACTTGAACTGCTTCAAATGTCGTCCGTCTAGGCAGTAACACTCCAACGCACCTTGAATTTGGCTTTCTGTCACTCTTTCGGCTTTGGAGGAGACTCATGTTACAGGCAGCTCTGGCTTTTGTCTCTTTCATTCATAAAAAACTAAATCAATTATTTATAAATTGTATCCTTGTCACGATGTATCTGTGTGTTGGAAGAAATACATAAATATATAAATTTTATAGATTTATATTATATGTAATTGAAATAAAGTAATTGTACAGTATATCAAAGTACGTATTGTTTTACTCCATCTGTCACCACCCGAATTTATGGTGAACATGATAGCCACTATACCACACTGATTTACAAGAGTATTTGCATATTAAGAACCTTAATTCACTAAGAAAAATGTGGTGATGGGCTGGTCTATCAGAGTGAGAACTGAGCGATCTCTGCCATACCCATAGCTTACTCTGACTGTTCCTTTAACTTATATATTTTCTAGATCTCAAGTGACGGCGTCTTTTCCGTGGATTGACCTCCCAATCTACCAAGATTGGAAGCCAAAGCGTCACATTTTTCCTTTGCCCCTCAACTTTCTCTTTATAATTGCCGAGGGGCACAGGGCCCTGGGTGGGGCTTTGGTTTCCCGGGCGTTTCCGCACCCTCCTCAGCTCCCCGCCATGGAGTGGCTTCGGTCACCCAGGCTTTATTGTGGTCGGCAGGGAGGGTTCTGTGGGGGCGCTCGGTTATGGCCTTGGAATTGCTCGGGGCCTTGGGGCTGTTCGGCCAGGCAGCTTGGGGAACAACAACAACAACAACAACAACTAAGAAAAATAACAATTGAAGGCGTGAAGATGGAGCGTGACATTTGATTGTACAGGGGATAAAATGAAAATAACTCAAACTTCAAAAACATAACCTGCCCAGTCCAGTGGCCATAACATGAGAGGGAAAGAGAACAAGACGAAGAGCAAAAGGAAGATAAGCATATTATTGAAAAGATAAGAAGAAACAGCAGACCGTTGGATAGAGCGAGGTGGACCTGTCGAGTGGGCTCCTCGGTCCCCAGATTCGACTCCCTATATTTGTCCTGTGGCGTTACACCAAGAGCAAGGTGTATTCCAACAAGCCAGGGGACTTTGCAACGTTGGGAGCGGGAATTGAATAAACCTGTGCCTCAGTTTCAGAGGAGCTGCTTGGAAGTGTTGGGTAAACAGTGGTGAAGCACTGGTTACTAGAAAGCAGGCACTCTCGTCGAAGTCAAATTACACAAAAAAAAAAAAAAAAAAATCAAGCTCCCTAAAATTGTTTAAAGGTCCGATTAGGGACTTTCGGGAGACCATATATATATCTATATATATATATACAGTATATATATATATAGTATATACAGTATATCTATCTATATATACAGGATATCTATATATATATATATATATATATATATATAGTATATATATATATATATATATATATATATATATATATTCTTAATTCATAGTTTGTTTTGATAGATGTAATTACGATAAGGACAAAATAGCTTGTCCGGTTGATTGCCATACGATGACGAGATATTTTTCCATTTATTCTAGCTAACCCGCAACAATTTTCTTCAGCTACATATGAACCTATGTGTAATTCAATGAGTAAATGAGATCTTTCCTAAGGTTACCAAAATGTCTAATATTATCAGGAACATATTTGAAATAACGCTAGCATACTGAAGAGGTTAAGACAAATCAAATATATACAATAACAATATTCCATTATCTTTAACCCACTGGACCCCAGCTAGTTATTATTAAATGTACATTGAGAAACCAGCAATTTTTTTGTTTTTCTTAAATAGCTTGAATAGGTGAGAAATTAAGAATAACACACAAAAACACTCAACTCGGTCATTTGGGGGTCCTATGGGGGGGGAGCCTCAGCCATCAGCTGATGCCAGGCGGCCTTCAAGCTTCCCGCCCGGCAAGGCACAGCTGAGCGTGGCAGCATGGGAGATGTACCATGCATCCAGTTTTCGAGTGACCGTTATTTACATCACCCGAGCATCATGTGTGCTTTCATAGTTCATATAAAATAGGAAGATATATCACATAATGTCATTATAAGTGAAGTTACAGTTTGATAAGTGCATAGATTCAAGTTATATAAGTGCTCATGAGTGGCAAGCCTCGCGCGCGTCCTGGTTGTCATGGCGACTGGCGGCCATCATGGTCTCAGACAATAACAGAACACACGCACGTACACACAACCAGCTGATCGACACGCTCCACCCACCACTTTCATTGTGTGCCTCTCCCACTCACTCTGTTTATTCATTTTATACTTTATCGTATATTGCTGGGGAGTCAACTATGTCATGGGGAGCAATGGGGGAGCAATACCCACTCTCCTCCCTTTGTTCTAACATAGTGAGGCGACGAGAGATGGGGACAAAGGGTTTCTCCTCATGCATGTCCTGTATCTCGGCCAAACTGGGACGATACTCTTCCTCTGAATCGATATCTGACGATCCATTGTCACTATCAGGCACATCACTTTCATCAAGTATGGCCATGGCATCATCAAGGGATATTCCCCTGCGTGGGTAACGGCGAGGTAAATCCGACATGATGTTGCACGCGCGAGATCTACGGGTAAACTGACTGTCCTTTGTCATGCGCGTCCCATATCCAAACAGGCCTAGACTTGGGGATTGCCAAGTATTGCCTACATCCTAAGGAATATCCCATACCAATCTCAAAACTATAGCTACCATAGGAAAAGAGTAAATAAGGTCGAAAGTCGTGGTGAGATAAGCGGGTACAGTGTTTTTCCCCTCCTCCCGCACAGACTTAGGGGGTTGCCGAGTATGGCCAAGTAATACCAACATCCTAAGGAGTATCCCACACAAATGTCAAGCTTCTAGCTACTATACGACAGGAGTAAATAAGGTCGAAAGTCGCGGTGAAGTAAGTGGGGAAACTGGCGCCACTAATCCGCCCACCACCATCCGCGCGGCTTGCCTAGGCGGTTGCCGGGTACCGCCACTGTTCGGCAACACCGTAAGGAATATCCCATACCATTTTCAAGCCATTTCCTAACATAGGAGCCGAGTAAATAAGGTCGAAGTAGCGGACGCAACGTTTGCGGCGCTGGGGTTTAGCGTTACATACATTGGTGACGCAAACGCTGTGTCGCTGGGGTCCCGTGGGTTAACTACCAAGTTTGCTCAACCAGTGGGGCGCCACATTTTAGCCGAGCAAAAATCTCAATTTCCGTTGAGCCAAGAATAGTGGGGAGATAATTTTGGTAATATCTCGCCTTCTCTCACCTACTCTCTCTCTCTCTGTACTTTACTCTTTTTATGAAGATTAATTATACAGGGTGTAATACAAAAATGCTTACAGACTTCTAAGTGCTAAGTAGCAATTACCAAAAACAAGTTCACTTTATTCTATAATTAAAAACAAAAAAGTTAATCATTAATGATTTAAATGACAAGAGTAAAATATCCAGGGCCGCCCAAGCATGTGCTATATTTCGAACACTGGCATTGGTCTCCCCCTTCATCCCCCAACCCCCCTCCCAATCTTCTAGTTTATACCCAGGAATGATGAATTATAAACATAATTAGTTTTTGAGGTGATATAATGTAAGTAATTTACCCTTTATAAACCGTTTACAACTCAAATAATGTTATGTTAATACAAAAAAAAAAAAAAAATCTTTCAACATAGGAAAGACCGGAGGCATCTTGGATGAAGCAAATTACGATCATCAAGAGGTCTGCAGATATTACTGTCATATGTTAGTAAATAAAAACAATGTTAAATCTATATAAATAAAGGTCAATGTTTGTCTGTCTGTCAGTTACCCGACCTTTGTTACTAAACTCCTCCCACAGTGTTGGTGCCAGGTGGGAGTGTGGGGCACCGTTGGAAAGCCCAGGCTTTGGAGATGGTTTTAGGCGAATTTAGTGGAAATCAGAGACACTTTTGTTTAATAAAATTTTCGGCAGGACTTATGTAGTATACGGGAGCGAAAAAAATTGCCGTTTGGAGCAGAAGGAGGCCTCCGATCGAAAAGGTGTATGGAACAAAAGTTGTTCGCAGCCCCCCAAAATGGGGGTACGGATGAGGTCAGATCCAAAATCGGAGGTCATTTAGCGGCCGAAATCGAGGTCGCCGTTTAATGAGGCACAGGGAGGTCGAGGCCGCTGATTATGGTAGTAGTAGTATTGTGATGATTGTGGTAGTAGTGATTGATGATGGTGATTATGGTAGTAGTAGTGGTAGTAGTCATGGTGATTATGGTGATTACCCGGGCAACGCCGGGTACCCCTGCTAGTGATAAATATAACCAAACAATGTGGCCATTACAAAGTTTTTGCCTAATGTTATTTAATTTATTGTACAGTTGTGAACATTAATTCATATACAAACTTATTTGAAGCGGTCTCGGGTTGAATTGAATCTCCTTACTAATGTGTACAGGGTATTTGCATTTCAGATATTCGTTTAATCAGTTCGACACTTCAAAATCGATCAGAATTAATTACCACTGCTCTACATGGTCATTACCGTGTAATAAGAGGAGATTAATTGAAAGAATTTGCATTCCTACCAACTGATGTAATACAGTTTTGAGAAATTAATCATACCCAATATTCTTAATCTTTGAATCTTTATACCAAGACATAAAACATTTCTGTGAATTTCATTGAACATAGGAATGATCAGCCCCCAATGAATCTATGAATACAGAACCATTGCTTCATAAACCATTGAATTACTTTCTGTTGTGTTCGGATACCCGACCCAGACTTGGGCATCAGCATTATACCCCGTGAACAGAGTTACAAATGTTACATATGTTAGTACTGTGACGCCTGCAGCTTAGCAGAACGCCACGTGGGCTCAGCCGCTCGCTTGGCCACTCGCCAAGGCAATGTATTTGGCTACAGTCTATCTACAATGTTGTACTTTCTTTCTTGTGAATCGTCATGTCACAGGCAGTACAGAAGTGGTCTTTATTTTCGCCTGTGACAATGCATTATATTTTATATCATCAGTTATAAGTTTAATGTATAAGACTGAATGATACAGCAAGTGCAGGAGGCAGAGGGTAGTTGCGTAGTGTTACATGTTGTCTCGGTGACGTCATGCCACGGCCGGGCACTCTGAGTGGCTGGCCGCCTCACCACCCTCCTGCCGCGTCAGGAAGTGGTCCCCCCGCACTCTCTGCTGTCTTGTGTCTTCCTTGCTCAGAGCTTGCCTGACCAGCATACCCTTCACATCTCCCTTGCTACCTGTCCCCGACTTCTACCTATAAAACACTTTCTCTCTCTCTCAACTTCTTACCTCTCATTCTTCCAATCTATTTAATATCATAACTCCCCTTTGGTTCTGCACAATTTCATATTAGGCCATCGTATTATATGCTGAAGCTCTCATATATTCCATGTTTAGAAAGACATTTTGGAGGGGTTAACATTTTGTCTGAAGAGGTTCGACACACTCACGGTGTCTCCCTACCTTTTGCTTGGTTGTCTGCTGGGCTATTTAATGCTAGACTGGGGTGAGGCCATTGTTGTTGTGATTTCCGATGTGTACCAGGTTTTGTTGAACCTGTACAATCGCAACGGATACGTGGGAAGCCTAGGTGGTCTTTCTGACTGTGTACCTTGTGAGTTTAGCACTGTGTTGCGAGTGAGGGCTTTTGCCTCTGTTACGACCGGGGCTCGTATAAAACAAGGGCTCTTAATCATTGGACTAGGAAAGCACACAGCCACAACGGTAACACTAGATCCAACCCCTGAACTTATAATGCCGGCGCACAAAAACACCTATACCCTCCAGAGTTAAATCTGCGATAACGGGGTATCCTATAACTCAGTATAAGTGCACTACTACTACAGGCTGATGATCTCTGATACAGCCTGATCACAACAACAGTCAGAAAGACCACCTAGGCTTCCCACGTCTCCGTTGCGATTGTACAAGTTCAACCAAATCTAGTACACATCGGAAATCACAACACCCGTAGCCTTATCCCAGTCTAGCATTAAATCCCCCAGCAGACCACCACGATACAGGAAGGGAGACACCGTGAGTGTGTCAAACCTCTACAGACAAAAATGGCAACCCTTCCAAAATGCCTAACTAAACATGGGTTATCTGAGAGCTTCAGCATATAATACGATGGCCGATATATGAAATCGTGCAGAACCAAAGGGAAGTTATGATATTAAATAGAGTGGAAGAATGAGAGGTAAGAAGTTGAGAGAGAGAGAGAAAGTGCTCTATAGGTAGAAGTCGGGAGACAGGTGCAAGGGACATGTGATTCTGTGAAGGGTATGCTGGTCAGGCAAGCTCTGAGGAAGGAACTCCTCGGGACCCCTCCAGGATCACACACAAAGGCATGGTGGTCAGCCAATCACAGGCCGCTACGTCACCAGGCAGCAGGGCTGCAGAAGGCGCCAGGAACCACCAGCCAATCAAAACTGAGAGAAAAGACCACGCGGGCGAGCAACTCCTCCGGGAGGGAGGAGGAAAAGCAACACTCACCTCCCCCACCCTGCTCGCTCGCTCTCTCTCTCTCCTTCACTACAATGCATCTTATGTTCAACTCATGATATAAAATACAATGCATTGTCACAGGCGAAAACAAAGACCACTTCTACCCTGCCTGTGACATGACGATTCACAAGAAAGAAAGTACAACATTGTAGACAGACTGTAGCCCATTTCACTGCCCTGGCGAGTGCTAGTGGCTACCGGGAGGCGATTCTGCCAACGCTGGCAGGCGTCACACCTCTGCCACCCAACACTGTGCTAACTCGTTTTGCTTTGACTTTGAGAGGGTCGCCAGGAGAGAACCAGATACTAGCGATCTGGATCTCTCAAGAGAGCACCCCGTCATTTTAACGTAATTTGGCCGTACAGTCTTAAGGACCTCGCTAGGCTACGAGCCGCTTGCTCAGCCATTGTTTCCTAGCCTACTACATCCCAGCTAGACTTTATTCGCCTAGCAGACACCCGATTAAGATTATAAACTCTTATGTTATGTATGCAGCATTTTTATTCACGTTGATTGTAAGCCTTGGTTGTTGTTGAGTTGCACAACCTGAGCAGGCTCTTACGTTGCCTGAGGAAGTACTTCTTTTGTTGTTGGAGATAATACTATTGCGTATTTATTATTATTCCCGTGCCAGTTAACACTGTATGTCCATACACTTGTCATATCTTGTTCCTGCTTTATATAACAGTTCAAAATCCGATTCGATCATCTTAAGCAGCATCAGACTTTCTTCAGAAGATTCCTGCTCGATGCTTTAGGACTTTCATTCACTTTCTTTAATATAGGAGTGACAGTTTATTATTGTTTAGAGTAACTTTAATTATACGTTCTTCTTGTCTGCATTAAATCATTTCAGTGATTTAATTAAGCTCTCTATCCTTTTCCTTGTATACATTATTAATGTAATTTTATGTTGTTGTGATCAGGCTGTATCAGAGATCATCAGCCTGTAGTAGTAGTGCATTTATACCGAGTTATAGGATACCCCGTTATCGCAGATTTAACTCTGGAGGGTATAGGTGTTTTTGTGCGCCGGCATTATAAGTTCGAGGGTTGGATCTAGTGTTACCGTTGTGGCTGTATGCCTTTCTAGTCCAATGATTAAGAGCCCTTGTTTTATACGAGTCCCGGTCGTAACAGTACGCTAATCTGTTTTGATATAATTAGTATTTTTCTGCTAACCACATAATAGCATCACCATAATCTATGATACTTTGATTAAACCCTGGATCACTATCGCTCCAAAAGTGAGATATTCATCTATCGCTGTTGCACATTTGCTACTGCCACTTTAAAAATCCATATCTCCATAACCATTTGGTATTTTGCATTATCCTTCCTACACAACATTAACCTATCATTCCTTAGTATACTCTCAGGTTTAAGGCAAAAGTAAGTTATTCTATCATATCTAATTAACAAAATATATATAGCCACAATATATTCAAATACCAGCATCAAATGTGAAAGTTTTGCAAAATTGGAAATATTTCCTATCAGGTTTCAGAGCCTCTAGTCCAGCATAGGCCTACCCTACCCAAACCAATATGGCCGATCCTGTTAGATTAGGCTTACATGCATATACGGTCGAAATATCATAGACCTAGTTACTATATATGGCTCACAATCTGCCTAAATATGCAAGTATTGCATAAACACAAAAGGTAATTACTTCCTATCGCAGTTGCACCAATGCAACCGGAAAACTTGCTGAGCTGGAGCTGGAGCGGCGTAGGTCTACTCACCATCGAGGCATGCCTCAGACTGCCCTGGCGCAGTCCGAGAACCAAGATATTGCCCGCCAGGGCTGAGTGGCATGAAAATAATCGTTTTTGCGCATGCGTTGGTTGCGAAAATGCACCCTTGATAGTGCACCAGGGTTAAGTAATTACTCATGTGTGAATAGGTAAACCTATAATTTTCCTTTAGTTAAGTCCATAGTAATCATGTTTATCATGTATCAATTATTTAGTGCTTTAATCATAACCCTGTTTTGCTACATTTCTAAATAAGCAAATATCTCATTAATAACATATTTCTGGGAAAATGTGATACGACAATATATGTTAATTTTTCATTTTACAGTGTGTTTGTCATAGTCTGTAACAGCGTTTTAATACACCCTGTATATTGGAATATTTACACATTAGAACGTTTTATCAAAAATTATTAAACGCTTTGTTCCATTATTTCGATATACAGAATTCCCAACATTTAATTAGATGCTACACAATGACTGTGCACCCAATCAGGTTATTCCTACACCCGACAGCATTCAGGAACATTTTGGACAGTTCTCCCGTGTTACGCTGGCCAGCTTGCCAGAATGCGCTCGTGACTCGCTGGCGCTCGCCAGGGCAGTGATATGGGCTACAATAATCGTAGACCGATGTTCTTTCTTTCATAGAGTACATGTTGTCACAGACAGATCAGTGGTGATCTTTATTCTTGTCTGTGACACTTAGAAGTATTATATATCATTGCTAGAATATAAGATGCATGGTGTGAAGTTAAGGAGAGAGAGAGCGGAGTAGGCAGCGTGGTGGTAGTTTGTGGGTGTGCCTCCCGCGCTCCAAGGAGTTTCCCACGCCCGTGATTGGCCGGCGGCCCTGTCGAAGTCATAGAAAGCTTGCTCTTCATGACGTAGTCGTCTGCGATTGGCGGCCGCGGTCCTGGGATGGTGGTGCGGGCTCCTATCCTTGGGTCTCCTGCAGAGCTAGGCTTGGTGTGCTAGGTCCTACATGTCCCTTGCAATTCTGTCCTCCATATAACCCTCTATACTACTATCTCTCTCTCTGAACTTCTTCGGTTTCATACTTCTCTCTTTATTCAATTACTTATCCCATCTGGTTCTGCATACGACTTCCATAGTCGGCCAGTCGTATTACCATCACCAGCTCTCCATATATGTTTGCACTAGTTTTAGGGATTATTAGAGTCATAGTCAAATGGTACCATAGTGTTGGGGTGCTCCTAATTATTGAGCTGTTCTCTCTTATTATTTAATGCTAGACAGTGGAAGGTATCTTTGGTCGTTGTCTGAGTTATGTATGTGGCAAGTCAGAGCCTGTACAACATCGACGAAGCTAGATAGCCTGTAACGATTGTGCATATTTTCCTTTGCGAGTGTAGCAGTATACAAGTGAAGGGCTCTTGCCTAATCTCACCTGCATACTTGCCACCTCATTTTGTTGACCTTTGTGGAGTGCCAGGGTAAGACCAGATACTTGAGATCTGGACTTACCAAGAGAGCCTCCAAGTCACTTAACGTAACATAAGGGAAATCTGTTCAAGGGGAGACAGTAGGCTACGAGCATGCTTGCGCTCTGCCTAGTTTCTTAGTACCTTTTTAAGCCACTGCTAGACTTTATTAGTGAGAAAGACAGCATTGTGTTTATTAACTTTAATTGTGTATGCTTTAGGAATTATTCACGCCTTATTTTAGCCTAGCTTGATGCATAGTGCACAACCCAGTTTGGCTGTTAAGTTGGCTAAGGAAGTACTGTTTTGAGTGGCGATTATTAGTGCTGTCACAGAGTTGTTGCACTCCCTTGTTATATATATATGTATCCTACTTATTGGTGTATTTAAGATACACGCTTTGGTGTCCTGCCCCTGCATTATTTATGTTCTATATTAACGAGCATCTTAGAGCATCAGACGTTTTCAGAAGATTCTTTATCTGATTGTTGTAGGACTAGACTTCCAGTGTTTTCATAGAGCATTGTAGATTTTAGTGTTGAGTACAGACTCACACTAAAGTTAACGTAAGCCTATAGTCCTTTATTAAATCTTATCAAAGTTTATTCAAGCATTGTTATTACTTAAGAGCATTTTATTAACGTAAAGTACTCCTGTTGTGAGTAGGCTTTGCCGTCATCGGTAAGCCTTTGTAGAAATGCACTAAACCCCAGTTAATTGATACCCCGTTATCCTGTAGATTAACT
Source organism: Paralithodes platypus (assembly GCA_032716605.1). Classification (NCBI taxonomy): domain Eukaryota; kingdom Metazoa; phylum Arthropoda; class Malacostraca; order Decapoda; family Lithodidae; genus Paralithodes; species Paralithodes platypus. The sequence goes on from CM064480.1 coordinate 9,948,168, forward strand.
CTGGAGGGTTTTAAGTGTTTTGTTCACCGGCGTAATAGTTCGAGGGTTTGGAATTAGCGTACCGTTGTTGCAGATATAGCCTATCATCTAGTCCAATATTGAGTGCCCTTGTTTATTTCGTAGTGCCGGTCGTAACAAATGGCGACCTTAGACCAGAATATAGTGAACTGAATATTGCATTTTTTTTTTGAGAAATCTTATTGCCATTTGGGGGTTGAATTTATTGCTCGCATTGTTGGCAGTAGACATTGTTTTGAGGATACATAGAACTTGTTGGAGTTATTGGTGACCTAGTATTGCACTCAAGAACATCTTCGAATATTTTTTGGTGAATAAAGCTACGCAAGAGTTGGCTATTTTGTCTGGACTTGAGAAGTTTTTTGTTGACTCCATCATGTCACTGGACGGGTCTGAGCATAGTGACGGCACAGTGCGAGGGGCAGGCGAGGAGGTGGAGAAGGTGGAGTTGTTAAGCGGCGTTCGGGTGGTGAACAGTGAGGAGGATGCTCGGATTTTTGGGGGGAAGCCTATGTCGGCGGACCGGGTGTCGGGGCTAGGCCGGTACAGACTGCAGTGTGTGGCCACGGTCTTAGGGTTTTCCGGTACTAGCGGTATGTCGAGAAGTGAGCTGGCTGCCTGTGTGCTGGGTGGGGTTTCGGGTGGAGTGGGAGCTGGGGCACCTTCGGCCCAGCCTCCATTCCACTCGACTCCTATCATGGCGCCCCCTCGGGCTCCGGAGCTGGGTACGTTCCCGCAGGCCGATGCCCGCTGGCGGTTGGGTATGGTTCTAGGTGATTCACGGGGTGGGTCCCCAATAGTAGCACCCCCTCCTCAAGGTTTGTCTGCCGAGATGTTGTTTCAGCTCGAGCTCGCCAAACTCCACCAGCAGGCTGAACAGCGAAAGCATGAGGCTGAGCTTGAGCAGCATGAGGCTGAGCTTGAGCAGCAAAAGGCTGAGCTCGAGCAGCGGAAGCATGAGGCTGAGCTCAGGCAGCAGTCATGAGGCTGAGCTTGAGCAGCGGAAGCTTGAGCTCGAGCAGCAGGAGCGAGAGTCTGAGCGCAAGTTTGAGTCTGAGAGATATTGTGCCGATGTTGACCTAGAGAAAACTCGTGTAGAGGTGACGAGGAACCGGGTCGCCCAGGGGGGTCGAGCCCATGACCAGTCCCTGTCGCATCTACTTAAGTTGGTTCCAGTGTTTGACGAGTTGGGAGTTACAGAATTTGTTCTCCGGTTCGAGAAAAAGTGACAGGAGCACCAATGACCCGAGGAGAAGTGGGCAGCCCTCGTTTCTTCACGATTGACGGGGAAAGCACTCAAGGCGTACGATGCTTTGCCGCTAGATTCCTGTGTGAATTACGAGTTATTGAAAGAGGCTGTCCTGAGGGTGTATGAGCTACAGCCAGAGACCTATAGGCTGAAGTTTAGGGCGGTTCCAAAAAGAAAGGAGAGTACTTTCCAGGAACACGCTAGAGAGCTGTCAGATGCATTTGAAAATTGGTTAAGGTCGGAGAAGGCAACTACTTTTGATTCAGTAAAACAACTAGTGTTGCTGGAACAATTTTTTAAATGTACTGGCAGTGACTTGACTCTTAGCCTTAAAGAAAAGCGACCGAAAACTCTACAAGAGGCGGCTGAGCTGGCTGACCTCAGGTTGTCATTGATTCGCGGGTGCGGATCTGCACAGAGAGCTAAGGCAGGTAACAAGGGGCGCACCACTCCACCCCCCGAATTAATGACACAACATATAATTATCCATGTAAGAGTACTGTTGCCAATTATGAACCCAAGTCGAAACTCTTCCCGTTTAAGAAAGGCAAGGGCCCTTCCTCACCTCAGAGGAAGTCCAAGAGTGAGGTGGAATATTTCAAGTGTCATGAGAAGGGGCATATTGCGCGCTCATGTCCGAGCACACCGCCTACAGCAGTGGTGTCACTAGTGAGCAACATCGGTGTGTCTTTGAGGTGTTACGACCGGGGCTCGTATAAAACAAGGGCTCTTAATCATTGGACTAGGAAAGCACACAGCCACAACGGTAACACTAGATCCAACCCCTGAACTTATAATGCCGGCGCACAAAAACACCTATACCCTCCAGAGTTAAATCTGCGATAACGGGGTATCCTATAACTCAGTATAAGTGCACTACTACTACAGGCTGATGATCTCTGATACAGCCTGATCACAACAACATACAATTACGGTAATAAGGTATACTAGGAAAAGATAGAGATCTTAATTAAATCACTCCAATGATTTAATGCAAACTAGAAGAAAGTATATTTAAAGTTACTCTAAACTATAATGAACTGTCACTCCTATACTAAAGAAAGTGAACGAAAGTCCCAAAGCATCGAGCAGGAATCTTCTGAAGAAAGTCTGATGCTAGGTTAACATGATCGTATCGGATTTTGAACTGTAGTATAAAGCAGGAACACGATATGACAATTGTAAGGACATATAGGGTTAACTGGCACGGGAATAATAACTGCGCAATAGTAGGAACTCAAACAGCAAAAGAAGTACTTCCTCATCAACGAAACAACCTACTAGGGTTGTGCAACTCAACATCAACCTAGACTAATAAATGCCGTGAATAATAATGCATACATAACAGAAAGAGTTTATAATCTAAATCTGGTGTCTGCTAGGCGAATAAAGTCTAGGCTAGGAAACAATGGCTGAGCAAGCGGCTCGTAGCCTAGCGAAGTCCTTAAGGCTGTGCGGCCAAATTACGTTAATTGACGGGGTGCTCTCTTGAGAGATCCAGATCGCTAGTATCTGGTTCTCTCCTGGCGACCCTCTCAAAGTCAAAGCAAAACGAGTTCACAGTGTTGGGTGGCAGAGGCAAAAGCCCTCACTCGCAACACAGTGCTAAACTCACAAGGTACACAGTCAGAAAGACCACCTAGGCTTCCCACGTCTCCGTTGCGATTGTACAGGTTCAACAACAATAACCTAGTACACATAGGAAAATCCACAACACCAGTAGCCTTCCCCAGTCTAGCATTAAATCCCCCAGCAGACCACCAAGATACAGGACGGGAGACACCAGTGAGTGTGTCAACCTCTACAGGATCAAAATTGGTAACTTTCCAAACAATGCCTAACTAAACAAATTTGTTATCTTAGAGCTTCAGCACTATAATACCGATGGCCGATATATGAAATCGTGCAGAACCAAAGGGAAGTTATGATATTAAATAGAGTAAGAAGAGATGAGAGGTAAGGAAGTTGAGAGAGAGAGAAAGTGCTCTATAGGTAGAAGCCCGGGAGAAAAGGGGGGCAAGGGACATGTGAAAGGGTATGCTAGTCTAGGAAAGCTCTGAGGAGAATAGCTCCTCTGGCAACCCTCCAGGATACCACCAAAGGCACGGTGGTCAGCCAATTCACAGGCCGCTACGGTTCCACCCGGCAGCAGGCCTGCAGAAGGCGCCAGGAACACCACCAGCCAATCAAAACCTGAGAGAAAAGACCACGCCGGCACGCAAAACTCTCAGGGAGGGAGGAGGGAGGAGGAGGAAAAGCAAACACTCACCTCCCCCACCCTGCTCGCTCGCTCTCTGGTCTCTGCTCCTTCACTACAATGCAGTCTTATTTTCAACTCATGATATAAAATACAATGCATTGTCACAGGCGAAAACAAAGACCACTTCTACACCCTGCCTGTGACATGACGATACCACAGAAAGAAACGTACAACATTGTTAGACAGACCTGTAGCCCATTTTCACTGACCCTGTCGAGTGCTAGTGTGCTACCAGAGGCAGATTCCTGCCACCGCTTGCAGGCGTCCACAAACCCCCCCCGCACCAAGATATAGGACGCTCAACATTAGGCGAGGCACGATATCTTACAAGGCCAGAATTACCGACAAGACCCGTCACACATAGCCACTCCGCCAGAAATGAAATACAAAGCTCAATCTTACATAAAACCACATATCAACATAAAGAAAATCTTATATACCCCTCCCAAACATTATAGTATAATTTTAGCCTGCTATGCTCCCAGAGCTGAGCTTCACAGAACCCAGCCTCCTAAGTGAAAGACATGTTTTCAACTTAGGACTTTAGCTAGAACATAGGCAACTTACAATTAACTATCAAAGAAGGAGTTTTTTATGTAGAATTTTTAATTTTTAATATATGTTTAGGCGGCTGCACTTACAGGGGCAGCCT
>CM064480.1:9952446-10058764 GCA_032716605.1 Paralithodes platypus
TAGGCATTTTGGAAGGGTTACCATTTTTGTCGTGTAGAGGTTCAACACACTCACGGTGTCTCCCTTCCTGTATCGTGGTGGTCTGCTTGGGGATTTAATGCTAGACTGGGATAAGGCTACTGGTGTTGTGATTTCCATGTGTACTAGGTTTTGTTGAACCTGTACAATCGCAACGGAGACGTGGGAAGCCTAGGTGGTCTTTCTGACTGTGTACCTTGTGAGTTTAGCACTGTGTTGCGAGTGAGGGCTTTTGCCTCTGCCACCCAACACTGTGCTAACTCGTTTTCTTTGACTTTGAGAGGGTCGCCAGGAGAGAACCAGATACTAACGATCTGGATCTCTCAAGAGAGCACCCCGTCAATTAACGTAATTTGGCCTCACAGCCTTAAGGACTTCGCTAGGCTACGAGCCGCTTGCTCAGCCATTGTTTCCTAGCGTACTACATCCCAGCTAGACTTTATTCGCCTAGCAGACACCAGATTTAGATTATAAACTCTTTCTGTTATGTATGCATTATTATTCACGGCATTTATTAGTCTAGGTTGTTGTTGAGTTGCACAACCCTAGTAGGCTGTTTCGTTGATGAGGAAGTACTTCTTTTGCTGTTTGAGTTCCTACTATTGCGCAGTTATTATTCCCATGCCAGTTAACCCTATATGTCCTTACAATTGTCATATCCTGTTCCTACTTTATACTACAGTTCAAAATCCGATACGATCATCTTACCCCAGCATCAGACTTTCTTCAGAAGATTCCTGCTCGATGCTTTGGGACTTTCGTTCACTTTCTTTAGTATAGGAGTGACAGTTCATTATTGTTTAGAGTAACTTTAAATATACCTTCTTCTAGTTTGCATTAAATCAATGCAGTGATTTAATTAAGATCTCTATCTTTTCCTAGTATACCTTATTACCGTAATTGTATGTTGTTGTGATCAGGCTGTATCAGAGATCATCAGCCTGTAGTAGTAGTGCACTTATACTGAGTTATAGGATACCCCGTTATCGCAGATTTAACTCTGGAGGGTATAGGTGTTTTTGTGCGCCGGCATTATAAGTTCAGGGGTTGGATCTAGTGTTACCGTTGTGGCTGTGTGCTTTCCTAGTCCAATGATTAAGAGCCCTTGTTTTATACGAGCCCCGGTCGTAATAAATGGCGACCTTGCTTAGGATTTTGTGAACTTAGAGAAATATTGCAGGAGTGTTGTGGTCATTTGTTTTTGTTTAAAGGAATATAGTGGACACGTGGAATTTTTTTTTGGCAAGTATTATAACACTTAAGAGTCTTCCAGCATCTTGTATTTTTGAGTGAATAGTGATGCATAAGAGTTTAGGTACTTTTTTTTTTATATAAACGTTGAGAATTTTCGGTGGACACTATGTCGGACGACGGATCAGTGTACAGTGAGGACACAGTACGGGAAACAGAAACTGAGGTGCAGCAGCGGGCTTTGTTAGATAACATTAGAGTTATAGCTAGTGAGGAGGATGCAAGGAAGTTTCTGGAGATACCTATTACTGCTGACCGGGTGTCGGGGATTGATCGGTATGGTCTCCAGTGTTTGGCCACGGTCATGGGGCATGTGGGCATTAGCAGCATGTCGAGAGGTGACCTGGTGGCCTGTGTGCTCGGCGGGGTGCGTGGGGCTTCGGGTGGAGCGGGAGCTGGGGCACCTTCAGCCCAGCCCCCATTCCACTCGACTCCTACCATGGCGCCCCCTCGGGCTCCGGAGCCGGGTACGGTCCCGCAGGCCGATAGTCACTGGCAGCGTGGTTTGTACATGGGTGGGTCTCCAATTGTTGCATCTCCTCCTCTTCAAGGTTTGACTCTAGAGATGCTCTTCCAGCTTGAGATGGCTAACCAGCAGCGACAGTTTGAGATGGCTAAGATTCAGGCTGAGGAGAGAAGGGCCAGATATGAGACTGAGGAGAGAAGGGCCATACGTGAGGCTGAGATTCAGGCTGAGGAGAGAAGGGCCAGATATGAGACTGAGGCTGAGGAGAGAAAGGCGAAGTACTGTGCGGACATAGATCTTGAGAAGTCTAGGGTGGAGTCGACAGGGCAGCGTCTCGGTTCTGGGAATCGAGGTCTTGATCAGTCGTTATTACACCTGCTCAAGTTGGTCCCTGTATTTGATGAGTCGGGTGTCACTGAATTTTGTATGCGTTTCGAGAAGAAGTGCCGGGAGCACCAATGGCCCGAGGCTAAGTGGGCAGCCCTTGTTTCCTCTAGATTGGTTGGCAAAGGACTCAAAGGCATATGACGCGTTGCCCTTGGAGTCATGCATCGATTACGAGGTATTGAAGGAGGCTGTCCTGCGGGCATATGAGTTACAACCAGTGTTACGATTCAGGTTCTCAAAGACACAGGGCTCTTCAACATTGGACTAGATAATGGCAAAATGCAACAACGGTAACACTAGATCCAACCCCTGCCTTAAACACTGGAAAACAAAACACCATTACCGCCCTGAGTCGTGCCTGGACAACGAGGTATCCTATGACTCGGTAACTGGTGCACACACACTAGGCTGACGCTCGATGAAACAGCCTATTCTCTAACAGTAAAAGATTACTCGATTAGGTTACACAAAGAAAAGATAGTTAACGTGATTAATTAACGTTACGGTTATTACTCAAATAACTGGCACTCCTGTATTAAAGAAAGTGCAATGCTAGTCCTGCAACATCAACTGGAAACTTCTGAAATAAGTCTGATGCTGGGAAGATGTTCGTAAAGAATCTTGAACAATTATAATGCAGAATACGGGTCACAATAAATACTAGGACATATAGTAATAATAGGCAGGCGAATAATAAAGACTGTGCAAAGGTAGTAATGCTCGACAACTAAAGAAATGCTTCGTGACACAACGCAACAGCCTACTAGGGTTGTGCAACTCAACAACAACCTCGGCTCAAAAGTGCAGTGAATAATAATGTTGCATACATATAATAATGGGGCTTATCTCTAACCAGTGTCTGCTCAGTTAATAAAGTCTAGCTGGGGTATCAAGGCAGGGCAACAATGGGCGACCATGCGGCTCGTAGCCTAACGTTGTCCGAAGGTGGTATAATGAAGATTACGTTATATGACGGGGATGCTCTCTTGATAAATCTAGGTCTCTAGTACCTAGTTCTATCCTGGCGATCCCTCAGAAGTCAACACAAAGAGGCAGCACTATGTTGTGAGGGATAGGCTATGGCCCTCTCACACCACAGCGCTGTGCTCGCAAAGTAAAACCCACCCGAAGACAACCTAGGCTCCCACAGTACCTGTCGATGTCGTGCAGGGCTTAGCTAACACTGCACACATCGGAGCAAACGACACAGTAACCTTACCCCTAGTCTAGCTTTAGATAACCAAGCAGAATCACTCAACACCTTGCCAGGGAGACATATACCGGTCTACAACCTTCCCGAGAGAGGACACACACGGAAAAGTCCGTCTCTCCAACCTCAATAAAGCATAATACCTCCTTAACCTAATACATGGAAATATCTGAGAGCTTCGCGTACAATACGACTGGCCGACGGTGAACGTCTATGCTGAAACCAGAAGGGATGTTGAGTTTAATAAAGATTAGAGAATGAGAAAGGAGAAGTCGAGAGAGAGAAATAGTATGCAAAATGGCGAGTATGGGGGGACAGAATTGCAAAGGATGTAGACGATACGCGTGTCAGGCAAGCTCTGAGCTGGTAAAAAACACGAGGCCGCGATGGGCAGGGACTAGTTGACCACCCGGCCGCCAACGCCATCAGCGCCCAAGCGAGCCGCGTCATAGCTCACCTCGCTGCCGGGTGTACCCCCTCACCCTCTCGCCCCCCACACAAGCAACATTTATATTATAGCGAATATAAAATATAAGGCTCGGTCACAGACCAAAACAAAGACCATTTCTAGACTGTCTGTGGCAACACGACACTAATAAAATAAAGCAGATCATTCTAGGACAACTGTAGCCTATCCCCCCATCCTGGCGAGCGCTAGCGAGCTGCAATGCCCCACGCAACCATTCTGCCAGCGCCGGGAGGCGTCACACCAGAGACGTACAGATTGAAGTTCCGGGGTGTAACGAAGGGTTGTGAGTACACCTTTCTTGAGCATGCCCGGGATCTGTCCGATGCATTTAGAAACTGGCTGCGTTCTGAGAAGGCATTGACGTTTGAGGAGTTGAAACAGCTGATGCTTCTAGAACAATTTTTTAAGTGTACGGGCAGCGAACTGACGTTGAATCTTAAAGAGAAAAACCCAAGAACTCTTCAGGAGGCAGCTGAGATGGCTGACCTTCGGATGTCACTGATTCGTGGGTGCAGGTCTGCACAATGGAACGATGCAGGTAACAAGGGGCGCAACACTCCACTCCCCCGAGTCGGTGATACACCATATAACCATTACAACAAGAGCAACGATACTAAGTCTGACCATAAACCTAATACCGTCCCGTTTAAGAAGGGTCAGGGCCCTTCCCCACCTCAAGGGAAGCCCAAGGGGGAGTTAGAGTGTTTTCATTGTCATGAGAAAGGCCATTTTGCAAGAGCCTGTCCAAGCAAGCTACCTAATGCAGTCGTGTCTTTGGCTCGCAACATTGGGGTGTCCCCGAAGTCGTCTGAGTTTGCCCGGGGTATAACGTCAGAGGCAGGGACACAGCCAGTGGAGAAGAATCCGGAAAGCTCGAACCCTGTCCGCGATGTCTTTTGTGACCATCGAGGGCATGGCTGCGTGAAGTGGGCTGGTAAGAAGCATGGAGTTGAGCTGTTGCGAGACACGGGTGCCTCTCAGACTTTGTTGAAGAACTTTACTGGTAGACCAATAAACGCGGCACGGGTGGTTGTGGTGCAGGGTATCAATGCTGTCAAGTCATACCCGTTGGTCAGGATGGAACTGGAGGTGGATGGTGTGACGCGAGAGTTGGATGTGGGTGTTGTGGAGAACTTGCCTGTTGGGGGCGTCGACCTCCTTCTCGGCAACGACTTCGCGGTGCCTACTTCTGAGGTTTCACCCTTAGTCGTTGCCGAGAAGCTGGCCGACGTGAGTAGGGAGGAACAGGAGTGGGTAGAGAAGTATCATGTACAACCTATGGCGTGCGTTGTTACTGGACCTCTCGCATCCAAAGTGTCACAGCCTATTCCTCAGTCTTCTGATCAACGGAGGAACGGTCGGAAGAAGACGGCTAATGTTGGTAAAAGTTTGGAGAGTTTAGTACCAGCAGCGCTTCTTGGCGACTCAGTATTGGCACCATTGTTGGAGTCTGGAGAGGCCCCAGGACCTGTCACAGCTAGTGAGGAGGTAGGGCAGGAAGAGACTCCGAGGCAGCAACGAGAGAAAAAAGGGTTGCTCAGTTTGATATTGGGGGAGGACTTGGGTTGCTTCGGAAGCATCTAGACAGGTTGGTTCCCTCAGATATTTGTAAACTGCAGTTGGAGGATCCAGAAGTTCAGAAGTGTGGTAATGGTGCTGTCGAGATCAAACACGAGGACGGGGAAACATGTCATGGAAACCTGTTGGAGGAGTTTGTGAGGCAACCACCTGAGCAGCCTACTGTCCCTGCGTTGGTCTGCAGCGGCCAAGGTGGAGAAGGAGAGGGGGGCAGTAGGGCACAGGTGAAGGAGAGTAGGGATTGTCATGTTTCGGCGGAGCAGTGGGCGGGGGACACGAGTCTGGTGTCTGTGGAAGCGCTAGAGCACCTGCCTGAGCAGCAGTGTGCAGCGCTCCAGCACCAGCTCGGTTCATACCCCACTGGTCGTGCCGAGCCCCTGAACCTCACAACTCAGGCGATGCAAGATGTTCAGCGGGCAGGTCACGTGAATGTTGGGAGACCGTTAGCCTCGTTATTTCGGTGGTTCAAGGTGGGCGACGAGGCTTGGACATGGTTGTCAGGTCAAGGTCGACCCATGGCTGCCAAGGGTGGTGGTCAAAAGGAGGACTTTGAGCAGATTGGTGAGGTTGGCTGTGGCATAGAAGTGCCCGGTCGTCGCATAGCCTCCTAATGCTGCTCTAGTCGAATGCAACAGCCCTACCATAGACCGACTGTATCTTGCCATGTCACTAAAAGCGGTGATGCTGCACAGGCAGATGTAGTTGTAAGGAATGCGGGGGTGCGCATGTACGGTATCGGTGGGGAAGCCTTAGCAATTGTGAACTATGGGAGTGACTGCACAGATGGTACTGATTATCCCTCTCATGACCTGGCTGTTCTAGGGAAGAAGGTGGAGAAGGAGGGAGACTACAGGTTAGAAGCTGCGGTCTCGGCTGGGTTGTGGAAGGGCACTAGGATTGTTATTCTGCGAGATAAGTTGTTTACTAGGCTGTGGCAGTGCATCCACATGTTTGTTGCTTCTCCATGCCTGATGTACGGGGTAGAATCCGACATGCAGGCTGGAGATAGTGCAAGGCTCAGTTTAATTCCCTACCGTATAAATCCTGCTCGACAGCCTGTGGTGCAAGCAGAGCTGGATTACGTGTTGACGAAGGGTCTGAGGGATAAGGAATGTCGTGAGTGGTCGTTGCCTGTAACTTTGCAACCTGTGTTAAGTGGCAAGATCAGTGAGTGTGTTGATTGAGAGAGTGTGTGTGCATTATCCCTGACATTCGCCTATACTTTATCGAGAGTTGACGACACCATAGACCGCCTCGGGGCTGCATCGCCTATCACGAAGGTAGAACTAGTGAAAGGTTATTGGCAGGCCCCGTTGCCGGAAAGAGCGAAGAGAAATGCCAGTCTTGTGTTGAACTGGGCAGTTTATCAGTGCCAGGTGTTGTTGTGCTGCCGGAACACAAGTTGGATGTGTGGCATGCTAAGGGCACTGTGAAGTGGTACTGCTAGTGGATGCAACAAATGCCTTTAACACCATTAATAGGGAGGCAGCTATTCACAACATCAAGATCAAATGCCCGAGCATCGCAAAGTACATAGAAAATACTTATAAAGAGCCAGCTAACCTGTATATAGTTGGAAGCACAAAGAAGGAAGAAATGAAAATTCTCAAATCAAATGAAGGAACAACGCAAGGAGATCCAGTGGCAATGGCAATGTACGCACTGGCACTATCAATTCTGCAGCAGAAAATAAAACATGAGGTAACCCGAGTGAAACAAGTGGCGTATGCAGATGACCTCACAGGTGCAGGAAAAATAGGGGATCTCAAAGAATGGTGGCGGAGAGTACAATCGGTAGGCGAAGTCATTGGGTACCATCCGAATGCTAGTAAATCTGTACTAATAGTGAAGAAAACAAGTATGAAGAAGCGGTGCGGACTTTTGATGGGACAGGAGTGAAGATTACAAAGGAGGGTCAACGCCATTTGGGAGCAGTAATTGGCACAGAAGAATGCAAGAGAGACTATGTGCGAAAAAAGGTAGCAGAGTGGGTAAAGGAAGTGAAAACCCTGGCAGACATTGCGAAATCTGAACCACATGCTGCATATACTGCCTTCACATATGGTGTTAAGCACAGATGGACCTTTCTTATGAGAACAGTGCCTGGCATTAGACAGATGCTCCAACCGCTTGAAGAAGCAATCAGAGGAACATTCATACCGGCCCTAACAGAGATGGAAGGCGTCACGCAAGAGCTAAGAGATCTATTAGCTCTTCCGCCAAGGTTCGGAGGTATGGGGATCATAAACCCAGTGGAGGCGGCACTACATGAGAACCAAAATTCCCTTAAACTTACTACGTCTCTGACAGAAAAAATACGGGAGCAAAATGAAAATGATGAGATGGACGAAGAGGAACAACGAAATGCAAGACAGGAAATTACAAAGAGGTGAGAACAGAGACAGAAACATAGCCTAGAACAAATTAAGACCAGGAGCGCGTTCGGTAAACCTATCGCCGATTCGTCTGATAGCGCTTGATAGAACGGTGTTTCGATTTCACTACCGAACGACACAGATCGCCGATCGGTCTGCCAGAGCTTTGTAAACAATAACAATAGCCCTTTGACCCAAGAAAGAAGAAGAAGAAGAAGACATCGCAACAAGAATTGTTTATTTTTCGCCTATTTTTCGTAGTGTGTTTAATATTTACATAAATTGTATTCAAGAAGGGGAAACACGATACGCAATCTATATTATTAGCAATATAATAACTTTAAATGGTTTGTTTACATTCTCGTCGATCATTCGATCGACCTCCGAGGACCAATCGCTCTGATAGCTAAAACAGCAATCGTTTTCGATCGCCGATTCGTCGAATCCGCGGCTATCGTGTTCGCTATAGCTATCGGCCCTAAACGATAGGTCTACCGAACGCGCCCCAGATGTAGGGAAGAACTGAAAATGAGAGTTGAGATGGCACAAGACACGGGGGCTTCAAATTGGCTCACATCATTACCAATAAAGGAGAAAGGCTTCAGCTTAAATAAACAAGAATTCAATGATGCCGTAGCCTTGAGGTATGGGTGGCCAGTTTCGAACCTGCCGCTGAAATGTGCATGTGGTGAAATAAACAACTCAGACCACTGTATGACTTGTAAGAAAGGAGGATTCATCTGTATCCGACATGATGAAGTACGAGACATCACTGCACAAATGCTGAACGAGGTGTGCCATGATGTCAGAATCGAACTGGAACTTCTGCCTATGGACGGACAGCGCTTGGCCCACAATACTGCAAATACTTCAAATGAAGCAAGAGTGGACGTAAGTGCTCGAGGTTTTTGGACGAGGGGACAACGGGCTTTTTTTGACATCAGAATCTTCAACCCAAGAGCACAAACATATCGTGAGCGAGGACACAAGGCGGCATACTTGAGAAACGAAAATGAGAAAAAACGCGCTTATGAAGAAAGAATTTTGAACAAGGATCAAGGAAGCTTTACTCTGGTCTATCATCGGGAGGTATGGGACCTTCTGCATGTGTCTTCTATGCCAGATTAGCTGAACAAATATCGGAGAAAAAGCGCCAGCATAGAAGCCAAGTCATAACTTGGATGAGATGCCGACTCTCTTTCTCTCTTCTCAGGTCTGCACTCCTATGTCTCAGGGGTACAAGGTCCTCCCCGCTACAGAGGACAAGAGTGAGAGACTTGGACTTTGAAATGGTCGTGGCGGAGGGACGAATTGGGGAACAACTAGGTTGATTGTAGGGAGGTACTGGTACAATAAGATAAACTACAATGTAACTAGAATAAGATAGATTGTACACCACTTTGTAACTGTCACCTTAATAAAAAAAAAAAAAAAAAAAAAAAAAAATAGAAGGAAACATGCTTACATTACTGAAATGTTTGTGGACATGCAGTAATGCAAGTAATGGTCACTCTTCTGTAAATCTAAAATGGCTTACTTAAGAATGGGAAATGGGTGGGACCTTCTATTTTTAGTTTTCTAATGTTTTGGCTGATTGCTTGTCACGGGAGGGTTTGTTTGCAGGAGAACCCTCACCGTTCAGTCAGTGTGTGTTGAGAGTGGAGAAAAATCAGGCTGCCCCTGTAAGTGCAGCCGCCATAAACATATTAAAAAAAAAAACTCTTTTCTTTAATAGTTAAATTTTGTTTAAGTATGTTATAGCTAAAGTTCTGAGTCGAACCTGTGCTTCCCTCAAAAGGCTGGGCTAGTAGAAGCTCGCTCTAGGAGCATAGCAGTATGAATGAATTAAGCTATTGTGTTGGGAGGGGTTGTAATTTTTTGTTTTTAATGAGAACTGAGCTTTGCCTTCTTTGTTGCGAAGTGGTTAGGGGTGGCGAGTCTTATCGGGGTTCTGCTTGTCAGATATAGAGCTCATGGTTGAGAGTCTAATATCTTGGGTGGGGTGTGACGCCTGCAGCTCAGCAGAATGCCAGGTGGGCTCAGCCGCTCGCTTGGCCACTCGCTAGCAATCGCCGGAGCAAGGTATTTGGCTACAGTCTATCTACAATTTTGTTCTTTCTTTCATAGTGTTCGTGTTGTTACAGACAGTCCCGTGGAGGTCTTTATTTTCGTCTGTGACAACGGGAAGCATTTTATATCATGAGTTGAACATAGGATGCATTGTATATAGTTAAGGAGAGAGAATAATATAGGCAGTGGGGTGGTAGTGTGTGCGTGCGTATACATGTGCTGCCTCCCCCCTCGCTTTGTAGGCTCACGCGCGTGCCGTCTCACGCCTCTTGATTGGCTGGTGGTTCCTGGCGCCTTCTGCTGCCTGGTGACGTAGCAGCCTGTGATTGGCTGACCACCATGCCTTTGTGTGTGATCCTGGAGGGGTCCCGAGGAGTTCCTTCCTCAGAGCTTTCCTGACTAGCATACCCTTCACATGTCCCTTGCCCCCCTGTCTCCCGACTTCTACCTATAGAGCACTTTCTCTCTCTCTCAACTTCTTACCTCTCATTCTTCTACTCTATTTAATATCATAACTTCCCTTTGGTTCTGCACGATTTCATATATCGGCCATCGTATTATATGCTGAAGCTCTCAGATAACACATGTTTAGTTAAGCATTTTGGAAGGGTTACCATTTTTGTCTGTAGAGGTTCAACACACTCAAGGTGTCTCCCTTCCTGTATCGTGGTGGTCTGCTGGGGGATTTAATGCTAGACTGGGATAAGGCTACTGGTGTTGTGATTTCCATGTGTACTAGGTTTTGTTGAACCTGTACAATCGCAACGGAGACGTGGGAAGCCTAGGTGGTCTTTCTGCCTGTGTACCTTGTGAGTTTAGCACTGTGTTGCGAGTGAGGGCTTTTGCCTCTGCCACCCAACACCGTGCTAACTCGTTTGCTTTGACTTTGAGAGGGTCGCCAGGAGAGAACCAGATACTAGCGATCTGGATCTCTCAAGAGAGCACCCCGTCAATTAACGTAATTTGGCCGCACAGCCTTAACCCTTCTCTAGCGGGTGCTCTGTGGCCGTTTTGGGCCTTTCTGACTGCTATATCAACCATCAGTATGAAAGGAACTGTATTGCGCCGAAAACTAGGTGGAAATCGCTACACAATGACGCCACATACAGCTACGTAGCACTCGTGGAGCACTGACAGTGTTACCTCGAAGATGGAAGTTTAGCTGATTTTGCTACCTTGCTCACTTTTAGCGAACTATTGGTTACACTGTCATCCTCACGCGCGGTGGGGGAACTGGAGTTAGTGTGGGCCGGGAGGCCACAGATGTCGGACGTATGGATCATTACTATCCCACCCATTTTCACTCGATTTCCACCCTTTTTTCACCCGTTTTTTGCCAGTTTTTTCAACTCGACTTATGTGGTGAGCCGCTTTTTAAGGGTTAAGGACTTCGCTAGGCTACGAGCCGCTTGCTCAGCCATTGTTTCCTAGCCTACTACATCCCAGCTAGACTTTATTCGCCTAGCAGACACCAGAGTTAGATTATAAACTCTTTCTGTTATGTATGCATTATTATTCACAGCATTTATTAGTCTAGGTTGTTGTTGAGTTGCACAACCCTAGTAGGCTGTTTCGTTGATGAGGAAGTACTTCTTTTGCTGTTTGAGTTCCTACTATTGCACAGTTATTATTCCCGTGCCAGTTAACCCTATATGTCCTTACAATTGTCATATCCTGTTCCTGCTTTATACTACAGTTCAAAATCCTATACGATCATCTTACCCCAGCATCTGAATTTCTTCGGAAGATTCCTGCTCGATGCTTTGGGACTTTCGTTCACTTTCTTTAGTATAGGAGTGACAGTTCATTATTGTTTTGAGTAACTTTAAATATACCTTCTTCTAGTTTGCAGTAAATCATTGCAGTGATTTAATTAAGATCTCTATCTTTTCCTAGTATACCTTATTACCGTAATTGTATGTTGTTGTGATCAGGCTGTATCAGAGATCATCAGCCTGTAGTAGTAGTGCACTTATACTGAGTTATAGGATACCCCGTTATCGCAGATTTAACTCTGGAGGGTATAGGTGTTTTTGTGCGCCGGCATTATAAGTTCAGGGGTTGGATCTAGTGTTACCGTTGTGGCTGTGTGCTTTCCTAGTCCAATGATTAAGAGCCCTTGTTTTATACGAGCCCCGGTCGTAACATTACATTCACATGGCCAAATTATAGAAGTTCGGTAGAATGAAGAGCAAGTTAAATTCGGCTAAAATCAAGTTAAACACAATCCCATACATCTATACATGATAATTAACACTATCTGGCCGGACGTCTTGGTAGGTTATTATGATATTATGTGTTCAGGCTTGGATCCACACAGAAGGTTGTCAGTGTCTGTCTGTATGTCTGCATCTGTATTATTGTATTATATGAGAAACTATAGGTCATCTTAGGCCTCTTGATTATACAGATATTGTTCCTAAGCTAAATGAAGTCGCTTCAAGAAAACCAGAATAACAATTAAATGATTTGTCATCTTACTAAAGGGACAAAATCAGATGGTTGTATTCTGCTTAAATAACATATATTTCTCTACCAGAAGGGCTTATGCACAAACAAAACAAAAACAATATTGAGGCGAGATAATAAACGCCAAGAATGATGCAGTTTCCGATGTCGCCAATTGGCTAAAAATAGAGACTACACACACATCCACAGCCATTCCAACGATACATATAACACCTACACATATAGGAGGCGGGAAATAACGAGCATGCTCACTCCCGCAATACAACTAGAGTAAGTACAACTAGAGTAAGTAAAGGTTTGTGTTGTTGATAATAAGATGCTGTCCTGTCCTGTCTGGAGCGGTGTGAACTAACAATCGGGAGTTCCTTGTTCAAATAACCAGCTCAACTTGGCTTGTTAGCATCTTTTATTACCGGTATCATTATTAGTAGTAGTACTATTATATATTGTGGTTTTTCATTTACTATGATATATTTATGTTATTTATGTAGATTTGAATATTATTGATTGTTCTTATTTTATATAATTATCATGTTAATATGGTTGAACTATATATTGATATTATAATTATGTATTAATATTATTATTATTATTATTAGTTATGTACTATACAATATTATAATACATTACATCATTAAACTATATTGCATTATTATATGATATTTATATTTAATACGCATCTAAGTCTATTTATACCTTTTCTATTCTTGGCCAAATATTATAGACACTGAACGTAGACTAAACCATAAACTACCTTCTCTTTGTACTTATATACAGTATGTATATGAGTACAAAGAGAAGGCCACCCCTCGAATCAAATAAAGTCAACACATCTTACACTTTCATATTAACTGTTGTGTGTGTAGTACTTATTTTCTTATTTCGAATATACTACTAGAGTGGGGTATAAATCGACAGTCATTTAGAAGTTCGTATACTTTATTTAACAACCTTGCTACTATTCTAATAACAGTTTCTCTGTTCGGGCCGAGATGAGTTCAAGACACGGATTGAATATTACGTCGACCCACCATAGGTTGTACTTTGGAATCCGAGAACTCCCGTTACTCCCTATTTGAATTCCCGCTATTCAGGTATTGACTCAAGTCGGCTTTGATCCAAAGGCACGTTACTAGTTTCTAAAATAATATAATATAGTTTTTACCGAGCCCTGCTGTGTCTACTCCAGAGACCAGGGCAACAATGAATCATACCTTTATTCACCTATCTAAACAAGAGTTATATTCCTATATTAAACTTCAGAATGATATACCTCTACCGGCCCTATTGTATCTACTCCAGAGACCAAGGCGTTACTACATATTATGACCTCTTAATTAAGATTTCCTCTTCACCATGTACATTACATTTACTCATATGACAAGGGCATTGTTATAATTGTATCTAAATTGTCTTATCTAAACACTCTTTGATTATTTAATATTCTCGTTACCTCATACAATATGATGACTCAAATGACCAGGGCGTTGTTACAAGTTACCTCTCTAAAACGCTCTTTGATTATACAATATATTTACTCAAATGAACAGGGCGTTACTACAAGTTACCTCGATTGCCCTCTCTAACACACTCTTTGAGTGTACAACGTATTTACTCAAATGCACAGGGCGTTTCAACACTTGACCTTGATTGCCCCTATCGAGAGCACCCTCAGATTATATGTTCGCGTAATCCTATTACAAACAAGTTATATTCACATATATCACCTAGTCAATAATAATTATTCACCTAATGTAAACAGTACCTCAAAACTTCTAAATGGACAAGATTCTCCGCTTTAATCCTTTACATAGATTCTAATGATCACAATATTATCCTGAACGTAACACCCGTACCGCTCAACACAGAACTGACCGAAATTCCTTTAACTATGGTAATAGATAATGTTTTCTATATAACAAAAGATGTCGTTGATCATACGGACTAGTGTCCTTCCTATCTATTTCTCAAACTAAAACTAATCTACTGGCAACTATTATTTATTTCCCCTGAGCCTTGTAGTTGCATGTCTATCCTCAAGAATTATTCCCTTTTACTTTTCTATAGATATCTAAGTGCTGTCCTATCAGATCCTATACTAGTTATAGCTATTCGGCATGAAGCCTTTTCTAACAAGAATAACTATGTCCCTGTCAACACTTCATCATTTTATTTATATACATAAATCTAGTATCTTTTCTCTTTAGTCTGTCCTATAAGGACACATCAAATATTTATGGAACCATTGGGTAGGTCAAGCATTTTCTCTTTTTCTGGTTCGGGCCCAATATGGGTCCTTTAAAAATATATATTGTTTACTGCTAGGTGTGTGTGCTGGAACGATTTTACCACCTCAGAGCTGGCCAATAGCGCTTCTGGAAATTCTCGCTCCCGTCTAATATTTGTCGTCCCTCTTGAATCGCTTGGCTGTGGGTATGCAAGCCAGCGATGTGACGACAGGCGGCCGGATACTGAAGGTGTATCCGCCTAGTAGGAGAGAGCGAGGCTAGGCCTGAGGTGGTCTTTACTGGAACATTCGGTGAGGGCTGGGTGGCTGGAATAAGTTGTTCCGAGTTCCCTTTGGTGCCCAAGTGAGAGAGAGGAAGTGGGTTGCAAGAAGCTCGCCCAGTGGGTTCCGAGAGGTGAATGACTGCTGCAGAATGAATGAATGAATTAATATAGAAAAGGTGGGTGAAGGTGAGCCTCCCCCACCCCATTAATATAGTCACACCTCCCGCTCTCCGGCGCTGTGATTGGCTGAGCCGGCCGCTCGGCCGCCCGCACGACTCGAATTCTCTCTCGCCTCGCCTCCACTCTTCTCTCTTCATAATATGTTCCTGGAAGCTGGTTGCAAATGTCTTGTAGTGGCTTACAGGAGTATAGGGCAGGCACTGATGTATTAGACCCATTGCAACTAGAGGAAATGGCTGGTGAAGAGAGCGAGAGCGAGTTTAAAGGTGCGGCGGTACACTTAGCCGTCCGCTCCGAAAATGGAGGCTTCTGATTGGTCGGCCCGGGAGGCGTGGCATGTTTATGTTTTGAGCCTGAACTGTCAAACTCAGCTGACGAAGAGAGAAGGTAAAAGGGGGCGCGTTAATTGGTGGATGGCCTTTTTGCTTTAGTGTGTATTTTGCAATTAAATGTATACCTTAAAAGTAACACAATTAAAGAGGCCAGATAAAAGGAGAAACTTGAGAATATTTGTGACTAAATCCTCGACCCTCAGCGGGGGAGGTTTTAATTGACCACTTGCGAGTTTATGCTATAAGGAAGCTGGAGCCATAACATTGATGTAAAACAGAAATGCAATAATAATGTTGGTTCTGATGGATAGAAAGAATGATACATTTGGCTTTTGGTATTATTAAGTGTAATTTGACTGTTATTATAGTTCTTAATTCTGCTAAATATTGATGTCTATATACCTCTAACTTCCTTATAGCCTGAAACTCGCAAGAGGTCAATAGTTCTTTAGGTCAAAACTATATATCTACCTACTATACACTGTTCCAAAAAGGTAGGCACAAAATTATGAATCCTAGCCTCTATACCTCAAAAAGGGCTAGAGCAAATGTGCTGTAAATCTCCAGACCTATTCCCTGGCTGACCCCTCTCAAATGGTAGATATATTAGCTCGATTACTCTACTAGTTTGTGAGCTATAGAGGTTCATGTTCAAGATATTTGGCATATTGTTTTTGAACAGGGTACAGTATATAGCCCAGATCCCAATATCACATGTACAGTCTACGACAGAACTGCTGTCATGGCCTGAGGCAATGTATTAGTTCACTTATCTTTTAATAGATGGCCCTTTTATCGCTTCTAATAAAAGGGGGCGGGGTTAATATACAGGTTGGAAGGAGGAGGAGTCAAACGTGTGTGTGTGTGTGTGTGTGTTCTAGAACAGCACGCAGAATAAGTTTATTTTAACATAACACACAGGTTATATTATTAGATTAGCCCATACCGGATCACAAATAAATAGCACACATCAGGTGTTGTGTTATTTATGGAATTTAATAGACAGACAATCAAGTTTATATCCTTCGCACTTCCCATTCCCCCTCCTCCCCCTCTCCTTCTTCACCCGCTTTTTCTCCTCTCTCTCTCTCTCTCTCTCTCTCTCTCTCTCTCTCTCTCTCTCTCTCTCTCTCTCTCTCTCTCTCTCAAGGACGCAAATGATACCCTCTAAAATATGCAGATTAATACTATGCGATTGTTTTGAATTTACATATTCATAATAAATGTTAAGGATGACTAAAATAACAAACATATATTGATTAGGAATAGGATAACTAGCGAGGCAGCGAACAACACCTATTGCTCGCTGCCTCGCTAGTTATCATATTCCTACTTAAGCTACGATTCCCGAAGAACACGTCTATATGTGTTTGTATATATATATATTAAGTGTAACAATAACACTTAGAATTCAAGTTATCTGTGTTGGCTTAAGGAATAAGTTGAATAATACATATACTTATGACCTTCACAATTTGTAATGTTTGGAGAGACGGCGCTTCAACCTTTCTCCTCTGTCCATCACATGCAAACACCCACACCAACACTAACACAGGATACAAAACACACACACACACTCACACCCGATAACATAAAACGCACATCACACACATGATCACATACAACGTAATGGGCACAAAACACTCACACATGATAACATAAAACACACACAAACACACACACTGGTCCAGGCAAACTAGAAAAGGTATTAGCATTATTGAGGAAATGCTGCTGTCTAAAGTGCGTGCCATGGCCATCCTGAGCCTTACGACGTATACAAACTAATAACACAAATAACAAAGCCACTACAACAACTTCGTCTCTCTCCAACACCCCTTCTCCCCTCTCTACACTCTTCAGAAAATAGGAAGTAGCTACGAGGTGCCGTTGTAAAGGCTTATCCTTCAATACCTTCACCTGACCTGACCCCATCCTGGGTTTAGCTGGTCCACAAGGGTGTGTGACATGAACCCAATAGAGAATTTGTGGGCCATCATGTCATGGAGTGGAATGTGGTCCAGGTTAGGAGAGGAAAGAGCGGGAGGAGTGGGATCGGGGGGCAGGGAGGGGGGTGGGGTGGGGGGGGGGGAATCCGTCGCCGCCCTTATGTAAGTTAGACAATGTTTATATCAGCTCCAACGAGAATACAGGAGGTAGTTGATGCAGCTTGTGGGTGGAGATCATATTGATTGAATAAATATAAATTGTAAATGTTTACATTTAAGAACCCTTTATATATATTATATAATGTGTATGTGTTTCCAATGTTCACCGTAACATAATGGTGGTGAAATAATACATATTAAATTAAATTCAAGGTAACATACACAGAGCTATAGTATACTTTTAATTATGTTTGGAGGAAAATTTAAACAATTCGAAATAAAAACATAAAAGCCTAAACAATTTATATCAACTTTAACCCTTAACTGTCGGCGCACAACATAAGTCGAGTATAATAAATCTGGACTATCTGGCGGCGCTTGACATGGGTCGTGTGGCAATTTCAGCACGTAATGTTGCTGAGAGAGAGAGACAAGTGGTGGCAGGAGAGTAGCGAGCGTATAACTGCTCCAGACCACCGCGGCGAACCTACTGACACGAATCCCACCTCCTCCCTTCCTCTCTCACTCGCTATATACGGAATTGTATGGGGAAAGTGCCTAATTACATGCTTTTTGCACTCGCGTTGCGCGGTTGTTGCAAGAAAACTAGCCATCATAAAAGGATCGTTATGGTGTCATTGGAAAGCTCTGTTTATGCCCTTTCAGGGATAGATACTTGTTTTACGCTCTGGGTCTTATTTAGGCATGAAAATGATCACGTAAACAGCCCTATTTTGGCTAAAAACACCCCGCTGGGCGGTACATATAAATAAACCGCCTAGCCCGCTAATAAGGTGTTAAAACAACATAACCAGATTGCTTGGATTATCGTTAATTGTTCAATTCGATGACTTACTTTATAGTAAATCATTACAATGGGTAGCGCCGAACTGTTTACTGATAATGGGAAGCCACAGTAATTAAGCTAGTACCCTGGATAGGAATCATAGTGCCAAAAACGGAACGTGGTGGTGCGCGGAAACCGATATATGATCACCGCGCACCCAAATTTTGTTGCTCCGCCCTCAAATCTCGCTCCCCGGGAGGGACGAGTCAGTCTGTCCTCACCCTCTAACCAAGTCAGACCTGCACCGCTCGCTCCTCCATCTAGACCGCCTAGAAGTTCAATCTGTACCAGTTCTGGGACGCCAATTCCCGGTAAGTAACATTTCTACATTCGTGAAAGTTTTGGAATTTGTGGATTTTATCTATAATGTGTTATACTTAGGGATCTATCATGTTTACACAAGCTAGGGGGAAGGTATTGCACCGTGTTACCACAATCAGGCGCGGGTTAAGATGCCAGATGTCGCCACTAGATTTTTTTGTTTTGAGATTTATTTTTTGTCCTCAGCCATGGCCCGACGAAGACTCACTCCTGACGAAATAAATAACCTCCTGGAGGAGTCTGATGAGGACTCTAGTCAGTCTGAAGAAAATATAGATGAAGAAAGTGAACATGATGACATCGAGGATGATCTCGTGGACATGCCACTGATGGCAACACCCCATGACGCTACCTCGCCAGTTTTGGCGCCAACCCTGGCGCCAAAACCACCCACGGATGCTCCCACACCACCCACGGATGCTCCCACACCACCCACGGATGCTCCCACACCACCCACGGATGCTCCCACACCACCCACAGATGCTCCCACACCACCCAGAGCTCCCTCACCACGTAAGACAAGGAGTACCTTGGCTACTCTTCGTAGAGACTTTTCATTTAGGGACCGGGAGCAGCAGGAGAAGACCGAAAAAAGGCAGAGATGTCGCGTCTGCCCACCCACCTCCAACATCAAGTCCAGGATGGTGTGTCAGCTCTGCAAACAATCAACCTGTCCGCACCACCTAATGAAGACCTGCGTGCATTGCCACTCTTGAAGGTGAGAAACTACATATTGTGTATTCATTTTTATTGGGTTTCTAAGTCTCAAAGTAAATAAACTTACAAACTAGGAGTCATAATTGTCAAAAAAAATCATTGAAAAGTAGGGCTCTCAATGTAACGTAAAATATTACTTCTTTTGGCTTTTTTCGTTTGGCAATTTTTTTTTTTTTTTTTTTATGTGTTATTGGATCGTTATTGATACTCCATGTGAAATGGGATACAAATCCATGCATATTTACTCACCCCATGACCTTTGGAAAGTGTGTTCGATTTTCACAGATTTGCGGCCGGAGCGGCGCCTGGAGATAAGGTTAACCCTTTGAGTCCTGTGTCCCAACGAATAAGGCAAACTCACAATATATATGCTCATTTGGTTCATAGGTTTTATATCTATGCTCAGTGTATGTTTTAGCCATATTCATTGACAAATATTATATTTATGAATATTTTCCCTAAGATTTTTGGCCAAAAAAGTCGGCCCTCTCAAATTTCAATCAATGTAAAATAATAGTGTAGCTATATATTAGTTCCTATTCCAATTTCAGTATGTTACATGTATTCTAGGATAGTTAGGGAATTCCCATATGGAATCTTGTCATTCTAAGTCAATATTCAGGTACCCAAATGAATTTTTACAAATACGACATGTTTTTTTGGAGTAAACAATTTTAACCCTTTATTATTGTTTCCACAGCTCGCGCCCTATGGGACCCAGCAGCTCAAGACCCCAACCTGTCATGCCTCCACCATCCCTCTACAATCCCTCCAATTTTCAGCCCCCTCAGACGTACTTGAGTATTTTTTTTTTTTTTTTTTTTAAATTTCTATTTTTTTAAGATAATATTATGATACATTTATTATAAATATGAAATTTACTTTGATTTTCAATTACACTCTCCATAATGTTAAGGAAGCTTTATATTTATTGTAGCAAGTGACAACAAAAATCTATCTCAATTACCGGATTTTATATGAATATTTATATGCGGTGTGCCACACTTGGTACGAGAGGACCTTAATCGGAACACAAATCCTACGATAGCTATCCAGGGTTAAGAATCCACTGAGAAAAGTATAATGCAATAATCATAGCGTGTCATATTACATGTTAGGGTAGATTATGAATTGGTCAACCACAGTGCTGTGAATAGTGGTATGGAAGAAAAACAGATTTACTCTAATATTTAAAAAAAACAAATGTATTACAAAGAAACACGTTTCGGCTCATCTAAAGTGTCTTCTCTAACTGAGCCGATATTATCTTGTCTTTATGATATATATATTTGGTTATAACTTGGTCCAAGCTAGATTACAATGTGATCCAACTTGTCTTGATGTGTGGATTGTAACAGCCTGTTTCAATTACCGGTACTTATATATTTATACGATTGTTCACACTAACCAGGACGCCAAGGTTAGCAACTTTGAGTGTTTTGCAACGGAGCATATATTTTTATTTTCTATAACACATTGTATTAGGTAAAGAATAGAATACGAGTTAATAATTGAGAATCAGTAAAGGTAAAAAGAACCGTATTATTAAAACACCAAAGTCATTTTTATGTACAGCTTTGAACACTATGATGAGGAAAATTATATATTCGGTTAGGAGAGAGAAGGGGGAGAGAAAAAGAGAGAAGGGGGGAGATAGGGGAAGGTAGCAGAGAGAAGGGGAGGAGATAGGGGAAGGCAGCAGAGAGAAGGGGGGAGATATGGGAAGGCAGCAGAGAGAAGGGGAGGAGGGGGGAATGGGAAGTTCGAAGGATAGAAACTTGATTGTCTGTATATTAAATTCCATAAATAACGCAACACCTGATGTGTGCTATTTATTTGTTATCCGGCATGGGCTAATCTAATAATATAGCCTGTGTGTTATGTTAAAATAAACTTATTCTGCGTGCTGTTCTAGAACACACACACACACACACACGTTTGACTCCTCCTCCTTCCAACCTCTATATTAATCCCGCCCCCTTTTATTAGAAGCGATTAAAGGGCCATCTAATAAGAAATAAGTGAACTAACACATTGCCTCAGGCCATGACAACAAGTTCTGTCGTAGACTGTACCGGTACCATCCAGGGTAAACTCCATAGTTATCGTTGTTCAATGGACTAGGTCTCTCCCCCACTCCCCCCGTTTGGTATTATTGCATATTTTCCAAATACTTGTTATATCTTCATAACAACGCTGAGTTTTAGAGCTGGATTCACAGGTTGAATAAGTCTCTTCCAGGGATCTCCTGTGAGAATCTTGTGAGAGTCAGTTTTGTATCCCAACATAAGAATGTCAGTGTCTGTATGTCTGCATCTGCATTATTGTATTGACGAGAAACTATAGGTTCTCTTAGGCTTCTTGACAATCAAATGCTTTCCTTGAGCTAAATGAAGTATGTTAAAGAAAACCAGAAGACTCATTAATACTTTTGTCATCTTATCAAATTGATAAAGCCAGATGGTTGTATTCTGCTTAACACTTTCAGTACCGGTGCTGTCCATTCAATCTTATCGTGGCTAACATTAGACGAATATACAGTAGTCATTTTAAAAGGGCTTCCGGCAATTAACAGACTTAAAACTGTCTCACTTATCCCTTTATACTACCACAGATCCTTCTTAAACTGCACAAACTCGTGTAAATATAGCTAGAATAAAATTATAAAGACTTGGCCGGTACAGAACTAACAGAAGGGGCTAAAGAAGATATATTTCTCAGACAGAGGAGCTAATGCACAAACATAAATATTGAGAGACATTAATGACAAAGAAGATTCGTGCAGTAAAGGTTTGTGTTGTTGATAATAAGATGCTGTCCTGTCTGGAGCGGTGTGAACTAACACTTCTGAGTCCCTTGTTCAAACAACCAGCCCAGAGGTGAAGGAGTGGCATTTTGTATTATATATTTTATTATTCAAATAATCATCACTAAATATTAATAATAATAATTATTTGTTATTGTTATAACTATTATTATTATTAGCGAAATTATTATTTTTTATTTTATTATTTGTATTATCATTAATACTATTATTATTACTATTATTATTATTAATGTTGTGATATTCATTGAGTCTTGCTCTAGTCTTGTACCAAAAATGTACAATGAGGCTAAACCATAAACTACCTTCCCTTTGTACTCACATACAATATAGTGATTATTGAGTTATCTAAAATGATTGACCTTTTGATCCTTTGTACATCCCCTTTATAGTCCTCTTTAGTTGTCTGGGACTTTATAATCTGGACTTATCCATAATTCACTGTGCTCTTTATACATTAATTATGATTTTATGAAATTGATGATATATAGTAAAGTTACTGAAACAGTATTCACTGCCCAATGTACTGTAGTAAATAGCACCTGCATAATAATACTAATCATAATAAGATTGAAAATACTACTACTACTACTTTTTTTCTTTTTTTTTTTTTTTTTTTTTTTAACACTCAGCCTGTGCATCCCCTCTTTGGACCCTAAACCAGGTCAGAACAGTCATCAAAGCGCCCGACTTGGTAGTCGTAGTCATTCAGCTACTTCCTATTCTGGGGTAAGCACTCAGACTTATCATCGTGGATTACTACTACTACTTTGATTTTTATTAAATATTGTACATACATTATATTTTACAAGCATCAGATATTATTATTCTACACCATGCAACTTCAATCCAGCCGCCTCCCTATGCGACCTTCTGCCACTGCTGCCTCGTAGTCCACTTCTGCCACCGTCGCTGGTTGTGGTGCAGACCGTCTTGTTCCCCGCAGGCATAGTAGTGCTGATCTGAGCAATGAGAAAGATAGACGTCACCTCATCCAGGCTACGACGTGGCTCCTGGGCTGTTGCTTCAACACATAGTTTGACCACAGGATTCTTTCTCTTCATATTAGTACTTTCCCTTAAATTATGTTTAGTTCATAGGTTCAGATGACACTAATATGATCTTGATTCTGTATACTGTATATATATATATATATATATATATATATATATATATATATATAATTTATATATATAGTACAACATAGTCTATTCACTGTCGGTAGGCAGAATCAAGATCATATTAGTGTCATCTGAACATATGAACTAAACATAATTTAAGGGAAAGTACTAATATGAAGAGAAAGAATCCTGTGGTCAAACTATGTGTTAATTATCATTTATAGATGTATGGGATTGTGTTTAACTTGATTTTAGCCGAATTTAACTTGCTCTTCATTCTACCGAACTTCTATAATTTGGCCATGTGAATGTAATAAAGGATTTTAGGTACATTTTTACGATTTTGTGAAGCTTACGAAAGATACATATGGTAGCTAAATGGATTAATTGAAATAGTCTGTATGTAGCATTCCTAAGCAAATTATAATCGTCTCATAGTGACAAGAATAATATGAAGAGGATGTCACCGGTACTGAAGGGGTTAAGCGAGCAAGAATGAATTACCTTAAGATTCCGGAATTACCAACAGTTAGGCCGTGGATAATACAAATATATTTAATAAGCCTCCATTCCTAACCTACACGATATAATCACATGATACACAAAACTTAACACTATTATCTGTGAGGCGACGTCTTGTGGGTTATTATGTTTTGTTTAATTATTATTGAAAATTTTGCTTGCTATTACCATTTTCGAGCAATTTTAGTTGTCCCCTATGCTAACAAATATACGTCATATGTTTGCCCAGCTAATGAGGTGAAACGTCTTAGAATCCCCAAACTAATGGGGCCAAACAGGGGAGGTCCAAAATGTCCTCCATCCGACCAAATAAGGTTACATTCGTTGATAATTGGCCGAACTAGATACATTTTTGTTTCTGACAGAAGAGTACAAGAAAATAATATGAAACACATCACCTACTATGGGTTTCAGAGGCCAAGTGGCATCGTTTTTTCGGGAATAACTTATTAACAAACAGTTGGAATAGTATGATATTTTGCCAGAGCTTGTTTCACACCGTCCCCTAATTGTTGTCACTATTGTGCAATACCAGAAGTGGTGAATTAATCCCGGAGTCATGATGTTAAAGTCACACCTGAATAACTAGGAAACAGACAAGGCTACCGTGACGTACCTGTGAAAACCACCAAACCATTATTGCTCATTCATCAGTCATTATCACCCACCACCCAACCCTACTATCACCTTTACATTCCAGTTATCTGTCACTATCAAATATAAATATACACAAATGATGTGTTATTTTTGTATATTTGTATTTGATAGTGACAGATACCTTGAATGTAAAGGCGATAGTAGGGTTGGGTGGTGGGTGATAACTACCGTGTCCTTCATTCCCTTGGATGATGGTGTGTGTGTGTGTGTGTGTGTGTGTGTGTATATATATATATACCGGTATATATAATATATAGCATATAATATAATATATATATATATATATATATATATATATATATATATATATATATTGTTACATATCTTGATCCTCAAGTGGTTAACTTGATGAATCTAGATAGCACAGAGATATATATTAAGGTATCAGTCAGCTGAAGCCAAACGAAAGTAAAATCTAATAAAATTATTTCCTGTTGTTGCTTCCTTTCCTTTTGGATCTTAGGACTTGGTATCCTTTATTGACTGATACTCTTTAATTATGAAAAATACTGAAACTAATTAAAGTCATGTAGTATTTATAAAGAATTATTATTTAACCGAAGCTTAGTAGGCTATGGTTATGAACCGAAGAAGTTATATCTAAAGGAGGACTATTAATTCTATAAAAAGTCTTGAAAGATAAATATTAAAGTAAGAATATTTCTGTCTCTTACCCTTTTTGAAATTAATAGATAGTTTTCTTATATGTCCTTTTATTTATATTTAATGTAATTATTCTTGGTTCTTGTCTTACGTTAATAGTATTATATTATTATTATCATCAGGATTAATATCAAAGTCACATAAAAAGTTAGATATATATTTAATAATTAGTTAAATGTATTTCTTAACCACGTAACATTGAGGTTTGATTATGAGTAAATAAAGTTACAGGATCGCTTCATAGATTCGATTCAGGTCTCACTCAAATAATATGAAAAGCAAAATAATATTTTGAAGCTAAAATTTTCTTCAGCTTAGGAAATCACTAGAAGTAATATTAACACAGCCATGTTAGTCTAAGGCGATATTACTAATATGAGACAATAGCATCACCGTACTAAGCACCGTTAAGCAATGTAAGCTTAATTAAAAGAAAATGAAAGAACTCGTAAGTATTAATATAAAACAATAGTATTACTTTCATCATAACCCAATTACTTAAAGAGTTGCTTTAGTCCACAAGTTAGTCAACTAAAATAGTTAAGTACATAATAATAGCGTTAACGTTAATTCCCAATCAAATAGTGAAGTACATAATAGTAGCGTTAACGTTAATTCCCAATCACATATCTCACTAACCAACATAACGTAAGTGTTTACACCGAACACACTTAACACACTTATATAATCTGACTGACAGTCACAAACCATTATAATAATTCACCCCGTCTTCCTCCAGCTGCAAGTTCACCTTCCCCAACTCCAAATGAGACTGATTTGAATGCCCACTACTCGGGTCTTATATACTAAACAATGATGGTGTAGGAACGAATCAGGAGGCGAGTGATGGTGCGCGCCCCTATCATAGCTCCTCGAGTTGCATAGCAGGTGCGTCGTCCAATGGGGGCTCCTGGCGTCGATCATACGTCAAGAGTCGGGTCATCGAAGTAGTTTGCAGAGTCCCCTATGACGCACGCAGGTGTGAAGGCTTGTTTGCTGGTATGCGGACGAGCTGGTTTCCCACTCGCTAGTTCGCTCGCTAGTCTGCTTCGCCGCTTGGGTAGTTTGACACTCCTTCAACTCTAATTCTAACTCTTAAATTAACATACAGGACTCCGTATGTCAGACCTCCCCCTTAGAAAAGAGTTTAAGGAGTATAGTACATAATATTAAACATAATACATAAATAGATTCACCACCAGATTGGCAACAGCAAGATTATAATGAGGATATAATAAGGATATCACCCAAAGTAGGCAACGTCTCCAGGTACCACATCAGAACATAGCCGGGACGTAGCTGGAGCGTTATTCGAACTGCAAGGCATCTCACAGCTGAAGGCTTGACAGTGCACTACTAAAGCATGATATTTACCTCGCTACAAGGGAGAGCTAATTGCCAAAATCCTCTCATTAAAATAATCTTACTGCTGGATGAGGCCAACCCGGTAAATGTAATCTTTAACAGATACGTGATAGGCAATCGGCTAGCACGTTCTGGACCCCCTTAATATGTTTGACATCCAGGGAGT
Organism: Paralithodes platypus; assembly: GCA_032716605.1. Taxonomy (NCBI): domain Eukaryota; kingdom Metazoa; phylum Arthropoda; class Malacostraca; order Decapoda; family Lithodidae; genus Paralithodes; species Paralithodes platypus. The sequence continues at coordinate 9,979,071 of CM064480.1, forward strand.
ATTCCTGCAGCAACAAACTCCACCTGGTCAGTCGTTGGTTTTTATTTTGGAACTTATGCAAAAAATTTAAGGGGTGATGGTCAGTATACACAGTGATGGCACCAGAGGCAGATTGCACATAGACAGCAAAGTATTGAAGGGATAAAATTAATGCTAACAGCTCCTTCTCAATGACTGAATAGTTACGTTGGGCAGAATTTAATTTTTCACTGAAATAGCACACAGGATGCAATACCTCACAGTCGTCTTCCTGGAGCAACACTGCACCAACCCCGGTATTGCTCGCATCCACTGCTAGGGAAAAAGATCTGTTAAAATCAGGAGCTCGGAGTACAGGATAATTAGATAATATATATTTGGTAGCAATAAAGGCCTCTTCACATTCAGAGGACCACTCAAACTTCACATCCTTACGGAGAAGATCTGTCAGGGGAGCTGTCAACTTTGAAAAATTTAAGATGAAACGCCTATAATAACCAATCATGCCTAGGTACCTTTGGATATGTTTCTTAGTGCTAGGAGTTGGGAATTCTAGAATAGACTCTACCTTTGCTTGAGGAGGTGCAACCTGCCCCTGACCTACCGTATATCCTAGATACTGGACCGTACTCTTTACAAAGGTGCATTTCTTAAGATTAACCACCAGATTGGCATCAGCAAGATTTAAGAACAGCAATCTAAGTTGGTAAAGATGCTCCTCCCATGACTGTGAAAAGATAAGAATATCATCGATGTAGACAACGCATCCAGGTACTCCTTCAGTCACCAAATTCATGAGGCGCTGGAATGTAGCTGGAGCGTTTTTCAAGCCGTAGGGCATTACGTTACAGCAGAAGGCTTGATTGTTGACTACAAAGCATGATATTTCCCTCGCTCTAGGGGTGAGAGCTACTTGCCAATATCCCTTCATTAAGTCAATCTTGCTGATATAGGTGCTGTACCAATCTGGTCAATGCAGTCGTCGATCCGTGGCAGTGGGTAGGTATCGTTCTTTGTGACAGCATTGACTTGCCTATAGTCCATACATAACCTATGGCTCCCGTCTGGCTTTGGCACAAGTATGACCGGACTACTCCACTGGCTTAAGGCCCTTGTGATCAGCTCGTTAGACAACATGAAGTCAAGCTCGACCTGCTCGACCTGCAGTATACTCCTGCGTTGTGGCGAGACACGGTAGGGGGATAGTTTAATGGGAGTTGCATCCCCTACGTCGATGTCGTGCACGGCCAAAGAAGTGAGCCCTGGAGTATCACGGAACACACTGGGAGACTGAGATAAAACGGAGATTAGTTGGTTCGCTTGATCAGAGGGAAGATGACATAGTTTAGATGGTAATTCCCCCCAAGCTACTGAATTATACTGAAAGTTGGATAGGCTACATGACAAGTCAAAGTCTGCATGGATACCTTCAGGCTCTGGAACAGTCTGTTGCGGGTCAGTAAGAGAACTGAAGACTTTGTCCGCACCAGGCTGCCCACAGGTCCTGACATTCACTGCCACAGTGGGAGAATCTGGAGGAGAGTAATCAGGGGACCTATGGTAGGGTTTCAACATATTTATATGGAATACTTGTGTGGGCTTTCTCCTGTCTGGGGTAGTTACTAGATAATTGGTAATGCTCACCCTCCGAATGATCTTATATGGGCCCCTGAACTTGGCAGATAAAGGTTGGCCAAAAAGGGGGAGCAGGACCAAAACCTCATCACCGGGCTGAAACTCCCTCTCACAGGCTTTTCTGTCATACCAGTTCTTCATGGAGCTTTTAGCCACTGTCAAGTTTTGAGCGGCAAACTCACATGAGGATCTCAGCCGGGTTTTGAAATCTGAAACATAATTGAGGAGGTTTTGGTTCCCCTCCTGGCCAACTAGGCTATCCTGCAATAGTTGCAAAGGACCTCTTACCTGGTGACCGAAAACTAGCTCATTAGGGGAAAAACCCAGGGATTCAGTTGGAACCTCACGAGTAGCAAATCAAAGAAAAGGTACCCCCTTATCCCACTCAACTCCGGTCTCTGTACAATACTTACGTAACATTCCCTTTAATGTCTGATGATATCGTTCGAGAACCCCTTGACTCTCTGGGTGGTAGGTGCTAGACTTAACATGCTCGATACCCAACTCCTTCAGGGACTGCTGAAAAATGTTAGAGGTAAAATTAGTTCCTTGATCACTTTGCACCTCATGGGGGAAACCCATTCTGGTGAAGAATTTGAGCAGTTCCTTGATGACAGTTGGAGCAGAGGTAGTCCTTAAGGGTAGCGAGTTGCCATGTCCATAATAGTTAATAAATAAATGTTACCTTGGGAAGTCTTAGGCAATGGGCCTACAATGTCCACTACCACCCGAGTAAAAGGATTCTCGAAAACGGGCAAGGGCACCAGAGGATGTACAGGCACCTTCTGATTGGGTTTTCCTGTCATCTGGCAAGTGTGACACACTCTACAAAACTCCACTACATCTGCACGCATTCCTGGCCAGTAAAAGTGGGCTCTGATTCTGTCTAGAGTTTTTCTCACACCTAGGTGTCCTGCCAATGGTATACAATGTGCCATTTCCAAGATATCTCTTCGACAAGGTTTGGGGACTACTACTTGATGGACGTCCCAGGCCCCGTCATCGATTGGTCTGTGTGGCTGTCTCCATCTACGCCACAATACTCCTCCTTTGAGGTAGAAACATTAACCACCCTCCTTCTCACATTCCTCTTCACTCACGGACCTGGCAGCTAACTCCTTGCATTCACTATCATCTCTCTGTAGCTCTACCAGGCCACTAGGACAATTTGGAGGGGTTTCATGGTCATCGTTAGGGTCAAGATGAGCCATAAAGGTGTCAGATAAATCCACCTCAGTCACATCATCAGGCACAGTTGGAGCATCATTCACACTCTCATCATCCCTTTCATCAACTCTTACATTCGGTACATTTCTGTCTGAGGGAACTGCTACTTGAGACATTGAACGTGTGACAGCACACACAGGGAAAACAGTTGGCATCTCCTTTTCGAGCTCACCGGTTAGTGGCTCGTTAACAGGGGAAAATGACAAAATGGGGTCTGGTCGGACCTTCTCACCTGCTACATAATTCCCCAAAAGGAGTGTTACCCCGGGCACAGGGATATCTTGGGACCTACACAAAGCTATGGTGGCCTCACCCTGTAGTAACTCACATTCAATTTCGCCTTTTACCAAGTGTGCATAAAATTGGCCTCCAGCACCTCTCATTACAACTGGTTCGCCAGGTGGGCACTCAGTGTAAGGATTCACCATGAGGGTGCTAGTAGAACCTGTGTCTCTCAGAATGCATACAACCATTTAATCTCACGTTGCTAGATGAAATAAAGGGACGGTAACTGTCCTGCACTGATGGTGAAATTATTATTGGCTTAACCCTAGTGGGTTGCACCACGCATGCTACTACACCCTTGTCTAGATGATTTATGTTAGCTGCTAGGTACTCCTTCTGTCGAGAGTCCTGCATTAAAGGAACTTTTGGTGCTAGGTATTCCTTCTGTCGAGAGTCCTGCATTAAAGGAACTTTTGGTGCTAGGTACTCCTTCTGTCGGGAGTCCTGCATTAAAGGCACATATGGAGTTTGAGATACGGCGGCACCTGTCTGCCCCGATCTCTCTGTTCTCTCCTTGGCCCAGCACTGATAAGCTAGGTGGCCTCTCTTGCCACAAAAAGTACATACTTTAGGGGATACGGGAACGTTCGCTCTTTGAGCATTACTATTACTTTGGGGCCCACCTCTGTTACCATTGCCCTGAATCGCATTTTTAGTTGGGGGAACAATTCTATTTTGGCTAGCTGGGGAAGACGTTACAGGCTTGTGACTGGGTCTGTCAGATTTGTGATTGGGATACTTAAAATTAGAACTAGAATTATCGTAGGGCTTCTTTCCACAAATTTTTTTGTTGATCACGTATGTGTCAGCCATGTCAGCGGCGTCGGCAAGACAATCTACCTTTTTCCCCTTTAAATGATAGGATGCAGAAGAATCAATTTTCCATAGGAAATTTTCTAACAGGACCAACTCCTTCAGATCGTTGTAGCTTGTGACTTTCTTACTCTTGACCCAATGATTGAAAGTTTTAGTCATGGTCCTGGCAAATACCTTATGGGTTTCTTCTACTTTCTTCTGGTTTTTATGGAAAGATTGCCTGTAAGCCTCAGGCTGCAATTGATAGGTTTTTAGGATAGCTTCTTTGAGATTGTCATAATCCTGCCTAACTTCTGCTACTTCTGACAAATACGTGGCTCGAGCCTGCCCTGTCAAAACGGTTTGTAACATAAAAGGCCATTGATCTCTTGTCCACTTCATACCTCCAGCAACTTCCTCAAACAAAACAAAGAAATCCTGCACATTATCCTCAGTGAAAGGTGGAATGACACTAGTCATAGTCAATCCCAGAGGGGGAGCAATTAAGGGAGCATTTGTGTTGACATTTAGTTGAGCCGTACGATATTGATATTCATATTGTTCGGTCGTTGCTCTGGCTTTTATTCTGGCTTGTTCGGTCTTTGCTTCGGTATTTATTCTGGCTAGTTCCACTACTTGATCACCGGTCAAACCAGGTGGCACTTGTTCATCAAGTTGGCTAGGTTTACTCGGGATCCCACCAACTGCTCCATCACCCTCCCCGCCTTCTACAGGGAACAGGTGGGTTTTTATGGTCTGAGCCACCTCTACTTTGGACAAGTTTGAGACAGTTAATTGGAGATGTGAGGCAAGCACTTCTAGTTCGGATTTTGACAGACAGTCAATATCAGGGGCTGTGGGTTCTGATTCTATGAAAACTCGAGCATCTTCGTCATTAATTAGATGAGGCATGATTAATATTTGATTTTTAAGTAGTGAAACGGTAATGAAACTGAGTGAAACTGTATGAAACGAATCCTGGCAAGGTTGCCACTCTTCTGTTACGTATCTTGATCCTCAAGTGGTTAACTTGATGAATCTAGATAGCACAGAGATATATATTAACCCTTATTTAGCGGCGAGCAACATAAGTCGAGTTAAATAAAGCTGGACTATGTGGCGGCGCTCGACATAACTCGAGTGGCAATTTCAGCACGTAATGTGGCTGAGAGAGAGACAAGTGGTGGCAGGAGACTAGCGAGCGTACTCCAGACCACCGCGGCGAACCTACTGACACAAATCTCAGCTCCCTCCTCCCTCTCTCACTCGCTACATACTCAATTATGTACTGAAAGTACCGAATTACCTGCTTTTTGCACTCGCGTTGCACGGTTATTGCAAGAAAACTATCCATCATACAAGGATCGTTATGGTGTCATTCGAAAGCTCTGTTTATGCCCTTTCAGGGATAGGTACTTGTTTTACGTTCTGGGTCTTATTTAGGCATGAAAATGATCACGTAAACAGCCCTATTTTGGCTAAAAACACCCCGCTGTGCGGTACACATAAATAAACCGCATAGGCCGCTCGTAAGGTGTTAAGGTATCAGTCAGCTGAAGGCAAAACGAAAGTAAAATCTAATAAAATTATTTCCTGTTGTTGCTTCCTTTCCTTTTGAATCTTAGGACTTGGTATCCTTTATTGACTGATACTCTTTAATTATGAAAAATACTGAAACTAATTAAAGTCATGTAGTATTTATAAAGAATTATTATTTAACCGAAGCTTAGTAGGCTATGGTTATGAACCGAAGAAGTTATATCTAAAGAAGGACTATTAATTCTATAAAGTCTTGAAAGATAAATATTAACCCTTAATTAGCGGCGAGCAACATAAGTCGAGTATAATAAATCTGGACTATCTGGCGGCGCTCGACATAGGTCGTGTGGCAATTTCAGCACGTAATGTTGCTGAGAGAGAGAGACAAGTGGTGGCAGGAGAGTAGCGAGCGTATGACTGCTCCAGACCACCGCGGCGAACCTACTGACACGAATCCCACCTCCTCCCTCCCTCTCTCACTCGCTATATACGAAATTGTATGGGGAAAGTGCCGAATTACATGCTTTTTGCACTCGCGTTGCACGGTTGTTGCAAGAAAACTAGCCATCATAAAAGGATCGTTATGGTGTCATTGGAAAGCTCTGTTTATGCCCTTTCAGGGATCGATACTTGTTTTACGCTCTGGGTCTTATTTAGGCATGAAAATAATCACGTAAACAGCCCTATTTTGGGTAAAATAACCCCGCTGGGCGGTACATATAAATAAACCGCCTAGGCCGCTCGTAAGGTGTTAAAGTAAGAATATTTCTGTCTCTTACCCTTTTTGAAATGAATAGATAGTTTTCTTATATGTCCTTTTATTTATATTTAATGTAATTATTCTTGGTTCTTGTCTTACGTTAATAGTATTATATTATTATTATCATCAGGATTAATATCAAAGTCACATAAAAAGTTAGATATATATTTAATAATTAGTTAAATGTATTTCTTAACCACGTAACATTGAGGTTTGATTATGAGTAAATAAAGTTACAGGATCGCTTCATAGATTCGATTCAGGTCTCACTGAAATAATATGAAAAGCAAAATAATATTTTGAAGCTAAAAGAATTTTCTTCAGCTTAGAAAATCATTAGAAGTAATATTAACACAGCCATGTTAGTCTAAGGCGATATTACTAATATGAGACAATAGCATCACCGTACTAAGCACCGTTAAGCAATATAAGCTTAATTAAAAGAAAATGAAAGAACTCGTAAGTATTAATATAAAATAATAGTATTACTTTCATCATAACCCAATTACTTAAAGAGTTGCTTTAGTCCACAAGTTAGTCTACTAAAATAGTTAAGTACATAATAATAGCGTTAACGTTAATTCCCAATCAAATAGTTAAGTACATAATAGTAGCGTTAACGTTAATTCCCAATCAAATAGTTACGTACATAATAGTAGCGTTAACGTTAATTCCCAATCACATATCTCACTAACCAACATAACGTAGGTGTTTACACCGAACACACTTAACACACACTTATATAATCTGACTGACAGTCACAAACCCATTATAATACTTCACCCCGTCTTCCTCCAGCTGCAAGTTCACCTTCCCCAACTCCAAATGAGACTGATTTGAATGCCCACTACTCGGGTCTTATATACTAAACAATGATGGTGTAGGAACGAATCAGGAGGCGAGTGATGGTGCGCGCCCCTATCATAGCTCCTCGAGTTGCATAGCAGGTGCGTCGTCCAATGGGGGCTCCTGGCGTCGATCATACGTCATAGCGTCGGGTCATCGAAGTAGTTTGCAGAGTCCTCTATGACAGGTGTGAAGGCTTGTTTGTTGGTATGCGGACGAGCTGATTTCCCACTCGCTGGTTCGCTCGCTAGTCTGCTTCGCCGCTTGTGTAGTTTGACACTCCTTCAACTCTAATTCTAACTCTTAAATTAACATACAGGACTCCGTATGTCAGAATATATATATATATGTGCCGTTTTGCTCAAAATCAAAACGGCATACCCAACTCTGCGATGGGTCACCATCATCACTACTAGTCACTATCACCATAACTATCATCAACAGTACTATTATAGTCATCACTACTACTCCTCTTACCATCATCACTAATACTCTTACCATCATCACTACTACGGTCATCATCACTTTGGAAGGTGATAACCAGGGAGTTTTCGGATTAAATACTAGAAATACATTAGTTTACTAAGTTTATGTAACTGAGACAAGTTCTCCGGAAGTCTAGGACTGAGAGTAAAAGGGTTACTTAAGTAATGAAGTTTACTAATCATGTGAAATAGAAAGGTAGGATTTGCTTTGAGACAGACCTAGCTGGAGAAATAGTTAGAAAGGGGAACTATTTCCGGACCATATGGAAACACTCTTTATATTAAAAGGACACAACATTTATTAATTAGATATTCACCTCGTCGACACAATGCTTTCGATTGCGCATACAAATATACCGGTAGTCTAGTAGTTTTAAGGATATATTTGATTTAATAATAATTTACATGTTTAACACCTTACGAGCGGCCTATGCGGTTTATTTATGTGTACCGCCCAGCGGGGTGTTTTTAGCCAAAATAGGGCTGTTTACGTGATCATTTTCATGCCTAAATAAGACCCAGAACGTAAAACAAGTACCTATCCCTGAAAGGGCATAAACAGAGCTTTCGAATGACACCATAACGATCCTTGTATGATGGATAGTTTTCTTGCAATAACCGTGCAACGCGAGTGCAAAAAGCAGGTAATTCGGTACTTTCGGTACATAATTGAGTATGTAGCGAGTGAGAGAGGGAGGAGGGAGCTGAGATTTGTGTCAGTAGGTTCGCCGCGGTGGTCTGGAGCAGTCATACGCTCGCTAGTCTCCTGCCACCACTTGTCTCTCTCTCTCAGCCACATTACGTGCTGAAATTGCCACTCGAGTTATGTCGAGCGCCGCCACATAGTCCAGCTTTATTTAACTCGACTTATGTTGCTCGCCGCTAAATAAGGGTTAAGGTTAACATAGCGTTCTGATATTGTCAAGGTGATATAATTTTCTGTAAAATTTAGTAATTGTGTCTAATATTGTTAAGGGGATTAAAGAACGCGTTGATTGAGTAATAGTTTACTATACTCTATGCAACTCAACTTTGCCGCCGGCCTCTGCAGCAGATACGAGACCGCGCCTGTGATTGGCTATCTGACCAATAGGAGAGGCAGAGCTGATAATTTAGTCATTATCTTTATTATTCCTTATTTATTAATTAAACTAGATACGTTTAAGAAATGTTAAAGATTTTATAATAAATTAGAGTGCTATCCGAATCTAAAGCGCTATTAAATATAACGTGAAACACAATAATAACGTATATATCGTAAAGTAAAAACAAGGAGATACAGAATTGATAAACAGGGGAATTAAGCTAGAGGGAAGGCTGACTGGCTCGGGCCCGTGCGTATTAGCGAATCACAGGCCGTGCTTGACTTCGCACACATTTAAAGTAGACTGTGACGCAAATTCTTACCTTGCTTGTGTTTACAGTATTATATCTTACGATTTTATGTGTTCCATGTGGTATTTTATAGCTCTTAAGGTTCGGATATCACTTATCACTCCATTAGAATGACCTAATCCTATCTAATATAATTAATATATATGGAATATAAAAGAAAAGCTGAATTAATTCATACGATAATGTGATATCCTCATGTTCCGTCATAGGCTATATTTTATATGTTATTCCTTTGCTTACCATACTCTGCGACCTTATGAACAATAGCACGAAGGCAACGAAAGGTAAACATGAATAGATAATGATTATATCTGCACATACAGACACAAATAGGATAATATTTGAGAGTTTAAAAGACACCGCCGGGCCAGTGCAGTATTGCCAGGAGGTGGTTTGTTTTATATTTATACACTGCATTTCCATCTTTTCGGCGGTTTCTAAATAGTATGCTCATTGTATTGTATGCGAAATATCAAAAGGGGTTTGTATGCTACTTTCTATTATAATAATTTGGCTAAATTGTAACCACAACGTCAAGGATAAGTGCATATAATACAAACTCTGGACATTCTGGAACCTTTTATGTCTAGGGCTTGATGTCATTGCCAGCCAATCACAGGCGCGGTCTCGTATCTGCTGCAGAGGCCGGCGGCAAAGTTGAGTTGCATAGAGTATAGTATGGTCAAGGTGATGTAAATACCTATTGATTAATTAGTTATGTATATTATGGTTATGGTGATTTAAGAATATGTAATTGAATAATGATTTCTGATATTGTCAAGGTGATTCGAGTACATATTGATCAAATAATAGGTCCTAATATTATTAAAGTTTCAAGGACACATTGAGGGAGAATTAGATTATAGTATTGTCAACCATTGTGAATATACAGTATGTTACGACCGGGGCTCGTATAAAACAAGGGCTCTTAATCATTGGACTAGGAAAGCACACAGCCACAACGGTAACACTAGATCCAGCCCCTGAACTTATAATGCCGGCGCACAAAAACACCTATACCCTCCAGAGTTAAATCTGCGATAACGGGGTATCCTATAACTCAGTATAAGTGCACTACTACTACAGGCTGATGATCTCTGATACAGCCTGATCACAACAACATACAATTACGGTAATAAGGTATACTAGGAAAAGATAAGAGATCTTAATTAAATCACTCCAATGATTTAATGCAAACCAGAAGAAAGTATATTTAAAGTTACTCTAAACAATAATGAACTGTCACTCCTATATGACATATGTGACATGACGATTCACAAGAAAGAAGTACAACATGTGACGCCTGCCAGTGTTGGCAGAATTGCATCCCGGTAGCCACTAGCACTCGCCAGGGCAGTGAAATGGGCTACAGTCTGTCTACAATGTTGTACTTTCTTTCTTGTGAATCGTCATGTCACAGGCAGGGTAGAAGTGGTCTTTGTTTTCGCCTGTGACAATGCATTGTATTTTATATCATGAGTTGAACATAAGATGCATTGTAGTGAAGGAAAGAGAGAGAGCGAGCGAGCAGGGTGGGGGAGGTGAGTGTTGCTTTTCCTCCTCCTCCCTCCCGGAGGAGTTGTTCGCCCGCGTGGTCTTTTCTCTCGGTTTTGATTGGCTGGTGGTTCCTGGCGCCTTCTGCAGGCCTGCTGCCGGGTGACGTAGCGGCCTGTGATTGGCTGACCACCGTGCCTTTGTGTGGGATCCTGGAGGGGTCCAGAGGAGCTATTCTCCTCAGAGCATTCCTGACTAGCATACCCTTCACATGTCCCTTGCCCCCCTGTCTCCCGACTTTTACCTATAGAGCACTTTCTCTCAACTTCTTACCTCTCATTCTTCTACTCTATTTAATATCATAACTTCCCTTTGGTTCTGCACGATTTCATATATCGGCCATCGTATTATATGCTGAAGCTCTCAGATAACACATGTTTAGTTAGGCATTTTGGCAGGGTTACCAATTTTGTCTGTAGAGGTTTGACACACTCACGGTGTCTTCCTTCCTGTATCGTGGTGGTCTGCTGGGGGATTTAATGCTAGACTGGGATAAGACTACTGGTGTTGTGATTTCCATGTGTACTAGGTTTTGTTGAGCCTGTACAATCGCAACGGAGACGTGGGAAGCCTAGGTGGTCTTTCTGACTGTGTACCTTGTGAGTTTAGCACTGTGTTGCGAGTGAGGGCTTTTGCCTCTGCCACCCAACACTGTGCTAACTCGTTTGCTTTGACTTTGAGAGGGTTGCCAGGAGAGAACCAGATACTAGCGATCTGGATCTCTCAAGAGAGCACCCCGTCAATTAACGTAATTTGGCCGCACAGCCTTAAGGACTTCGCTAGGCTATGAGCCGCTTGCTCAGCCATTGTTTCCTAGCTACATCCCAGCTAGACTTTCTTCGCCTAGCAGACACCACCGATTTAGATTATAAACTCTTATGTTATGTATGCATTATTATTCACGGCATTTATTAGTCTAGGTTGTTGTTGAGTTGCACAACCCTAGTAGGCTGTTTCGTTGATGAGGAAGTACTTCTTTTGCTGTTTGAGTTCCTACTATTGCGCAGTTATTATTCCCGTGCCAGTTAACCCTATATGTCCTTACAATTGTCATATCCTGTTCCTGCTTTATACTACAGTTCAAAATCCGATACGATCATCTTAACCTAGCATCAGACTTTCTTCAGAAGATTCCTGCTCGATGCTTTGGGACTTTCGTTCACTTTCTTTAGTATAGGAGTGACAGTTCATTATTGTTAAGAGTAACTTTAAATAATTATACTTTCTTCTAGTTTGCATTAAATCATTGGAGTGATTTAATTAAGATCTCTATCTTTTCCTAGTATACCTTATTACCGTAATTGTATGTTGTTGTGATCAGGCTGTATCAGAGATCATCAGCCTGTAGTAATAGTGCACTTATACTAAGTTATAGGATACCCCGTTATCGCAGATTTAACTCTGGAGGGTATAGGTGTTTTTGTGCGCCGGCATTATAAGTTCAGGGGTTGGATCTAGTGTTACCGTTGTGGCTGTGTGCTTTCCTAGTCCAAAGATTAAGAGCCCTTGTTTTATACGAGCCCCGGTCGTAACAAATGGTGACCTTGCTTAGGATTTTGTGAACTTAGAGAAATATTGAAGGAGTGTTGTGGTCATTTGTTTTTGTTTAACACCTTACGAGCGGCCTATGCGGTTTATTTATGTGTACCGCACAGCGGGGTGTTTTTAGCCAAAATAGGGCTGTTTACGTGATCATTTTCATGCGTAAATAAGACCCAGAACGTAAAACAAGTACCTATCCCTGAAAGGGCATAAACAGAGCTTTCGAATGACACCATAACGATCCTTGTATGATGGATAGTTTTCTTGCAATAACCGTGCAACGCGAGTGCAAAAAGCAGGTAATTCGGTACTTTCAGTACATAATTGAGTATGTAGCGAGTGAGAGAGGGAGGAGGGAGCTGAGATTTGTGTCAGTAGGTTCGCCGCGGTGGTCTGGAGCAGTCATACGCTCGCTAGTCTCCTGCCACCACTTGTCTCTCTCTCTCAGCCACATTACGTGCTGAAATTGCCACTCGAGTTATGTCGAGCGCCTCCACATAGTCCAGCTTTATTTAACTCGACTTATGTTGCTCGCCGCTAAATAAGGGTTAAAGGAATATAGTGGACACGTGGAATTTTTTTGGCAAGTAGTACAACACTTAAGAGTCTTCAAGCATTTTTTGAGTGAATAGTGCTACATAAGAGTTTAGGTACTTCTATTTTTGTTTATATAAACGTTGAGAATTGTTGGTGGACACTATGTCGAACGACGGATCAATGTACAGTGAAGACACAGTAAGGGAAGCAGACTCTCAGCTGCAGCAGCGGGCTTCGTTAGATGACATTAGAGTTATAGCTAGTGAGGAGGATGCAAGGAATTTTCTGGAGATACCTATTACTGCTGACCGGGTGTCGGGGATTGATCGGTATGGTCTCCAGTGTTTGGCCACGGTCATGGGGCATGTGGGCACTAGCAGCATGTCGAGAGGTGACCTGATGGCCTGTGTGCTCGGCGGGGTGCGTGGGGCTTCGGGTGGAGCGGGAGCTGGGGCACCTTCGGCCCAGCCCCCATTCCACTCGACTCCTACCATGGCGCCCCCTCGGGCTCCGGAGCCGGGTAGGTTCCCGCAGGCCGATAGTAACTGGCAGCGTGGTTTGTCACAGGGTGGGTCTCCAATTGTTGCATCTCCTCCTCAAGGTTTAACTGCAGATATGCTCTTCCAGCTTGAGATGGCTAAGATGCAGCTGCAGCAGAAGCGGGAATCTGAGCAGCAGCAGCGGGAGTTTGAGATGGCTAAGATTCAGGCTGAGGAGAGAAGGGCCAGATATGAGACTGAGGAGAGAAAGGCCATACGTGAGGCTGAGCTTCAGTCTGAAGAGATAAAGACGAAGTACTGTGCAGACATAGATCTTGAGAAGTCTAGGGTGGAGTCGACAGGGCAGCGTCTCAGTTCTGGGAATCGAGGTCTTGATCAGTCGTTATCGCACCTGCTCAAGTTGGTCCCTGTATTTGATGAGCCGGGTGTCACTGAATTTGTTATGCGTTTCGAGAAGAAGTGCCGGGAGCACCAATGGCCCGAGGTTAAGTGGGCAGCCCTTGTTTCCTCTAGATTGGTTGGCAAAGGACTCAAGGCATATGATGCGTTGCCCTTGGAGTCGTGCATCGATTACGAGGTATTGAAGGAGGCTGTCCTGCGGGCATATGAGTTACAACCAGAGACGTACAGATTGAAGTTCCGGGGTGTAATGAAGGGTCGTGAGTGCACCTTTCTTGAGCATGCCCGGGATCTGTCTGATGCATTTAGAAACTGGCTGCGTTCTGAGAAGGCATCGACGTTTGAAGAGTTGAAACAGCTGATGCTTCTAGAACAATTTTGTAAGTGTACGGGCAGCGATCTTACGTTGAATCTTAAAGAGAAAAATCCAAGAACTCTTCAGGAGGCAGCTGAGATGGCTGACCTTCGGATGTCACTGATTCGTGGGTGCGGGTCTGCACAACGGAACGATGCAGGTAACAAGGGGCGCAACACTCCACCCCCCCCGAGTCGGTAATACACCATATAACCATTACAACAAGAGCAACGATACTAAGTCTGACCATAAACCTAATACCGTCCCGTTTAAGAAGGGTCAGGGCCCTTCCCCATCTCAAGGGAAGCCCAAGGGGGAGTTAGAGTGTTTTCATTGTCATGAGAAGGGGCATTTTGCAAGAGCCTGTCCAAGCAAGCTACCTAATGCAGTTGTGTCTTTGGCTCGCAACATTGGGGTGTCCCCGAAGTCGTCTGAGTTTGCCCGGGGTATAACGTCAGAGGCTGGGACACAGCCAGTGGAGAAGAATCCGGAAGGCTCGAACCCTGTCCGCGATGTCTTTTGTGACCACCGAGGGCATGGCTGCGTGAAGTGGGCTGGTAAGAAGCATGGAGTTGAGCTGTTGCGAGACACGGGTGCCTCTCAGACTTTAATGAAGAACTTTACTGGTAGACCAATAAATGTGGCACGGGTGGTTGTGGTGCAGGGTATCAATGCGGTCAAGTCATACCCGTTGGTCAGGATGGAACTGGAGGTGGATGGTGTGACACGAGAGTTGGATGTGGGTGTTGTGGAGAACTTGCCTGTTGGGGGCGTCGACCTCCTTCTCGGCAACGACTTCGCAGTGCCTACTTCTGAGGTTTCACCCTTAGTCGTTGCCGAGAAGCCGGCCGACGTGAGTAGGGAGGAACAGGAGTGGGTAGAGCAATGTCAAGTACAACCTATGGCGTGCGTTGTTACAAGACCTCTTGCATCCAAAGTGTCACAGCCTATTCCTCAGTCTTCTGATCAACGAAGGAACGGTTGGAAGAAGATGGCTAATGTTGGTAACAGTTTGAAGAGTTTAGTACCAGCGGCTCTTCTTGGCAACTCAGTATTGGCACCATTGTTGGAGAGTGGAGAAGCCCCAGGACCTGTCACAGCTAGTGAGGAGGTAGGGCAGGAAGAGACTCCGAGGCAGCAACGTTACACACGGAGAGAAAAAAGGATTACTCAGTTTGATATTGGGGGGAGGACTTGGGTTGCTTCGGAAGCATCTAGACAGGTTGGTTCCCTCAGGTATTTGTAAACTGCAGTTGGAAGATCCGTTAGTTCAGAAGTGTGGTAATGGTGCTGTCGAGATCAAACACGAGGACTGAGAAACATGTCATGTGAACCTGTTGGAGGAGTTTGTGAGGCAACCACCTGAGCAGCCTACTGTCCCTGCGTTGGTCTGCAGCAGCCAAGGTGGAGAAGGAGAGGGGGGCAGTAGGGCACAGGTGGAGGAGAGTAGGGATTATCATGTCTCGGCGGAGCAGTGGGCGGGGGACACGAGTCTGGTGGCTGTGGAAGCGCTAGAGCACCTGCCTGAGCAGCAGTGTGCAGCGCTCCAGCACCAGCTCGGTTCATACCCCACTGGTCGTGCCGAGCCCCTGAGCCTCACAACTCAGGCGGTGCAAGATGTTCAGCGGGCAGGTCACGTGAATGTTGGGAGACCGTTAGCCTCGTTGTTTCGGTGGTTCAAGGTGGGCGACGAGGCTTGGACATGGTTGTCAGGTCAAGGTCGACCCATGGCTGCCAAGGGTGGTGGTCAGAAGGAGGACTTTGAGCAAATTGGTAAGGTTGGCTGTGGCATAGAAGTGCCCGGTCGTCGCATAGCCTCCCAATGCTGCTCTAGTCGAATGCAACAGCCCTACCATAGACCGACTGTATCTTGCCATGTCACTAAATGCGGTGATGCTGCGCAGGCAGATGTAGTCGAAAGGAATGCGGGGTGGGCATGTACGGTATCGGTGGGGAAGCCTTAGCAATTGTGAACTATGGGAGTGACTGCACAGATGGTACTGATCGTCCCTCTCATGACCTGGCTGTTCTAGGAACGAAGGTGGAGAAGGAGGGAGACTACAGCTTAGAAGCTGCGGTCTCGGCTGGGTTGTGGGAGGGCACTAGGCATGTTGTTCGTGGAGACAGTACAAGGCAGTTGTTTACTAGGCTATGGCAGTACTTTCGCATGTTTGTTCATTCTCCAGGCCTGATGTACAAAGTAGAATCCGACATGGAGGCTGGAGACAGTGCAAGGTTCAAATTGGCTCCCTACCGTATAAATCCTGCTCGACAGCCTGTGGTGCAAGCAGAGCTGGATTACGTGTTGCCCAAGGGTCTGAGGGATAAGGAATGTCGTGAGTGGTCGTTGCCTGTAACTTGGCAGCCTGTGTTAAGTGGCAAGATCAGTGAGTGTGTTGATTGCGAGAGTGTGTGCATTATCCCTGACAGACGCCTATACCTTATCGAGAGTTGACGACACCATAGACTGCCTCGGGGCTGCATCGCCTATTACGAAGGTAGAACTAGTGAAAGGTTATTGGCAGGCCACGTTGCCGGAAAGAGCGAAGAGAAATACCAGTCTTGTGATGAACTGGGCAGTTTATCAGTGCCAGGTGTTGTTTTGCTGCCGGGACACAAGTTTGATGTGTGGCATGCTAAGGGCACTGATAATGTTTTGGCTGATTGTTTGTCACGGGAGGGTTTGTTTGCAGGAGAACCCTCGCCGTTCAGTCAGTGTGTGTTGAGAGTGGAGTAAAATAGGCTTGCCCCTGTAAGTGCAGCCGCCATAAACATATTAAAAAAAATCAAAAATCACATACAAACTCTTTCTTTTGATAGTTAATTGTAAGTTGCCTATGTTATAGCTAAAGTCCTAAGTTGAACCTGTCTTTCACTTAGGAGGCTGGGTTCTGTGAAGCTCGCTCTGGGAACATAGCAGGCTAAAATTATACTATTATGTTTGGGAGGGGTTATAAGATTTTCTTTATGTTGATATGTTGTTTTATGTAAGATTGAGCTTTGCATTTTCATTTCTGGCGGAGTGGCTATGTGTGACAGGTCTTGTCGGCATTCTGCCTTGTCAGGTATCGTGCTCGCCTAATGTTGAGCGTCCTATATCTTGGGTGGGGTGTGACGCCTGCCAGCGTGGGCAGAATCGCCTCCCGGTACCCACTAGCACTCGCCAGGGCAGTGAAATGGGCTACAGTCTGTCTACAATGTTGCACTTTCTGTCTTGTGAATCGTCATGTCACAGGCAGGGTAGAAGTGGTCTTTGTTTTCGCCTGTGACAATGCATTGTATTTTATATCATGAGTTGAACATAAGATGCATTGTAGTGAAGGAGAGAGAGAGAGCGAGCGAGCAGGGTGGGGGAGGTGAGTGTTACTTTTCCTCCTCCTCCCTCCTCCCTCCCGGAGGAGTTGTTCGCCCGCGTGGTCTTTTCTCTCGGTTTTGATTGGCTGGTGGTTCCTGGCGCCTTCTGCAGGCCTGCTGCCGGGTGACGTAGCGGCCTGTGATTGGCTGACCACCGTGCCTTTGTGTGGGATCCTGGAGGGGTCCAGAGGAGCTATTCTCCTCAGAGCTTTCCTGACTAGCATACCCTTCACATGTCCCTTGCCCCCCCTGTCTCCCGCCTTCTACCTATAGAGCACTTTCTCTCTCTCTCAACTTCTTACCTCTCATTCTTCTACTCTATTTAATATCATAACTTCCCTTTGGTTCTGCACGATTTCATATATCGGCCATCGTATTATATGCTGAAGCTCTCAGATAACACATGTTTAGTTAGGCATTTTGGCAGGGTTACCAATTTTGTCTGTAGAGGTTTGACACACTCACGGTGTCTCCCTTCCTGTATCGTGGTGGTCTGCTGGGGGATTTAATGCTGGACTGGGATAAGGCTACTGGTCTTGTGATTTCCATGTGTACTAGGTTTTGTTGAGCCTGTACAATCGCAACGGAGACGTGGGAAGCCTAGGTGGTCATCCTGACTGTGTACCTTGTGAGTTTAGCACTGTGTTGCGAGTGAGGGCTTTTGCCTCTGCCACCCAACACTGTGCTAACTCGTTTGCTTTGACTTTGAGAGGGTTGCCAGGAGAGAACCAGATACTAGCGATCTGGATCTCTCAAGAGAGCACCCCGTCAATTAACGTAATTTGGCCGCACAGCCTTAAGGACTTCGCTAGGCTATGAGCCGCTTGCTCAGCCATTGTTTCCTAGCCTACTACATCCCAGCTAGACTTTATTCGCCTAGCAGACGCCAGATTTAGATTATAAACTCTTTCTGTTATGTATTCATTATTATTCACGGCATTTATTAGTGTAGGTTGTTGTTGAGTTGCACAACCCTAGTAGGCTGTTTCATTGATGAGGAAGTACTTCTTTTGCTGTTTGAGTTCCTACTATTGCGCAGTTATTATTCCCGTGCCAGTTAACCCTATATGTCCTTACAATTGTCATATCCTGTTCCTGCTTTATACTACAGTTCAAAATCCGATACGATCATCTTAACCTAGCATCAGACTTTCTTCAGAAGATTCCTGCTCGATGCTTTGGGACTTTCGTTCACTTTCTTTAGTATAGGAGTGACAGTTCATTATTGTTTAGAGTAACTTTAAATATACTTTCTTCTAGTTTGCATTAAATCATTGGAGTGATTTAATTAAGATCTCTATCTTTTCCTAGTATACCTTATTACCGTAATTGTATGTTGTTGTGATCAGGCTGTATCAGAGATCATCAGCCTGTAGTAGTAGTGCACTTATACGGAGTTATAGGATACCCCGTTATCGCAGATTTAACTATGGAGGGTATAGGTGTTTTTGTGCGCCGGCATTATAAGTTCAGGGGTTGGATCTAGTGTTACCGTTGTGGCTGTGTGCTTTCCTAGTCCAATGATTAAAGAGCCCTTGTTTTATACGAGCCCCGGTCGTAACAAGCATTGTAGACAGACTGTAGCCCATTTCACTGCCCTGGCGAGTGCTAGTGGCTACCGGGAGGCGATTCTGCCAACGCTGGCAGGCGTCACAAGTAGTTATGTGCCTTTTGTTCGGAATTGAAGTGGATCAAAACTCTGAAAAGCGATTGTCCATGATTGTAATGGGAATGTAACAATTCCGAAGTCAATCTATACTGAACAGTTATAGGTATTTAACAATACAGTTTGAACCCATCTTGGCCCGAACAGATAATCAGTTGCTATGCGTATTATGGTTTCCTTAGGATTTTGTTAAATAAAAACGCGAACTTTCAAACAACTGTCGAATTATTCCTACCCTAGTAGAACAGTGATTTTAAGCTTAAGTAATACAGTTAGTACAAGCTATTATATCTCAATACAATGAGGACAGGTCGATCTACAATAGTTTGCTTAGTCGGGTTGGACGGTTGCTCAGCAACCATAATCAATAGCTTACTGATAGGTAGCCTATGACAGGAGTAACATCCAAAGTGGATTACTGAACCCGTAAGCATCATTCATGCTTTGCAGAGCCCTTTATATTTTAGTTGTCCAAACCGAGAACAGAGTGAGACCCAAATAAACTGTACATTAAGGGAAGATCATGTGAATAGAAACCTGGTTTGATACGATTGGCTGTAATTTATCCACTGTAAATGTAGATATAGTACTACAACATCAATTATTAATACTAATATTAATACTAACATATTAGACCATTATTGTTAATCTGCCCCATACAAAACTTGTCTACTACTTAAACCATTTGTGTTTTCTAAATTAGCCTCTCAATTCAATGGCAACTATTATAGTTCAGTGAAACAACCACTTTACAGAGATTAATATTTTGAACGAACCAATTCTACTCTCCTGTCAACCAACTTTGCATATATCACTCTAAAAATACAAATCACATTAGTATTGTGCTCGTTGGTACTACATCATTATAACCTTTCCCTTCTCTAGTGTGACTTGATCTTCCCCCAAACAGTTTTGCCTCGCTTTACATCGTTCGTCCAACTTTTGCGCCAGACATCTTTTTCCTCCAACCTTTTATCTTGTCACTCTCTACAAATTGGGCTTCTCCTTTACTAGTTATCCCTTCCCGCCTTTTCTTCACCTTCCTTGTTTCTGCTTAATATTATTTGTATAATTACACTTTATTCGTCTCTTATGTTTGTTTTTTTCTTCTTAACCTCACCTTCATATAATCATATTATTTCCTCATCAAGTATAGTTCCTAGTTTGCCTTTAACTTCTTATCTATAATATTAACATTGTGCCTCTCTTATTTATATTTATTTTGTTTATCCTCTTCCACCTCGTTCTATTTATTTTCGTTTTTTTTGGATCAAGTTTTCTTCCTCTTCATCTTTGTGCTACATCTCCTTAAATGTTAGGGTTGTTCAATTTTTGGCACGTAATTACATATTGCATACCAATCTGCTCGTCTGTACATTTTAAAGCTCACCATCATCAATGACATTGACACCTGATTAACCATCTCACTATCATGGGAAAGTATTAAAACACCAAACCGGAGAAAATAGCAAAGCTTCGAGAGTAACTGGAGACTACAGTGTTAGCTAGAATATAAATATAGACTAGTAGGTGGACAACTGACAAAGTTTTTTATGTGTGGTGGAGGGGGACCATCAGGTCACCTTCAAACTCAATAATTTCATGCTTTATATGTGTCTGCCCAGAATCAAGCCGAATATGTTCTTTGACTAGCTAAAAACTCTTTCATCGAACATTTTGTTTTCAAACTCTAGCTCTCCCTAAGCTTCCTGGTAGCTAGCCAAGTACCTCTCCACCAATTTTACTTCCACGTCTTTCCCCCCCCCTTCTCCACTCTGATGGCACTACTGTCACTTTTTCCTCTGACAAAGCTGAACTCTTCGGTCAAACGCTCGCTAAAAACTCTACCTTGGATGATTCCAGCACTATTCCTCCCTCTCCACCCCCCTCTCACCTACTTATGTCTAATGTAATAATCTCTTCTAAGTATGTACTTTCTGCCCTCCTTGGACTTAATACTAAGAAGGTGTACAGACTGGATAGTGTTCCTCCTGTTGTACTCAAATCCTGTTCTTCCTTGCTGACTACCTGCCTAGGCAAACTATTCTGTCTCTGTCTTTCCTCTAACATCTTTCCTTCTTGCTGGAAGTTTGTTATTATTCAACCTGTCCCAATGAAGAGTGACCATTCTCAACCCTCCAACCAGCATCCAATTGCTCTCATTGCTTTCATATCTAAATGTTTTGAAACTATTATTAACTCAAAATGTCTTAACCCTTGTCTGGCGGCGCCGGACTTAAGTCGGTCTAGAGAAGAAAGGACTATGTGGCGGGGACCGACTTCAGGCGGTGTGCAATTTTGAGCAATATTTGGCTCTGAGAGAGAGACGAGCGGTGGGAGGAGCGTAGGTCGGCTCTGACTGTACGGCACGGCTCCCGCGCCTGCACTGGGCCCAACTCCACACACACCCACACTCACTGCCTCGCTACACAGGGAATTATGTAAGGAAATTACCGTATTTTAGGGATTTTTCCTTCGTCTTGCACGATCGTTGCATGAGAACGTGTGGTCGTAGAAGGATGGTTCTGGTGTCATTGGAAAGCTCAATTATCACCCTTTCAGGGATACATAATTGTATTACGCTCTGGCTCTTGTTTATGCATGCAAAAAAAGCACGGAAACAAGGTCCTTTAGGGTAAAACCACCCGCTTGGCGGGTAGTAGAAGTTACTGACGGGCCCGCTTGCAGGGAGATCTCTATCAAGAAACATACGCAGCTGTATGATAATTGTGGAGGCACCCGAGGCGTATGGATGTCTTGGGATTTTGAACCTTATGTCTAGCAGGTGTCTGGGGTTCGTTGCCACCCAGAGGTCTACAATCACATGAGTCAGGAATGGAGAGAGAGAGAGAAAGTGAGACATGCGTATGTCGTACGTATAAATGGCTTTCAGAATTGCATTTTTATGCAAGCAGACATTGCATTTTAGACACATGTGAAGTACCACAGAAATATGTAGGCCATTGACTGTAAATAAAGTACTATATTATAGACCAGGAACGAGGGTGGTCAGTAAACATCGGCAGTTAACCTCTTTTGATAAAGAGCTAAATATAGACTGGTGTTGCCTGACACTTGCGAAAGGGTAGATTGCCACCAGAAAATGTATATTTATTTATTTCCAATTAATATGCAATCTAAATGTATATTCGAGACCTACTGCAAGTATTTGTATGACAGTCATGACTATGTATAATCCAATATACGCGCGTAAGGGCGTAGGCGAGATATAAGAAAGATGGTTGAGCAATTTTCGACACCCACACAGTTATTATTCATTATTATTTACAATATTATACAATACAAATGTATTTGTGAAGAGTATTTTATGCATTATTGTATTTTTACAAATTTTGTTCCCAGACAAAGGTGCTGTGGCTAGAGGGAGAGGGAAGGGTCACCCACTGACCACTTGACCGTGTGATAATGACTGTAGTCACACTGAGAGGGGCAGTTTTGCTGAGTGTTTGGGCAATTTTTGACAAAATAGTTATATAATTACTAATATTTGACAGTGACAAACTTTTATAAACCTTTGCATGATATAATTGATAATCCCATCAATTTACAAACGTAAATTGGTGGGATAATTTTGTTTTTTTTGTATATTGTCATTTCGATTGTAGACACAAAGTTTTGAGTGACATTTGGTATGAGCTCCTGTGGCATGGTTGGTAAGGTCGCGGACTGGAAAACTCAAAGTGTGGTAGGGTAGTGGGATCGAATACAAGTGATAAATAATATTTATTCAGTTAGCAATTTACAGAGTTGGTACCACATAGTACATAGTATGTTACAAATATGACATGTACCAGCCTTGCATAATTCCAACTAAGGATAGCCCAATAAGGTCGTTAGGCGTATTTCCATTGGGGTCCTTGTGGGATTAGGTTAGCTGGGGAAAAATGGGGAGGATAAAGAAATAGATACTTTAGAGAAAGTATTTCTAGGGGGTTATTTTAAGATACCTTACATCCTATAGTAAATATCAGTAATCCGTAATCAGTAATAATTTCAGTTTGGTTTGTCTATCTCTTATGTCGCATTTAGTAGTAGACATAAGCTTGGTGCTCCCTTCTCGCAGCTGTCCGGTTCAGGTGTTCCTTCAGGCTACGTCTGAAGGAATACAGTGTTCTCTTTTCACGGACTGACTGGGGTAGGAAGTTCCAGTCTTTGATGGCGGTGAAGAAGAATGTTTGCTTACCCTGTCCTTGGATTCTCGGGACCTTAAAATTAAACATCCTGTTTCTTGTATTATGTCCACTCCTCTCATTTGCTTTAACAAAATCATTCATTAGATACTCTGGAGCTCTGTCATAGAAAATTTTGAAGGCATTAGTGAGCCTGATTTGTTTGGCCCTGTCAGAGACATTGAGCATACCTAGTGACTGAAGTTGTTCCTGGCCAACATGTGATCTGGGTCCTAGGTTCAGCATGAACCTAACCATTTTATTTTGAGTGACCTGAAGTTTGTGCTGTGCTGATTTAGATGATGCAGAGTACCAGG
Organism: Paralithodes platypus; assembly: GCA_032716605.1. NCBI lineage: Eukaryota > Metazoa > Arthropoda > Malacostraca > Decapoda > Lithodidae > Paralithodes > Paralithodes platypus. The sequence goes on from CM064480.1 coordinate 10,002,431, forward strand.
ATGACACAGAATAGTCAAAATGACATTGAACAAGCGCTTGGCAGAGGGTCTTTTTGGTCGCCGCGGGCAAGCATCCCACCTGTCTATACAGGTATTTTATACGTGCTCTACACTTACTCAGGATAGATTCCAAAATTGTTTCACCTGACAAACTCGCGTCCAGTTTTAGTCCGAGATATTTAACTTGTGACACTTTTGTTATAGGAATATCATTACAGTTGACCGAGAAGCCCACAATGTCCTTCAGTTTGCATTTTGTTCCACATAAGATGGCTTCCGTCTTGCCCAGGTGAAGAGATAGTCTATTGTCCACTAGCCATTCACTACCTGATTCTACTTCTTTGGAAAGTGAAGCGGCAATACTTATTGGGTCTTTTCCTGAAACCAGAAGCACGCTGTCGTGTGCATACAGTAATAATTTACATGAGACGCTCAGTTCCATGTCGTTCACATAACAGAGAAAGAGTAAGGGACCAAGGATGCTTCCCTGCGGGACCCCACAGTTAATTGGCATAGGATCAGATATATTATCATCAATTTTGACTCTTTGGGTTCTACCACTAAGATAAGATTTAAACCAGTTCACAGACCCTATGCCCATTGCTTGTAGTTTATTACATAGGATATCATGGTCTACTGTGTCAAACGCTTTTTGTAGATCAAGAAGAACCATACCGGTGTAGTTACCTTTAGACATTTCTTTACGAATGTGATCCGTTAAATGGATGAGACAGGAGTCTGTCGAGTACATGCATCTGAAACCTGATTGAAACTTATAGAATAGATCATTTTGTTTGAGGTAGTGTTCAATTTGGGTGTATACCGCTCTTTCAAGGATTTTAGATACAATACATAATATGCTAACTGGTCTGTAGTTACCAACTTCTAGTTTATTTCCTTTCTTGAATAGAGGGGTTACAATAGCTTCCTTCAGTTCAGCAGGTACAGTGTTGGTGTTAATTGACAAGTTGATGATGTGGGTTAGGGGGCCTGCTATACCAATGGCTCCATCTCGTAGAAATTTGGCAGGAATTTTGTCTGGTCCTGTGCTTTTATGTACATTTAGGTTAGACAGCTCGTCAAAAGTGTATTTTGGTGTAACATTTTGCAATCCAAATGTGTTCGGGTGTATGTCTTTATCTCTGTAGAAATTTCGAAAGGTGGCCGTTGTTGTCGTGTATTTATTGAGAGGTTGAGGTAGGTTCTGTGCAAGTGTGTTTGCTATGGAGGTGAAGAAGGAGTTGAAGTAGGTTGAAATTTGTGGTTTATCGTGGCAAACCTGATCATTAATGGTGAGAGCAATATTAGTGTTAGACGAATCCCTTGTCTTGTTGCTGTAGCCTGTTGTTTTTAGGTGCCTCCATAGTTTCTTTGGGTTATTCTGATATTCCTCTGCCTTATTGTGAAAATAATTAGTTTTCGCTGATTTTATTTTCCTACTTAGTTTATTCCTGGCCCTGTTGAACTCATGTTTCGCTAGCCTTTTTAACAGATTGTCTCTGTGTTCCAGATGGTGTAGTATGTCATTGTTGATCCATGGGTCTGACCTTGCTTTAATTCGTATGTCTTTCAGAGGAGCTATTTCGTCTAGAATGTTTGTGATGATGGTTCTGAAGCCAACCCATGCGTCATTTAACGTTTGTACTTCCAAACACTGGAGACCAGTCTGTATTCCATAAAATGTCCAGAAATGTTTCTTTATTGTAGTTTCTGAGTGACCTTGATTTGATAACCTTGTGATTCTCTAGGGTAATTTTTGTGGTTTTTCGTGTGCAATATGTGACGAAGTGATCACTTATCCCAGTCTGTATAACCCCTGATTGGGATATTTTGTCCTCTCTGTTACAGTTTATGTGGTCTATTATTGTGGCAGTGTTCTCAGAGATACGTGTGGGGGTTGTGATGAGTTGTTTGTGATTGTGCATTGTCAGTATATGCCTACATTCTCGTACAAGCCTATCATTTCGTTGTTTGTAACACAGGTTAAAATCCCCTAGTATAATGGATTCATTCCGAGGGTCTAGCGATGACAAGGTTCGTTCAAATTTGGTCAAGAATTGTGTGTCGTTTGGTGGCCTATAGCATACCCCAATTGTGATGGGTCTTGTCCTCGGCAGGTGTAGATCGATCCACAGAGCTTCGTGATTTTCTACATGGAGGTCGGTCCTAGTTGTGTGTGTGAGGTTGTTTTCTACATACAGACATACTCCTCCCCAATGCCTATTGCGATCATTCCTAACCATATTGAAACCTTGAATGTTTATTTCACCATCATTTATACTTGAATCCAGCCAGGTTTCTGTGATTGCAATTATTGAAGCTTTGGCCTTATTAGCTAACAAGTTAATTTCTGACAATTTATGGTACATTGATCTGGCGTTAATGTGGATAAGATGGAGCCCTTTGTTGGTGAACACTCTGTATTCATCTTTGATTTTGAATGTGTCCTGGCTGGATTCTGAGTTGTTAATACTAATTGGTTCATTTACATTTATATTCGGTAATGAATGCAAGGCACATATGTTGCGTAGGAATTCCCGTTCTTCACTGTTGGTCTTCTTAGAGATGCACTTCATGTGAGCTACAGTTTTACACTTAACACAGTTTAGGATCCTTTGTTTTCTTGTTATGAGTGATTCACATATTTCACAAATGATTTTAGGACCTTTAACCCGTACAGCCCCAGCGACGCGTCTGACGCGTCGGCGATGTATGTAACGCACAGCCCCAGCGACGCGCCTGACGCGTCACCCTAATTGCGCCGACCGTAACCTCAGGTGTAGCCAGTCAAGAGGGCTCAGATTTGTATGGGAACTGTGTACGTATCCCACGCAACCGTGCCGATGGTTGAAAACTCTCAAAGTCCACATGCGTGCGCGTGCGTGAGCGCGCAATAACCTGGTTTTTTGGGGTAATTGCCTTCAATTTTTTACTCCTGTAAAATACGTTTTCGGGGGCTCTGTAGGACCATTTTTTAAGCTTTTTGAGCGTTTTTTCGTGGTTTTTCCTTCATTCCTAACCCATTCGCTATTGTTTCTGGAATAAAACCATGTTTTGAAAACCGGCCGGGTTCTGGTGAACAAACATTACAAAACTAGCCGGGGCTCCACGGGTTAATAGCTACTTCCCTACATTTATCGCATTCCACTTCTTTTCTGCTAGTAACGTAAGTACATCGATCGTGTACTGTTTCATTACATCTACTACATTGTGACGTTGTACTCCTTTTGTTGAATCCAATATCGCACACTATACATATTTTCCTGTTACTGTTCATCGTACGTCTGGCGGTGTGGTGATCAGCTGTGCGCCGTGAGCGGCTGATGGTGTGTGAGCGCGTAAGATGGGGACAGGTTGTGGCTCCCCCTTGCCCCCCTCCCACCCCTACCTGTATTTGTTGTTTGATGTCCTTGTTCTTGGCCGTTGTTGCTGCTTTATTGTTGATGTTGTTGCGACTGATCCCTTCTTTTTTAGCTGTTCTGGTTGCAGAGGGGGTTATGGGGAAGGTTTTATAATGTTTAGATCAATTTTGATAAAAAAAAATTTTACAAGATCATGCCATTGTATTCAAACAATATGAAATATTCATAGAATATATCATATTGTAAGAATAGAATGACATGACCTTGTATTTTATTTATATATATTTTTTTTGTTTATTATCTTAGTAGGTTTGACAGGATTTATTGAAACAATTATTTTTGTACAATTCATTTGAGGTAAGAAAATATATACACATTTACTTTGGCTATAACAAACATATATATTGATATACTAAAAAAAAAGGCATATTACATGGAAATCTTTGAAAATTATAAACTAAATAATGAAAGATACAATTATATAATGTAAAAAGACATATCACAGGGACATCTTTGGAACTTATACATTATATATATCTAAATTATGAGGTAGCGTGAATGAAAGATACAATTATAATATAATTGTATAAGTTCCAAAGATGTCCCTGTATATGGCTTTTTACATATTATAATGTAAAAGCCATATCACAGGGACATCTTTGGAACTTATACATTATATAATATATATGTAACATTATGAGGTAGCGTGATCAATTTCGTCAGGTCAGGTAAGGTAGGGCGCGAGTCCAGGGCAGGGCAGGGGGCGAGTCCAGGGCAGGGGGCGGCACTCAGTAGTTTTTATACATGTGGTAGTCCCTGAAGCAGTCACCCAAGCAGAGTGCAACTTTGCACTCGGCGCACATTGAGGTGACTCTTTTGGGTACGTGGGGTTTCCTGACACTGGTGCTGCAGACGTGGCACTGCACCTGCCTGTGACAAGTGCCAACCAGCTCGGTGTTGGTTGGGTAGTGTCTTTCAACCCCCAGCTGGATGCGGTCAGGGACGTGATCCCCACGCCATGCCGTACGTCTGTGAGTGGGGATGCCATACTTCTCCAGGAGTTGATATGCAACGTTGTACACAAACTCCGGGAATTTTAGTTTCTGGTTTGGGGCTATCTCTCTCTTCACCAACCACAAGTTGTAGGCGTTGAGCATCGTGATGTCAACTAGGTGGAGGAAGAGCTTGTGATACCACTTCACAGTCTTCCTCAGACACTCAACGCCTGACAGTTGACAGTCAGACTTGTCCACCAGGCGCATGTTGTTGGTGTAGTCCACTACCAAGTCGGGCTTCTAGATGGTCTTCTTGGTTCGGTAGTGGATTTTACCAGAGTCCACCTGGGCACCTGTGTGGACTGTGGAAAGCAGGTGAACGTCTCTTTTGTCCTTCCACTTCAGGGCTACCACTTTCCCGGACTTTTCCAGTTGCTTGTACTTCTGCCCCCTTCGGACATGCCTCTCGCGGTGTTCCTGGGCCAGTTCGTCGTCAGAAGGTGTGTCACTGGAGGAGGCATCTGACAGAGGAATGACATCACCTGTGAACTTGGGCATAAACTTTCTTGTCTTTCTGACAGTCCCACATGACCCCGTTTGGTTGTCATGAAGAAACTGGCAGAGAGCAGGAGAAGTACAAAGGAGTACAAAGGAGTACAAAGGAGTACAAAGGAAATCAAGCAACAACAGATCTAGTGACCCTTCTAGGTTGCTTGTCCTCCAAAACACTGAGGATCAAGTGTCCAAACAGTGGTTTAGAGTGGGTAAGGGAACATTGGAAAGGGAATTACTGCCCTGGAACTAATGTCCGTGGCAGGATTAGGAAGTTAGTAGGGGACAGATGGGTTAGTAACTGAGGGGGGGATGACAAAGTTAGTCATTTACAAACGCAGTCAGTCGCGGTTTGATGCGAGATATTTGTCTAGGCGGAGTTTAAATGAATCAACGGTGATGCAGACTATAACGCGACGGGGAAGCCCGTTCCGCAAGTTGACAACTCGATTGAAGAAGAAGACCTTAGATTGGTCTGAGCTAAAAGATTTGCCAATGATTTTGCAAACCGTTTCCCCGCGTGTAATTAGATTGTCGATAGTGAAGTACTTACTACAGTTCATATTGTCGATGCCTTTGATGATTTTGAACACTTGAATTAAGTCACCTCTTAATCTGCGCTGGGTTAAAGGAAATAGATTTAATTCTCTAAGACGCTCTTCGTATGGTTTGTTCTTTAGGCTAGGTATCATTTTGGTAACTCTACGTTGAACTCGTTCTAGCTTGTTTATATCTTTTTGGTAATAAGGGCACCAGGATTGAACGCAGTATTCCAGAAGAGGCGGACTAATGAATTGTAAAAGGGTTAGGATAACTTCTTTGGATTTATGCTCAAATGACCTGCCTATAAAGCCAATTATTTTGTTTGCCTTCTTAACAACTTCTGAACATTGTTGACTCGGTTTTAGGTTACTCGATATTGTTACTCCCAGATCGGTTTCTCTGTTTACATTCTTAAGCTGAGTGCCATTCATCGAATAGTTTGCTTTCTCATTTAGGTATCCGATATGTAGTACTTTACATTTATTCGCATTGAAACTCATTTGCCAAATTTGGGCCCAACATGACAATTTATCTAGATTGTGTTGCATATCGTCAACTTGTTCTTTTGAGAGTACGCTATTTGCAATTTTTGTATCGTCAGCAAATTTTGAGATTGTACAGGTGAGACCCTCATCTATGTCGTTGATGTAAATTAGAAAGAGAATTGGTCCTAGTACCGATCCCTGGGGTACCCCGCTACTTACATTGGTCCATTTGATGCCTTAACCGTTTACGACTACTCTTTGCTTTCTGTCGCTGAGCCAATTTTCTATCCATTTCAACACACCGTCTTGTATTCCATGCGCTTTTAGTTTTAGCAGTAAACGTTTTGTGGGGAACTTTGTCAAAGGCCTTTTGAAAATCAAGGTATATAATATCTACAGCTTTACTCTCATCGTAGAGGTTGAGGATATCGTGGAAGAAGTCTAAGAGGTTTGTTAAACAGGAACGTTTTTTACGAAAGCCGTGTTGAGTATCTTTAAGTATGTTATTTTCCTCCAAGTGATTTTACGAGTCTGTCTCGTATGACCGTTTTCTAGCATTTTACATACAACTGAGGTTAAAGCTAATTGGACGATAGTTACTGGGTAGGGATTTGCTGCCTTTTTTGAATATCGGTGTTACGTTGGCTAGCTTCCACTGATCGGGCATAGTTCCAGACTGCAAGGATTTATTGAATAGTAATGTCAGTGGTTTAGAGAGCTCATCCTTAGCTTCCTTTAGAACTCCAGGCGAGATTGTATCAGGTCCAGGCGTTTTTATTTACCTTGAGTTTATCTAAACAATTCAATACTTCTCTCTCTGTAACGGTGATATTGCTTAGAACATCTGAATTATCAATCTGAATCGGCGATGGTGTAGGGATATCACTGAGGTCTTCTGTTGTAAAAACTGATGCAAAGAAGGTATTGAGGGCATTACTCATTTGTTCTTCGTCTTTGGTGTATTCTCCATTTTCATCGACTAACGGTCCAACAGTTGAAGTAACTACTTTTTTCTTTCTGATATAACTATAGAGTTCTTTCGGGTTTGTTTTACTTTGATTCGCAATTATGTAACTCTAAGGTCTTTTTACTTTGCTTAATTAACTTTTTGGCTTTGCGTCGTAGCTCTACAAATTTCAGCCGTTCTTCGTCATTTTGTGAGGATTTTAATCTATCATTAGCAAATTTTTTAGCAAGCAGGCAGTTTGAAATATCTTTATTCCACCATTTGGGCTTATTATTATGGCCTGGACGCCGAGTTTTCGATGGTATGCAGTCTTGCACTGCTTTTAGGTAAGTGGCTTCGAATAACTTCCAAGATGTATTTATGTCGTTATTGTGAATTAAAAAGCTCCAGTCAGTTTCTTTAAACATAGCTCTAAGTTTATGGAAGTTTGCTTTCTTGAAATTAGGGACTTTTTCGATGCTACTATTTGGTTCGTTACTAGTAAACTTTAAAGTGAAAGTTATCGTACGATATCGTAGTATACCAGTTCTCAGTGTAGATGATGTGGCCTTTGCCCAGGTAATATTTTCCTGACGATGGCACCTGACATGCCCATGGGGTCACCGGCAGCGGCTTTTGGTACGTCAATGTCAGTTCCTGTATACACGATCATGTCAAGCACTATTCCAGTTTCACAGTCGCACAACACGAAGAGCTTGATTCCGAACCTATGCCTTTTCAAGGGGATATACTGCTTGAAAACAAGACGTCCTTTGAAGAGCACGAGCGACTCATCAATCACCAAATTGAGGAAGGGGTAAAAGCATTTCCTATACCTCTCCAACAACATGGTGAACACATCCCGAACATTCCACATCCTGTCAATCATGTTAGGATTTTCGTTGTCTGCAAAGTGCATAAATCTTAGCAGCAACAAAAATCTGTCACGAATCATGAACTTATTGAAAGTTGGGGTGGCGATGAGAGGGTCGTGCTTCCAGTAGTGTTGCACCACATGCTTCTTGCAAAGAGGCATGAGGAACAACAAGGCAAAAAACGTCATGAATTCTGCAACATCCACCCAGCCTCGTATTCTCGCTTTTGGAGAAATGACGTCCAATCTGCCAAACACCCACCTGTAGTAGGCGTTTGTTTGGGCAACGATGTAAGTCATTACCTCCATATCGAAAAAAGCGAGGAAGAACTCGCTTTCGTTAGAGTTTTCGTCACAGGACCAGTCATCAGTTGTACCTGACGTACCAGGATTGAACTGGGCCCCGTCAGACCAATCAAACGAAGGCATGCCAGGGATCGGAATGTCGTCTGTGTCTGCTTCAAAGTCTGAAATATCGCTGCCATGATCGCGATACAACACATCATCATCATCACCCTCCTCTTCACTAGACAGATGCCCTTCTTCATTTTCATCACCGACGTCTGACTCACTTCCACTATCCACTCCAAAATCCCCCCACCCTTGGTCCCGTTCTTGGGCGTCGTCGTCGAAACCCGCAGGGCTGCCAATGCCCTGCGAATCACCACCAAACAGCAAGGGCGGCGTACTTAGATGGTGTCAAAGTTTTTCTGCGACCTCTAGCACGTAGGGGCATCTTATGGGCAGGGGCAGGGGCAGAAGGGCCGGCAGGGGCGTCGGCGTCAGCAGGGGCGGCAGTGGTGGGTGGTGCAGTGGGCCTGGAGGCAGGCAAGATGATGGTGGTGCCTGTCGCCCCTTTCCCTTTCACTCTTCCTTGGGCAGGGGCGGCAGCAGGGCCGGCAGGGCCAGCAGTTGCTTTCCCTCTCCCTTTCCCCTTCCCCTTCCCCTTCCCTTTTCCTTGTGCAGGGGCAGCTGGGGCGACAGGGCCGGCAGGGACCGCAGGGCCGGCAGTCGCTTTCCCTCTCCCTTTCACCTTCCCCTTCCCCTTCCCTTTTCCTTGGGCAGGGGCAGCAGGGTCAGCCGGGCCAGGGGCGGCTGGTGGTGGTGGTGGTGGCAGGGTCACTGTGGCAGGCATACGGGTTCTCTTCCCTACGCCCGTGCTTTTGATTCTGCCTGCCCCCGCAGGTTCTGCAGCCCTAGGGCGGCCTCCTGCGTCGCTGGTACTGGTACTAGGGGTGGCAGTGGTGGTGGTAGTGGTTGTTGCAGTGGCCTGGGTCGTCGTGGCAGTGTCCCCAAAGTCCAATGACCTCTGTGCAAGTGCCCTGCTTGCACATGTTTTACGTGCTTTTGGTGCTGGTGCTTCGTCCTCCGGTCTGTAGGGCATGTCGTACTGGTAGCTAGGGTTTCGGGTACCCACCCTCTGCCTTCCACGGCGGCTGACACCACCAGAAGGAGGGCTGGTTGTGTCATCAGGGCACGAGCGTGAGGGACGTATGGGCTCCATGACTAGTGCTTTGGTTCTGGCGCGGTGGTGCTTGTATGAGTGCGGAGCGAGTGTGTGGCGGGGTGGTATCGAGAGTTGCCAAGTAGTACTACACCCACACCAATTTGTAGCCGCCTGCCTATAAACCCGCGGTTTTGGTACGTGTTCAAAAGCCTTACTCTTAAGAGTATTCCCGCAGTCCGCAGGGGGAACTCTTAAGAGTCTTCCTGCAGTTCCCGGGTTAATGATCTCAACTGTAATTCTAGTCCTATTCAATTCATGTGCTGATGACTACATTACACTATTCAATTTTGCACATCAACCCAACATGCTATCACTCCAAGACTCAAGGTAGAGCATAGAGAGCCTATTTTCCGTTCTACATCAATTATTTATTGATATAGAAATCAACTTTGTTTTTGTACTTTTAATGCTTTCAAGACCCAATTTCTCCCTTTATGTCTTCATCGTAGTCATCTGCAAGACTATAAATTACTCTTTAACAATACACAAATCAACCCTTCATCATCTCTCAATATTCTACAGTATGTGTTTTGGTTTCATCCGACCTTTCTTGGAAATATCACTTTACCACACTTGCTAAAACAGCTTGCCAGAGGTTTGGTGTGCTCAATGGGCTCTGTGGTTTCTTCACCCCCGCACAGCTTCTTCCTCTGTATCGGGGCACAGTGCACCCCTGTATTAAGTATTGTTTGCATGTGTGGAGAGGGTCCACCCATACCGCACTTTTCGAAAGAGTAGAGTCCAAACCATTTTGTCTCATCAACTCACTTCCTTTTTACTAGTTCTCTACAATCTTTCTACACGCCGCAATGTTGAATCTCTTTCACTCTACTATTGCTATTACAGCAATCAGTGTTCTTCAGAGTTTTCTCTGTGCAAAACCCCACCCTTGCAGTGAGTTCGACCCAAATTTTCAACACAATCCTACTCCTATTCTGTCCAGCTCTCCAACCCAAGAATTGGCAAATTTTCTCAGTCTTTCTTCTACTCAACGAGTGATCTCTGGAACTCTCTACCTCAATCAATCTTTCCTTCATCATATGACTTAGACTGCTTCAAACTTTGTGTACCAGACATTTTAACTCCGTCTCACGAATTTGGCCCTGTCACTCTTTTGGCTTTGGGGGAGACACTCGTTACATGTAACCTGCTTTTTGTCTCCTTCATACTGAGAACAAACAAATAAAATAATATTGTTACCCAGCAATATCCATTTTCTCTTTCTCTACACATATCACACCACCTTCTAGTACTTACCAAAATGTAACCATATATAGATAGATAGATAGATAGATAGATAGATAGATATATAGATAGAACACAAAGTAAGAAGACAAATTCCTTGTAACATGGTAAATGTCAGTAATGTGATGATATAAGGATGACATCGGGATGCTTCTGTGATTTGATTGGAATAATTTTATTAATAAACGTTCGTAGAACGTTTGTTGGTGTAGCGATATAATATGTAATCAAAATAACAATATATATATATTTTTTTTTAAGAGATAATGAACGGGGAAGGAAAAACACAAACAAAAAATCATGTTCGACTTAAGATAAATTAAACAGTATATGGATTTTTTTAGATATTATCAAATGAAATGAAATAAAAAAAATTCAACAGAACGGTATATGTCACTACAATGGCTACTAACAAAGAGTACATTAATTATTAGTAATGAGTTAACACTGTTTCCTTCGTGGATGAACTTATTTTCCCCTGTATCTATCTTCTAACCACCAGTAACCCACCTCCTTTCCTATAATCACCACAGCCAATCTTCCCATCAAACCACGAACCTCCCTTTCCTTTCTTCCTTCCTTAAGGGGAGATGGGCCGTTTTTCTGGACCCCCTTCTTCCTCATGTTTAGCTCCATTAGTTTTTAGATTATAACACATTCGGCCCATTAGTTTGGCGATTTTAAAACCTTTTGCCTCATTTTTTTTTTTCAATATTAAGACTTTGTGTCATTAAGGTGTCAATTTTTTCCTGGCGAGCGATAGCGTGCCTGTAATTTAAGAGACCCCGAATTTCTGCCGGGATATTTTTCTATCGAAAAAAAATACAAATGTATCTTTAACCCCTTATTAGTGGGGCCCGATTTAAGGCGGTCTAGAGTACCAAGGTCTATGTGGCGGGGCCCGACTTAAGTCTGTGTGCAATTTTTGAGCAATAATGGCTCTGAAAGAGAGACGAGCGATGGGAGGAGCGTAGGTCGGCTCATGACCGCTCGGCACGGGTCCCGCGCGACTACTGACGTCTACTCCACACACACCCACACTCACTGCCTCGCTACACAGGGAATTATGTAAGGAAATTACCGTATTTTAGGGATTTTGCACTCGTCTTGCACGATCGTTGCAAGAGAACCCGTGGTCGTAGAAGGATGGTTCTGGTGTCATTGGAAAGCTCAATTATCGCCCTTTCAGGGATACATAATTGTATTACGCTCTGGCTCTTGTTTATGCATGAAAAAGAGCACGGAAACAAGGTCGTTTAGGGTAAAACCACCCGCTTGCCAGGTAGTAGAAGTTACCGACCTAGCCGCTCCGTGAGTGTTGAGGAAGGTCTTGGGCAGGTGTTTTTTAAGTTTGGTGGAGATCTAGGGAAAACACTAATAACATATTAAAAAGATAAATAAATGAGCAAATAATTACACCCATCTCCCCATAACTCACTTGGAAATATGTGATGACTCTTTCCACGGGAAAAAAAAAAAAATTACAACAATAATGAGATTACTACTACTAATCCTCTCCTATATGCAATAGTGATTTAGAGGGAAATACTATTATGTGTATACATGGTAAGTATGATAGAGAACACTTATAATTATATGTTTCTTCTTATGAATGTGCAAGTAGTAGCCTACTGCATAGTCGTCCGTGTCCAAGTAAATGGATTTCCATTGTGTCTGCAAATGTTCTAGATCACTTCTCGTCCCTGCCCCAATCTTCCTCCCTCTCCCTATCATTCACAAAATTGCTCCTAATCGCTTCCCAGTCAATCCGGCCACCTATAGTGAGACAAAAGAGAGAGAGTCTATCCTTATGTTAGTGCACAATACAAGTTATTAATATGTGTTACTTCCTAGTAACACTGTATACGCTGCTCATTATGTGTTATAGCCTATATAGGTTCCCTATATAATATAATATATAGGGAACATTAGTTTTTAACAGTAATTATATAAGTAATGTTAACAATTATTGTATGTGTACAGTATTGAATAATCGACATGTACGCCAAGTATCTTACTAACTCAATTACAAAATAAGCCAAACGGATTTGTAATACCAAGCCATCACTCTGGCTGATCTGTTTATCCTAACCTCCCCCCCACCCCAACACACACGCTCTCTCTCTCTCTGAATGAGGAATAAGAACATACGAACAGGCAAATTGCAAGGACACAATTACGAAAGTGACAAGTATGCAAGTAAATGTGTTTGTCATGTCATATTTGCGTTCTCATAAGAGAGTCAAGCAAGGAACAGCCCAGGACTACAAAGGCTTAGATAACCTGACCTTAGCAGAAATGATCATACACTAATATACCTGATAACACTGACAACCATTAGTGAGATGGAGGACAAAATGGAGCATATAAGAGAAACTGTGTAGGATAGTAGGATATGATGTAACCCAGGTTGTGTATAGAAACTGTTACGACCGGGGCTCGTATAAAACAAGGGCTCTTAATCATTGGACTAGGAAAGCACACAGCCACAACGGTAACACTAGATCCAACCCCTGAACTTATAATGCCGGCGCACAAAAACACCTATACCCTCCAGAGTTAAATCTGCGATAACGGGGTATCCTATAACTCAGTATAAGTGCACTACTACTACAGGCTGATGATCTCTGATACAGCCTGATCACAACATCATACAATTACGGTAATAAGGTATACTAGGAAAAGATAGAGATCTTAATTAAATCACTGCAATGATTTAATGCAAACTAGAAGAATGTATATTTAAAGTTACTCTAAACAATAATGAACTGTCACTCCTATACTAAAGAAAGTGAACGAAAGTCCCAAAGCATCGAGCAGGAATCTTCTGAAGAAAGTCTGATGCTTGGGTAAGATGATCGTATCGGATTTTGAACTAGTATAAAGCAGGAACAGGATATGACAATTGTACGGACATATAGGGTTAACTGGCACGGGAATAATAATAGCTTCGCAATAGTAGGAACTCAAACAGCAAAAGAAGTACTTCCTCATCAACGAAACAGCCTACTAGGGTTGTGCAACTCAACAACAACCTAGACTAATAAATGCCGTGAATAATAATGCATACATAACAGAAAGAGTTTATAATCTAAATCTGGTGTCTGCTAGGCGAATAAAGTCTAGGTGGGATGTAGTAGGCTAGGAAACAATGGCTGAGCAAGCGGCTCGTAGCCTAGCGAAGTCCTTAAGCCTGTGCGGCCAAATTACGTTAATTGCCGGGGTGCTCTCTTGAGAGATCCAGATCGCTAGTATCTGGTTCTCTCCTGGCGACCCTCTCAAAGTCAAAGCAAACGAGTTAGCACAGTGTTGGGTGGCAGAGGCAAAAGCCCTCACTCGCAACACAGTGCTAAACTCACAAGGTACACAGTCAGAAAGACCACCTAGGCTTCCCACGTCTCCGTTGCGATTGTACAGGTTCAACAAAACCTAGTACACATCGGAAATCACAACACCAGTAGCCTTATCCCAGTCTAGCATTAAATCCCCCAGCAGACCACCAAGATACAGGAAGGGAGACACCGTGAGTGTGTCGAACCTCTACAGACAAAAATGGTAACCATTCCAAAATGCCTAACTAAACATGTGTTATCTGAGAGCTTCAGCATATAATACGATGGCCGATATATGAAATCGTGCAGAACCAAAGGGAAGTTATGATATTAAATAGAGTAGAAGAATGAGAGGTAAGAAGTTGAGAGAGAGAGAAAGTGCTCTATAGGTAGAAGTCGGGAGACAGGGGGGCAAGGGACATGTGAAGGGTATGCTAGTCAGGAAAGCTCTGAGGAAGGAACTCCTCGGGACCCCTCCAGGATCACACACAAAGGCATGGTGGTCAGCCAATCACAGGCTGCTACATCACCAGGCAGCAGGGCTGCAGAAGGCGCCAGGAACCACCAGCCAATCAAGAGGCGTGAGATGGCGCGCGAGCCTACAAAGCGACGGGGGAGGCAGCACATGTATACGCACGCACACACTACCACCCCACTGCCTATATTATTCTCTCTCCTTAACTATATACAATGCATCCTATGTTCAACTCCTGATATAAAATGCTTCCCGTTGTCACAGACGAAAATAAAGACCTCCACGGGACTGTCTGTAACAACACGAACACTATGAAAGAAAGAACAACATTGTAGATAGACTGTAGCCAAATACCTTGCCCCGGCGAGTGCTAGCGAGTGGCCAAGCGAGCGGCTGAGCCCACGTGGCGTTCTGCTGAGCTCAGGCGTCACAAAACTCATTTTGAGAATTCCTAATATTTTGTTAAATTTTGTCATTGTAAGCATGTGCAATGATGGTTTAACTATACTTCGTAATAAATGAGAACAATCGTCGCCAATCACTAACTGCCAGCTACAGAAGGAAGGTGGTGGAGTTGGGGATAGTTTGGGGGTGGAAGGTGGGGTTAAACTTGGATCAGACTCCCCCCTTCCACCTGCCCAGGGTGGAGTAGAAGGACGGACACACCCCTGAGCAAGTTATAGTACGAGTGAGTGTACGTTAGATTATGTGAAAAAACATTTCGGGAACTATTTCGATCGCTTAAAATAAACATTGTTTGGTAATGACAGATCAAACGATGTTGTTATGCGTGTGTGTGTGTGTGTCAGGCGGTTTAGGTTGTTTTTCCTGCACTTGTCTCTATGTAAGTGCGTGGGCGCGCATGTAACACCCTTATTTTATTTCCATTAATGCAGAGTTTATTATTTTATATATGGTTTCTGCTGGATCGCAGTCGCGGTTGGTACCCGGTGCCCGGCGCAATCTGCGGCTATATTTTGGGGAACTTCAGTCGATCCCGGTGATTGTCTGCCACGTCGGTGGTTCAGCGGCCTCTCCCCTTGGCTTCATCCCCTTCCACAATGCTACCCTGCTCTGCCTTCATCATCCACTGATCATTCGACTGTGCCAGCTTCACTCTGCGCCGTCTTGAATCTTTTCTGGTTGGTGGTAACAGCAATTGGCTGGTGAAAAACGTATATTTTAGCAGCGCGGTAGTAATCTGATAGGACCGACGAGAGACGTACATCCATCCTATCCACCGTCTTGTGTGCTGCTGAGACAGCTAGCGGATGTCTGAGACTGGTTAGAGGGTTGGAGAAAATCTCTCCCATACTCACCCCTCTCTCCCAGTTGTCCTCGCGCAAATATACTCGGGAATAATAGGGAAATTACCCGATAATTGAGGTGGGGGGGGGGGGGGACACGTGGAGGGGAATTATCTCTCCTATTCACATATTGCTTTGTTTTGAGTGCCAGTGGGTTGTTTCGAAAGTGTTTTTTCTATGTGTTGGCTCTATACAGGACTCTCGCCTTCCACTAATAAAACCTCTTGAGAGGATGCTCGCCGTTTTGGGGTTAAATACCACGGACGTCTTTGTACATTTTGGTATTACTAGTTGACCTAGGTAGTACCGAGTCACTCCTTTAATTGCCTTTAATTGAAATATTCTAACCTTCACTCCTGTTGCAATATCAGTATGATACTGGCCTCGGTAGTGAGAGGGTGTGTGTCCAAGCAAGAGGTGATTTGGAAGCTGAAAATCAACCAAGAACAAGTCAACTTCCATGTGTAGTATAGGTAACAACTACATAACAGATATGAATGTGAGGTTTATTTCACGTTACAAGCTATAACCTGTACTGCCTAACAAACACTATAATTGCTTATGTAAATACTTATTTTATCAAATTATTACAAATGAAGAGAGACATAAATGGTTGGAATAATATGGTCAGTGAGGGACCCCAACCACCCAGCAAAAGAAAGAGATTGCCTCCACCATCTTTGAAGGCCAAAGAGGTTATGAATGACTGAAATTTACTTTCATAGGGAGAATTGTAGCTGAATTTTCAGTGAGAATAATCTAATTCTGCTCACTCCTATTGTTCTTGTGCTAAGGCTAGTTATGGTGAACAAAAGTGAGCTACAGACACTCTGCTGTGGGACACGTAGTGCTATATAAGGAGCTGCACGAATTGGATTAATTAAACTTTTCAAACTAGTGTCTGATACCAGAGTAAAGCAATCCTAAAATCAAGCCAGAATTAAGATATGATGCCAATCTAAAGTTGTGAGATAAGGGTACATGTGCATCTGCTTAATTTGCTTTCCAATATAATGTAAACTTAAGCAGACAAAATTATGTAAGTCCCTATTTTGATTATTGGGTAATGACTTGATATAAATAATTATATTTATACCCAAATATACAAGAACATTTATACATATGAAACAGATATAGTACTTTTTTGTTTCAATGAAGTATCTCATATTGGCTACCAAGATATATCAGGAAGATAAGGTAAGGTAAGCTAAAATTCAAGTTTAACCCCTTCTATAATGAAGATGCCTATTTGAAATGTAATAATTGATCAGTACTAAATCAACTTATTAACCCTTTCACAACGACAGCTTCTATTGGTAAGAATACACCCAGGCGGCTATTTTCCTATTAATTCCTCTCAATATACTGTATGTCGTCTTCCCTTCATGCTGGAAGTTTGCTCACATTCAACCTGTCCCAAAGAAGGGTGACCGCTCTCAACCCTCCAACTATCGTCCAATTGCTCTTATCTCTTGTCTTTCTAAAGTTTTTGAAACTATTCTTGCTTCCAAATTTCTTAAGCATTTCTCTTCTCATAATCTGCTCTCAGATCGCCAGTATGGCTTCCTTAAGGGTCGCTCTACTGGTGATCTTCTTTCATATCTTACTAACTCTTGGTCATCCTCCTTCCGGTACTTCGGTGAGACTTTTTCTATTGCACTAGACATATCGAAAGCCTTCGATAGAGTCTGGCATAAATCTTTAATTTCTAAACTACCCTCCTTAGGTTTCTATCCCTCCATCTGTGCATTTGTCTCTAATTTCCTTTCCGGCCGTTCCATAGCCGCGGTTGTGGACGGCCATTGTTCACTTCCTCACCCTATAAACTCCGGTGTTCCTCAGGGCTCTGTCCTATCTCCTATTCTCTTTCTAATTTTTATAAATGATCTCCTTAACTGTACCTTAATTCCCATCCATTCATACGCAGACGACTCAACCTTACACTACTCCATTAGTTTTTCAGAACGCCCCAGCCAGCAATCCTCAACGACAAACGTAATGAAGCCATAGAACTCTTAAATTCTGATCTAAATACTATTTCCAATTGGGGCAGAGAAAACCTTGTAAGTTTAATGCTTCCAAAACCCAATTTCTCCATCTATCTACCCGTCAGGATCTCCCAGCGGACTATCCCTTATTCTTCAACAATACAAAAATCAACCCTTCATCTTCTCTCAATATTCTTGGTGTCTCTTTTCTTCTGCTCTCATTGGAAGGACCATATTACCAGCCTTGCTAAGGCAGTCTCCCAGAAGCTGGGTGTGCTCAACCGCCTTAGGGGGTTCTTTTCCCCTGCACAGCTTCTTGCTCTGTACAGAGGCATAGTGCGCCCTTGTATTGAGTATTGTTCACATGTGTGGGGAGGTTCCTCTCACACTGCTCTCCTAGACAAAGTTGAAAGGAAGGCCTTTCGTATCATTAACTCCCGTCCACTCACCAACTCTGCAATCTCTCTCTCTCTCCGCCGCAATGTTGCATCTCTCTCGCTATTCTATCGCTACTATAATAATCAGTGTTCCTCAGAGCTATCCCAGTGCATACCACCTCCTTTACGTAGCACGTGGTACCCGTCTTGCAACTCAATCCCACCCCTACTCTGTGCAACTCTCCAACCCAAGAGTGAAGCGTTACTCTCAACTTTCTTCTACTCAACAGCTGAGCTCTGGAACTCTCTCCCAGAATCAGTCTTTCCCTCTTCCTATGACTTAAATTGCTTCAAACTCCGTGTGTCCAGGCATTTTGGCTCGAACGTCCCTTGATTTTGGCCCTGTCACTCTTTCAACTATGGGGGAGGCACTCGCTATAGGCAGTTATGCCTTTTGCCTCCCTCAATCACATAGGAAAAAAAAAAAAAAAAAAAAAAAAAATCATATCCGTAGCCCTGAGCGAATTGAAAAGAGTTCCAATGGAAAAATTGGGTTAAACTCTCATTAAAACAGCCACCACCCTCTCCTTACCACTTCACATCACCTAGGAAAATTAGTCAAAACTATTCTTGTTTCGTCGCTGACCAGCACACCCCCCATTTTACACTTGCGAGTTAAAATATGCATAGTTTTTTCATACACTTCCCCTTGAATTAACTGGATGATAGTTACAGTTATATATTTAATTACTCTGTTTTGTTTACAATGCAGTATGAGTTGTTGAAATTAAGATGAAATGAACCTCATATTTGTACCTGGTATATAACTGTTTTAATTACAATGGCAACCATAGAATCTCCTGGAAGTGTCTGGCAACAAGAAGGGTGGGTTGGTACAACCAACTCAGCCGGGATACTAATATGTATATTTACGTTGGCCGCAGTGAAGGCGTGTTTTACATAGGACGTATATACAGTACACATCGGCCGCATTGAGAGGATTAAAGACATTTTCGAATCATATGGATACTAAATCAATCATCACTTTGAATTAACATCATTATGTCTAAGTATAAAGGAAATATTTACACATAAACAGGAAAATATAAATAAGAATGGCGATATTGTACCACTTTGTACCGTAGTCTGGTCTCCGTCACAAGCTGTCATATTAATAGATAAATATGTGCTACACTCAACTCAATATAAAACATAAAATAGGCACTACAATAATACAACCTCTATGAACTAAAACAAATATTTTGTTAATATCAATTAGTATAAAAATTATGAATTGCGTGGGCCGGTAATTATAGTTTTAATAGTTTACCAAACATTTGTTTAATTGGAGTAATAATGGAGTTCATATAACTTCACATTGACAATGTGATATTGTTATTGATATGCTTATTGTTGTTGCATAGCATGATTACTTTATGAACACTCTTATCCAACACAATAACGCTACATAAATTACAGGAGATGTGTCGGATGGTTGAAGGCCACAGTTGCTCGTGCGTTTAGGGCCAGCAACACGTATTATGAAAAGCATGTATCCATCATATAATTTACGTGTTCTCACTTCATTCACTCACCCCCACAATTTACCGGAGAATAACAGCCTTTTCCAAATACGTAGACAGAGGTTTAAAAAAACAATACATACAAAAATATAACGCTAAGCACATTTAACTATACCTGTAGGCAACTTGAACTCAGTTAAATCAAACAAATATCTTTCAAAATGTTTATACCAACGAAACAGAAGTATAGCACGATGTGCGGTCAAGCTATGTATACTTAGGTATTATGTAGAAGACGAGAAATCTCGGAATGAAAGTAAAAAGTGCAAAGTATCGAGGAATTGTTGTGCCAGCAGTGATGTATGGGGCTGAGACGTGGGCTCTGAAGGAAAAGGAGAGAAGGAAGCTGGATGTACAAAAGAGTACAAAGGAATACAAAGGAAATCAAGCAACAATAGGTCTAGCGACCCTTCTAGGCTGCTTGTCCTCCAAAACACTGAGGATCAAGTGTCCAAACAGTGGTTTAGAGTGGGTAAGGGAACATTGGAAAGGGAACTACTGCCCTGGAACTAATGTCCGTGGCAGGACTAGGAAGTTAGTAGGGGACATATGGGTTAGTAACTGAGGGGAGGATAAAATAAAGTTATTAATTTACAAACGCAGTCAGTCGCGGGTTTGATGCGAGACATTTGTCTAGGCGGAGTTTAAATGAATCAACGGTGCTGCAGTCTATAATGTCTCGGGAAAGCCCATTCCACAAGTTGACAACTCGATTGAAGAAGAAATTCTTAGATTCGTGTGAGTTAAAAGATGTACCAATAATTTTGCAACCGTTTCCCCACGTGTAATTAGATTGGTCGATAGTGAAGTACTTACTACAGTTCATATTGTCGAT
Source organism: Paralithodes platypus (assembly GCA_032716605.1). Lineage (NCBI taxonomy): Eukaryota > Metazoa > Arthropoda > Malacostraca > Decapoda > Lithodidae > Paralithodes > Paralithodes platypus. The sequence goes on from CM064480.1 coordinate 10,022,837, forward strand.
GCCTTTGATGATTTTGAACACTTGAATTAAGTCACCTCTTAATCTGTGCTGGGTTAAAGGAAATAGATTTAATTCTCTAAGACGCTCTTCGTATGGTTTGTTCTTTAGGCTAGGTATCATTTTGGTAACTCTACGTTGAACTCGTTCTAGCTTGTTTATGTCTTTTTGGTAATACGGGCACCAGCATTGAACGCAGTATTCCAGAAGAGGGCGGACTAAGGAATTGTAAAGGGTTAGGATAACGTCTTTGGATTTATGCTCAAATGACCTGCCTATAACGCCAATTATTTTGTTTGCCTTCTTAACAACTTCTGAACATTGTTGACTCGGTTTTAGGTTCCTCGATATTGTTACTCCCAGATCGGTTTCTCTGTTTACATTCTTAAGCTGAGTGCCATTCATCGAATAGTTTGCTTTCTCATTAAGGTATCCGATATGTAGTACTTTACATTTATCCGCATTGAAACTCATTTGCCAAATTTGGGCCCAATGTGACAATTTATCTAGATTGTGTTGCATATCGTCTACTTGTTCTTTTGAGAGTACGCTATTTGCAATTTTTGTATCGTCAGCAAATTTTGAGATTGTACAGGTGAGACCCTCATCTATGTCGTTGATGTAAATTAGAAAGAGAATTGTCCTAGTACCGATCCCTGGGGTACCCCACTACTTACATTGGTCCATTTAGATGCCTTACCGTTTATGACTACTCTTTGCTTTCTGTTGCTGAGCCAATTTTCTATCCATTTCAACACACCGTCTTGTATTCCATGCGCTTTTAGTTTTAGCAGTAAACGTTTGTGGGGAACTTTGTCAAAGGCCTTTTGAAAATAAAGGTATATAATATCTACAGCTTTACTCTCATCGTAGAGGTTGAGGATATCGTGGAAGAAGTCTAAGAGGTTTGTTAAACAGGAACGTTTTTTACGACAGCCGTGTTGAGTATCTTTAAGCATGTTATTTTCCTCTAAGTGATTTACGAGTCTGTCTCTTATGACCGTTTCTAGCATTTTACATACAACTGAGGTTAAGCCAATTGGACGATAGTTACTGGGTAGGGATTTGCTGCCGTCATTTGGGGGAAGTGGTCGGGCATAAGTTGGACTAGATAATAGTCCATCAGGTGCCTGGCCCGGGCAGACAATTAATATAAAGGGTGCGCCTCGAAGTGTGGTGGGCAGACTTGTGGCTTCAGCTCCGCTGCATATCTGCCTGCCGAGATCGGAACCTTTCCGAGTGGTCGGGGGCCGGGGGAGTGCTGGAGGGACCTTGGTGACCTTGGTCTCTAGGTCTTCTGGGTGACCTAGATGTGTGTGAATTTGTGTTTAGTCTGTGAGTGTTCATTGTTTTGTGTTGTGTGTTGTGTTTTCCCTGTTCTTGCTCTGTCTTGAATCGCCCCCCCCCCCCCCCCCCCCAAAAAAAGGGGAAGGTAGGGATTGGGCCTGAGTAAATAGAAAATAGATAGATTATGTCCTTCATTATTTAGTAGCGACCGAAATCAAATGGTTATCCATTTTTTCGATAAACTATTTCCTACCAAAACTCACATATGATATGAGTATTAAAATTAGGTTACACGCAGCAGCGAGTAATCATTTTATTAAACGCAAATGTTTAGATGGACATTTCATAATTGAAACAGTCAACCTCTGAACTAATTACTTTGTGTTTGCAGAATATGTCCAATAGTCTAGGGGCTGGAGGGGGGTCTGTGTGCATGAGAGAGGCAGAGTTACTCTTCAGATTCAATAAATATAAGGTCTTGGCTTCAAAAAAAGCTTGGGTAGACATTTTGGAAGGTGGGCCTTCTCTTGTAATAGCCGTTTGAAAATTACATGTTTGAATTACATTGTTCTGCTAAATCGCGCCTCACGAAAATTTAGTTTTCCCTGTATCTCTGGCTCTTATTCACCTAGAATGATGGTGTTAGTGTTTAGACATATTTTTTTGAGGCAATGAATTCAACAAGGGCTCAGATATGATATTTAAACTTTTATCGAACCACATCTTTGCGGAAAATTCTTAGGTATTCACTCTAGCGCCCAAGCTTTTTTTGAAGCCTTCTTCTTCTTCTTCTTTTTGTGGAGTTGCTGTCCCTTTTTCAAGCCAGCTCACCTATGCACCGGTGACTTCTCCAGAAACAGGTAGAGCTAGATTAAGAATTAGTTTAGAAAATATGTAGTCGTAGAAAGGATAGTTAAAGAAAAAGAATTGAAGTATATAGCTTAAGCAGAACTCTCCTCTCCCTATTTTACCCCCTCCTCCACCCCCCAATATCTTGTTCTCTCCTTACCTTAATTTAACTTTTCCCCTCTCTACTATTTAATCTCATTTATCTTCCTCCCCCGCTCTGGTCACCTTCTCCCCCCTCACCCTATTCTATTCTATTCCGTTTTCTCTTCTGCCACACCTGCTCCAGGAATCTTTTCACTACCTTCATTCTTTTCCCCATTTCCCCATCTACCCCCTCTTCTGTCCCGAGACCTAACACAAATTTTACACCCTCATCCTCCTCGTCTTTCTGTTCTTCCCATTCCCTCTCCCCTACCTCCCGTGTCAACTAATTTTCCAACCCATCTTTCTCCTCTGCATACCCCTGGCACTCTGTCACTATATGTTCTATTGTCTCCTCCACTCTCCTCCCTCCCACCTCACACTGCAGACACTCTTTCCCCCCCCCCCCCCATTCCACCTCCATGTTCTCCTATTTGCCTCTAATGCTCGTGCCCTAGCCTTAAACAGTAGTTCAGCTCCCCAACTTCCGTCATAGAACTCCTCTGTTCTCGGTCTTCCCTTGCTTCTATATCTTATCAGTGTACTTTTCTTCTCCATATTTCTCTTCCATTCCTGTCTTCCTACTTCCTTCACTTACGTTCCTATCTCTTTCTCTAGTCTCCTTCCCTGATCTAGTCCTGCATTACTCCCTACATATCTCCACTCCTCTCCCACCCTTCTTTGTTTCACTCCTATTTTTTTCAGTTTTGTCTTACACTCTTTTGCCCATCTGCTCTTCCCCTCCCCCCATTCATTCACTCTCCTTGGCCACCTATTATCCTCCATCTACTCTTCCCCTCCCCCATTCATTCACTCTCCTTGGCCACCTATTATCCTCCATCTACTCTTCCCCTCCCCCCCATTCATTCACTCTCCTTGGCCACCTATTATCCTCCATCTACTCTTCCCCTCCCCCCATTCATTCACTCTCCTTGGTCACCTATTATCCTCCATCTACTCTTCCCCTCCCCCCCATTCATTCACTCTCCTTGGCCACCGTATCCTCCATCTACTCTTCCCCTCCCCCCCATTCATTCACTCTCCTTGGCCACCTATTATCCTCCATCTACTCTTCCCCTCCCCCATTCATTCACTCTCCTTGGTCACCTATTATCCTCCATTACTCTTCCCCTCCCCCCCCATTCATTCATTCACTCTCCTTGGCCACCTATTATGCTACATCTACTCATCCCCCCGATTCATTTACTTTCCTTGGCCACGTAGTATTCTCCATCTACTCCAACCTACTCTTGTACCTCAACTTTGCCTTCGCCACTCTTTCCTCAAACGTACTCCATCCCATCTCCCCTCTCACTGCTTCATTTGCTGTCCACCTTCTTGCTCCTAACCCATTCTTCCTATTTTATTTTGTCCCGTCTCCAGTCTATTTATTTCTCCCCCTGTACTCCCTCTCACATCCATCCCGTACATTATTCTCGGCACTTCAAAGTCCTTCCACACCTCTCTTACTATTTTATATTTATTCACTCTGGTTTTTGTCACATTCCACAGTTTCCCACTACACTGCTCCACCTTCATGATTTTCTCATTCATTGTCCTTTGTCGCCCTTCCCTCCCTATCCATACCCCTAAATACTTCACTTCCTCCCTTGTTTCTATTCTTACCCCTCCTATCCTCATTTCTACTGCCTCTGGTCCATTTACTACTATCATACTGCTTTTCTCTACACTGAACTTCATTTCTAGGTCTCTGCCAAACCTTTCCGCCTCCTGTAACATTTCCCCCATATCTTCCTGTCTCTGCTATCAACACTACATCATCAGCTAACGTCAGAATTGCTAGCCTATATTGCCCTATTTTCACTCCTTGTCCCTTACTCTTAATTCTCCTCACCAACTCCTCCATGCACATTGCAAAAATTAATGGTGACAGGTTGCATCCCTACCTTAACCCTTTCCTTCTCCTGATTCCTTTCACTGCAATATTTTTCCACACAATCTCTGTCTCCGCCCCTTCATACATCCAAGACCTTATATTTATTGAATCTGAAGACCAACTCGCTGCGTCTCTCATGCACACAGACTCCCCTCCAGCCCCTAGACTAATAAGTTTTCTTCTGGCTCTAATTGTGATACAACCACCTGATTTGCAGTATCTCTTTTAATTCAGATTGTGAACGTTGAGTGAATATTCAAGCATGGATTCTGTGCATTTGGTGAGCGAGATACCTGATGCTGCTGATGAAGTGGACTTGGAAAGATGCATCGTATGCCAGGATGAGGAACCAGGGAAGCTCACTAGTACCAGCAATGGACGGAAGAGGATTAACGATGCTGCCACCATACGGAAGGATGTGGTGACGAAACGACTGAGGCTCATCCAATATGATGATGACTTTGTGTACCACATGACCAATGAGTGCTACAAGAAGTACACAATGCAGAAGACACTCGACAAAATTGCTGAGAGTAGTGGCACATCTGAGCAAGCTGAAGAAGACAGTTCATTGTACAACTATCGAAGGTTTTCTACCCCCCCCCCCCCCGTTCACAAATTGACCCAAAGTGCAATCCGAAGAAACTGACCTGTGTCATTTGTGGTCACGTCAAACACAGTGGAAGTAAAACAAAATTTCGAATTTCTGAGACAGATTCAGCATCCAAGTTTCTTCAAGCTACTGTACAGTATACCTTCAAGATGAGATGTATGTCAGAACATGTGACTTGCAAGATGTTAACTCAGTATTTGGGGCAGATTTGTATTATCACGAACACTGTATGAAGCAGTACATTCGTCTCTATGATAGAAAGGTCACAGACGAAAGTTGTGAAAGCCCAGCCAATGAGAAACAACTGGTTTGGCAAAGAATGATGGTTGAAATAGAGTCTGATTTGAACAGTGGCGAAGGCTTTGAACTTAGTGTGATCAGAGATTCTGTCAACAACAAGCTTGCTGAGTGTGGTAGTAGTAAGCAGATGAATAATCGAGAAGTTAAGGTTCTGTTGCAAAAGCATTTTGGAAACCGAATTGCATTCTCGTATTCTCACAAAGCTAACAAATCTCTCATGTGCTTCGCATCTGATGCTTGTAGTGCACAAACTCTGGCTGAAACAATTCGGAATACTGATCTTGTCAAGGAATGTGCAAGCAAATTGCGTGACTGTCTTCTTGAGTATGATTTTGGCTTGGAAGACAGGTTCTGTGATGCCACTGATCTGAGGGCTGCTTGGGACAACATTAATGTTCCCAAGCCAGTTTTGGATTTCCTAAAGGTTTTGTTCAATGTGGTTTCAAGTCACGGCTGCAGTGATGCCAAATTGAAACAAATTCTCTCCACTTTCCAGTTTATGTTTTACAATGTGCATCAAGGCCACAAGCGTACTCCTCTTCATGTCATGAACAGTGTGGCCATCCATGACACATGCAAAAGTAAGACTCTGATCTTGAGCTTTAACAAGTGTGGACTGTGCATAAGCTATGATGAGCTGATGCGTATCCATCATGACACTGCATCTTATACTGTACAATCAGCTGAGCATGGCATACCACTGCCCTCAAGTCTTGATGCCAATAAATTCACCATGGCAGCCTTTGACAATTTCGACCATAATGAGACCACCTTGTCTGGTATTGGTTCAAGTCATGATACGGTTGCAGTGGTGTTCCAAGAGAAGGATGGTGCCCACAGAGGAAAGCCAAATGTATCTGAGACAAATGTGGTCCATGGCCCAAAGGCCTTTCATGTGGAACTTGATTGCCAAAAACTGCAGAGTTTCATAAAGCCAGCAATCAGGCCACAATTGCCTGATGATTTCAATCCAATGAATGATCCCCTAGACGAACGCCTCTTGTGTGATGTGATGATGAAAGACCAAATCTGGGCCTTGTCTCAGCTAGATTTAGGAGAGTCTGTGGCAATCAAACCATCCAGTCAAAAGGTTCCTTCTTGGAGTGGTGTGAATGCCATTTGGTCCAAAGAACAAATCCCAGTTTCTCAGGTCTCATTTTTGCCTCTGCTGCCCTTTCCTGTCACTGAATACTCAACAGTGTACACAGAATTGAAATTTGTTCAAGGTCTGTTGTCAACTCTGGAGCAGTCAAACCTAGCAGTGACATGTGATGAAGGGGTTTACAGAATAGCCAGAGAGATCGAGTTGCTTAGACCTGAGGAGTTTAAGAACATTGTGCTTTGTATGGGGTCCTTCCACATGACCAAAGTTGCTCTTGGTTGCATTGGGAAATATCTGAAGGGCAGTGGTGTTCAGACAATTCTTGTTGAAAGCACAATGTTTGGTCCAAATGTTGTTGAAAGTGTCTTGACCAGTCGCCATTATGTGAGGTCACTCACAGGCATGCAGTGTCTCAAGGAAGCACTTGGCAGATTGCAGTTAGGTGCATTTTTGTAATCAAATCCAAATGGTTATCATGATGAAGTCACTGTTATACAAGACTTGCAGAAGAGTCTGGCAGCCAAGGACAGGGAAGAAAGTCAGAAGTTTCTGAAACTACTGCAGGATAAATCCCTCAAACTCAATGATGACTTTAACAACTTCATTCAGTTAAACTGCAGCAGCTACAAGACCTTCAAATACTGGAACACCTTTCTTGAGATGGTGACGTTAGTGGAGAACCTTATTAGGAGTGATCGTGAAGGCAACTGGGACCTCCACATTCTCACTGTTGAGGAACTGCTTCCCCTCTTTGCTGCTTTTGATGCTACAAATTATCTTCGCTGGTGTTCCCTCTATCTGGAGGATATGAAACGACTTCCAGTTACAGCTCCTGACATACATGAACATTTCTGTCGAGGGAAGTTTGTGGTAAAGCACACTATAGGACGGTTCAAATCAGTTGGGGCAGACATGGCTATAGAGCAAACAATTAATCGTTCCCAGAAAAGTCAGTCTGGCATCATTGGAATGACTCGTCAAAAGGCCTTTGTCACCAAATGGGAACTGATTTATCACGAAATGCTTGAAATCAGCAACTTGCACCGAGAAGTCAGTGGATTCAAAACCGAAGATGAAATTGACTTGAACCACAATGTAAGTGACTATGAGACACAAGCAGGAGAGAAGAATGTCCAGCTTCTCATTGACTTCATCCTCAGGCATGAAAATCCATTCCAGACTCCATCCCAACAGACTGAGCTGCACAATATTATCACTATTGAAGTTATGAGCGAGGAGCTGAGTCAAGAAATTTTGAACATGAAGAAGATTGGCTCTGAAGTTTGCAGCAAACTTAGGCAGGAAAGGTTTATTGATAAGTCTCGGAAGATATCGGATACCATCCACAGAACCAACATCAAGGGGTTTCACACGATCCAGAAGAAGCCATCTGAACAGAAAGGCAAAACGAAGAAGGGAGCTGGATCTGCCTACAAAAGAATGGTAGATATCACAATAGCAAGAGGCATACCAATGGAATCAGTATTACCTTATGATGTCTCCCAGGAACAGTATTTATTTGACGAAGATGGTTTCATGAAGAAAGCTCAGAAAAGCACTCTAATACAACAGCTTGAAAAGAATCTTACAGAGGAGGACAAGAAGCCCGATTTCGAGGATCAAAGTTTGAAGTCTGGAGTCGTTTTTGATGTTATGGCCATCTTTCGAAAGATCAAACTTCAGGGATTGAAAACTCTTGGCGATCTCTGCAAGGAAGTAATTGAATATGCGAGACGATCTTCCACATTTGCTCAGAGACTTCACTTCGTTTTTTACTCCTATGATCTTCACTCCATCAAAGACTGCGAGAGGAAACAAAGATCAACACAAAGTCCAATAGAAGTAAGTGAAGTTCTTGGAGACACACCTCTTCCAGTGGATATGAACATGTTCTGGGGGTCCTCAAAGAACAAGCTGAAGCTGGAAGTCCTGTTGCATGAGACAGTAGCTGTTTCTCTGACAAGTGCTCAACAAGTTGTGGCTGGTGAAATCAAACATGAGAAACCATGCAAGTCTACAATCAACGAAGCAGTGGTGGAAATGCCTGAACTTCATTCCCACATGGAGGAAGCTGATGAGAGAATTGCTTTGCATGTTGCAAACTCTCTGAAGTACAACATTGACCGTGTCGTAGTACATTCACCAGACAATGATGTCATCATCCTCCTTTTGTATAATATCTCTACCCTTCAAGCCAATGGTCTCCAGCAATTGTGGGTCAGATGTGGTGTTGGTGACTCAACAAGGTTCTTAAATTTTTTTTTTTTTTTTTTTTACAATGGCTGCACAGCATGGTTCACTCTGCTCTGTGTTACCTGCGGTGCATCATTTGACTGGAAGTGACTATACCAGCAAAGTGGGAACAAAGCCAGCTGCTCTCAAGGCAAACCCAGAGCAGTTTTTGGCTGAGTTTGGCCACTATATTCATGAGCCAAAATTGACTGATAGTTTGTCAAAAGCTGAGGGGTACCTGGTCCAGGTCCTCAAGAAAGGTACAGCAGTTCAGACAATGAAGAATTGCAGTCTCACTTGTATTCCACAGCAAGGGTAGCAATGCACTGCCTCCAACTAGTGAAGCCATCAAGGCTCACATCCTCGAGCATGCATTGCAACCAAGGAAATGCTTTGCTTGTTTGAGACTGCTGTTGACAAGCCAGATCCAACATCATTTGGATATGTGCTGGATGATGAGTTGCTACTTTCTATTGTTGGGCACAACCCTTTGCCAGAAGAATACACAGTTCGCTGCGGGTGTAAAAAGTGTGCGAGGGCTTCCTGTTCCTGCAAACTGAAAGGTGTCCTTTGCACTAGATTTTGTGACTGTAGCCTTCAAGAAGAAAGTCTCTGTGGGAACATATAATTTCCACAATTGAAGTTTTAAATGTGACCATCTCATGCTCAAAACTGCGCAAATTCCTGAGAAGTCTGTAAATTGGTGTTTGCCGTTCATGATGCCTGATCTTTGATTACAGTAAGATTTCCATATAATAGAATGAGATTTTTTTCCTAATTACAGCATACATTACTTGAATACAATTGTTCACAAAAATCTTGCAGCACAAATATGAAATTTCATACAGAACAGTAGGCATAGAGCGTAAATCACCATGGAAATGTGATTCGATAAGACTTTGAATACCAGAAATGAGCCCTTGGAGTTGGTTTAACTGAATTTTGAATGGCATAAATTAATTACTACTAAGTACTAAGAATATACGGAGTAGAGGGCAATTTGCTGAAAGCAGTGAAGAGCATGTATGAGGGTGCAAAGGCAGCAGTACGTGTGGAGAGTGAGCAGAGCGAGTTCTTTGACCTGAATGTTGGTTTGAAACAGGGGTGTGTGATGTCCCCATGGTTGTTTACTGTATATATGGATGGAGTCATGAAAGAAATACTATCAAGAGCAGTGGATGTTGGTGTATCGCTGAAAAGGGAGTGAATTGAGTGGAAGCTACCTATACTGCTGTTTGCGGATGATACAGTTCTGATGAGTGATAATGAATGGGAGTTGCAGGGTTTGGTAAATGAGTTTGGAACAGTGTGCGAAAAACAGAATTTGAAGGTAAATACGGGGAAGAGCAAGGTTATGGTCTTCGAAAGGGGTGAAGTCACAGAGTGTGAGGTGAAGCTGAACGGTCAGGCTATGGAGATCGTCAACTCTTTTAAGTATCTGGGCAGTGTGTTGAGTAAAGATGGGACTATGGATGAAGAAGTGCGGGAGAGGGTACAACAGGGGAAGAGGGTTGTAGGAACGCTAAAAAGCAGTAACAAGAAATAGGGTGGTCAGTATGGAAGTGAAGAAGTCCTTGCATGACAGTGTGGTAATCCCGACACTGACTTACGGAAGCGAAGCATGGATGTTGGTTGAGAGACTCAGACCAAGAGTGAGAGCAGTGGAAATTAATTACTTAAGGAGTGCGTGCGGAGTTACATGGAGTGATAGACAGACTAATGGGGAAGTAAGAAGGAGGTGTGGTGTGGAGGTAGATGTGCTGGAAAGTGTGAAAAGGAACAACTTGAGATGGTTCGGCCATATGGAACGTATGGAAAGCGAGAGAATGACTAAGAGGGTGTACGAGAGCGAGGTGGAGGGAGAGAGAGGGAGAGTAGACCGAATATGAGGTGGAAGGATGGAGTGAGGAAGTACATGAACGAGGGCGGTGCTGGTTGGGGGGAGGGGCGTCGACTGACTGGGGACAGAGGTGCATGGGGGCGGTTCGTTCGTGGCCACCCCTTCGGGGATCACGGCGTCAGGCAATAGATAGATAAATTAATTCCTTGGCCCAAAAAACATATGTCTAGACACTGGCACCATCATTCTAGGTAAATTAGAGCCAGAGATACAGGGAAAACTCAATTTTCGTGAGGCGCGATTTAGCAGAAAAATGTCATTCAAACATGTAATTTTCAAACGGCTTTTACAAGAGAAGGCCCACCTTCCCAGATGTCTACCCAAGCTTTTTTTCAAGCCAAAACCCTATATTTATCAAATCTGAAGAGTAACTCTCTGCCTCTCTCATGCACACAGACCCCCCTCCAGCCCCCCCACTACAAGTCCTTGGTTCTGTAATAATTAGTTGTTAGAAGATAATTCCTTAACTAGAGTTGTTTAGAGGAAACACTGCTTGGATATATTTTCGATTTAATACGAGGAAGAAATAGTTCTATTAAAAACAACTTCGAATGAGTATTTGATTGGGTATGTTCAGATGATGGTCGGAAAGACTAAGCCTTTACAACGGCGCTTTGCTAGGGTTTTGGTTTTAGTTTTATTTATTTTATGCTGTGCTCTTTCACTATCATTCTTTTATAAGTCGCTCATGTTTCCTCCAAATCTTGTAAATGAAATTTTTGGTTCTTGTAGTATATTCTTCATCAAAAAACAGTCTTCCTAGTAACCTATCCTCGTCTTTGATGTAAGGTTGTTACAGCAATGGCTCCTCTCTTCTCTCCTCCGTAAATTTCCTGCACCATAGTACAAAGTGCTTTAGATTCTCCATCGCTGCTCCACACAAGTCACATATTTTAGTATCGCCTCCACTGTGTCTCTTTCTATCTTTGAGCTGTAGGTTGTTGGTTCTTCCTTTGAAAAAGATCACTGATGCTGGTCGGTTGTCATATAGTCTCTCTTCTCCTTTGATCTTCTGCTTCCAAGTTCTGTAGATCTTCGAACTAGAGTTTTTGTTTAGTTCCCTTTTCCACATTTTAGTATCCCAGTCTCGTATTTTCATTTTTAGTTCGTCCTTGGTTATTGTCCTTAGTTGCTTGTAGTCCATCACCATGTTTTTGATATGCTTCTTGATGGTCTCTATCCAGTAATCGTTTTTGAAGGTCTTCCTTTCTTGTAGCACTCTCCTCAGTAGCTCATTTTCTTCTCTTTTTTCGCATTCTATGTATTGTAGATATTTAATTTGTCCTCCTATAACTCTTGAAGTCATTGACGATGATCCAACTTCTCCCCTCAGAGCTGCAGTTTGGGCATACCTTGGTGCACCAAGAATCTGTTTATATACCGAGTTCTCAATTACTTGTAATTTTTGAATTTCACTCTTAGTGTATCCAAGGATGCTTGACCCATACAGGATTGTCGGTAAGGCGATACTCTTCCAGTAGGTTTTCCCAATTAAGATCTTGTTGCAGCTCTGCGAGATGATTGGATAGGTCAGATTTGCCAATTTCTTTGCTTACTCCATTGATATTTCTTTCTGTTTTTTTAAGCAGTTTCTTTTGTCACTCACTATGATTCCCAAGTACTTTATTTCTTTTGCAACTACGATATTTCTTATTTCTTCTGGCCTTTCTTTCATGTTATATATCAGTATGTTGCTCTTGTCTTTGTTTATACTTAGGCCATATTCTTGACCAATGTTGGTTATTTCGTCTATCATGTCTTCGGCTTGTTTTAACACCTTAAGAGCGGCCTATGCGGTTTATTTATATGTACCGCCCAGCGGGGTGTTTTTAGCCAAAATAGGGCTGTTTACGTGATCATTTTCATGCCTAAATAAGACCCAGAACGTAAAACAAGTATCTATCCCTGAAAGGGCATAAACAGAGCTTTCGAATGACACCATAACGATCCTTTTATGATGGCTAGTTTTCTTGCAATAACCGTGCAACGCGAGTGCAAAAAGCATGTAATTAGCCACTTTCCCGATACAATTCCTTATATAGCGAGTGAGAGAGGGAGGAGGGAGCTGGGATTCATGTCAGTATGTTCTCCGCGGTGGTCTGGAGCAGTCATACGCTCGCTACTCTCCTGCCACCACTTTAGTCCATGAGCCAGGCCAGATATCGGTACCACCTGGGGTGACTAAACACGAATGGTACTAAAATGTTTATAGAGTGACTGTAAGTACATTAAGATATGATAGCCTTCTCGCACTGGTAGCTTAGTCTAATTTTTTTGATGCAATAGAGGCGCTACCCAAAAATAAAGATTTTTAGCGTGACGCTCTGCGTTTTCCTCATTTTCTTTAAAATCCATCACACAATCATCGCGAAACTTTGAACACCTATGTAGAATTATATTCTCTACCAGAGTTGTTCCTAGGTATTTTTCAAATTTCCTCATATTTCGGAATATACTCTATATTTTGGGTATTTTCCTCTAAATCTAGAATAAATCCTTAAATATGGGGAACATTGAAAAATATATTCTAACAGCTCTTGTAGCTTATTTGATTCTCTACAAGAATTATTCCGATGTGTATTTCAAGTTTCTCCATATTTAGGGGTTTATTTCATATTTGGGGATTTTTTGTTATATTTTGGGGATAATTTATTATTGGAAGGAGCAAACATATGTAGAGTGGTTTCCATGTAATGTGTTTGTTTGTTCATGGTTTAATGGTGATATTTTTTGCAGGTGTGTGTCGACTGTTTGACGGCAGGATGGAACCATCTGCGAGGAAGAGAGCACGGATCGACTGTATCATCCACTGCTCTGATGATGACAGCGATGCTCTGGTGTCACCACAGGATTTGGACTCCTGGAACACATTGCTCAGGGCTGCAGAAATCAGGCAGCATGATCCAGTCCTGGAAGCAGCCAAGGGCCTTGAAGAAGGAGGAATACCACACATACATTATCACCGTAAATGTCGTAGTCTCTTTACAATGAAGAAGTCACTGGATTCTATCCTTGCCAAGGGTGTCAAGATAGAATCAGCAAGCGTCGACCCCAGGAGGAGGGCATCAAGGGATGCCCCTAGTACTAGCAGGGTGTATGCCAAAGTATGTATCTTCTGCGAGAAGTCAAGCAAGTACATAAAAACAACAAAGACAAGGGAGCCACTCATACAGTGTGTTGAGCTACGAGCAGATGAGAAGATTCGCAGAGCAGCAATAAGGAAACTCAACCAGAGAATCCTTGGTTTAGTTAGCAGAGACCTTGTTGCTGCAGAGGGTCACTACCACAAGTCGTGCTACAAACTCTTCACAAAAGATGATTTCCCAGCGGCCGCCAGGTCGGGTGCAGGTGAAAATCAGGAAGAAAGCGAGGAAGCACGCTACGAAGAGGTTGAGACAGAAGCCCTCGAGGAACTCTGCTTGTATATAAGGACCAAATTATTCCCCAACCCAGAGGTACTGCCTATGACAAACCTCACATCTAGGCTTGAGAGATCCATGATGTCCCGTGGTATTATCCAACTGAAACCAGCGACAAAGAAACATGTTCGCCGAAAGATTGAAACCGAGTTTGGAGAATCACTACGCTTTGTCCCAGATGAGAAAGGAAAGCTTCTAATCTATCCACGCAGCCTCTCAATGGACGACCTTGCCCGGCAAGCACACAAAATGGCAAAAGACCTGCAAGAAGCAAGAGCAGCTAACTCTGAAGATGTCTTAACCAAAGCAGGAATGCAGCTGAGGAATGAGATCAATAAACAAGATGTGAGTCAGCCATGGCCTCCCGATACAGATCAGAATGTCATTCCTGCAGCAGTCACTCAATTCCTGCACACCCTGCTGACAGGAGAGTGTGAGTGTGAAACTCCCTCTGAAAGAGCTCAACGTCTTGCCACTTCCTTTGGCAGTGACTTGGTCTTTGCTGTTACCAGTGGCAAGACAAAACCACCCAAGCACGTACTGCTGACCAATGCTGTAAAGTCTTTGACAGGAAACACAGAACTGATCCGAACTCTGAATCGTCTTGGTCACTGTGTGTCTTACTCAATGTTTGAGGAGATCGATACAGCCCTTTGTATCCAGAAGCTGGAATGCTCAAAGGATGACATTCCACTGCCAGCAAACATCTACCCTGGTGTGTTCACAACCCTGGCCTGGGATAACATTGACCGACTTGAAGAGACCCTAAGTGGAGCAGGTACTTCTCATAGAGTCAATGGCATTGCTGTCCAGTCCAAGGTTGCAGGCTCTGTGCCAGAGAAAGTCCTGCCAGAGATTACCAAGTCCAAGATAAGAAGCATCACTCAGACATCATCAATGCTGCCAATATACAATGTTGGGCGGCGGGCAGGGCCACCTAGGATTGAGACTGCGTATGTCGACACTACCAAGGAAGTCCAGGATTCAAAGACAAAGAACCATATCTGGCTTCTTACTCGAATGTCAGACCATGAGGACCAGTCCATCAGCAGTTAGACTGGGTTCAACATCAAAATGCGCAGAGACATTGCAGTGGTTCAGGACACTGTAAGCTACCTGCCCACTATCAATGCTCCCGCAACAGAAATGTCCACCGTTAATGAAATCTTGGAACAAACGCATGCTATCATGCAGTCCTTACAGCTTAACAAGATTGTGTGCGTGTTTGATCAAGCACTCTATGCCAAAGCTGCCGAAGTTATCTGGAAACAAGAGAAGTTCAAGAACATTATCATCAGGATGGGCGTCTTCCACACAATCTGTAATCTCATCTCCACCATAGGAAAGAGGTTTCAAGATGCAGGTCTTAGAGATCTGTGTGTGGAATCAGGTATCATCGCAGAAGGATCAGTGTCAGGAGTGATGAACGGCAAGAGGTACAACAGAGCAGTGAGACTACACAAGCTCGTGTATGAAGCACTGATGAGGCTTGCATGGAAAGGCTTCCTTTCATGGCTAGAAGAAAACTATTCAAGGGACATACACCATCTAGATGAAACACTGAAGGACATCAACAGCTTTCACAGCAATGTGTCTCAGGGACTCTTTCAAGAGCTGATGGAGAGTGAATCATGCACACATATCATGAAGCTTTTCCAAGTTTATCTTGAGACCCTCAGAGATGAACACAACCTCTCAGCATTCTGGATGTCATACCTGGACATGGTTGAGATCATGCTGGACTTAATTCGAGCCTCCAGAGAAGGCAACTGGATGCTCCACCTAGGAGCAATCCGACAGATGATACCGTGGTGTTTTGCCTATGACAAAGTGAACTATGCCCGGTTCCTAACCTACTACTATGCCTTGATGTCTCGACTGCCCATTGAACACCCAGAGGTCCATGAACACTTCATGCAAGGTGGCTTTTCGGTCCAGATCGGTAGCAAGAATCCCTTTGGACGGATCCCTGTGGACCAGACAATCGAAGAGACGATCAACAAAGACACCCAGACACCAGGGGGCACAAAAGGCTTCAGCCTGAAAGGCGGAGCTGTCGCCAGCTACTACCTGACATCGGAGTATCGCAGCAGGTACTTAAGGCAGCTCAGGACTATGGTAGTAGGCCAAAAGTATACTGACTTCAGCCACCCAGACCTACAGATGCCCAGGATTAGAAGAGATGAGGCCGATGTCCAATCTTTAGTTCAACTGATGGAGACCAGCTGGTTGAACCCCTTCAACACAGAGCAAGAAGATCTTGTCAGTTTGTCAACTGCGACTATGGCACCACCAGAAGTTGTCAAAGACCTTCTAGGGGCCTACAGAATAGGAGAGGATGCATATCAAGCCTTCAAGGAAGAGCGCCTGGAGATCGATACGCCAACTATACAGTTTCATGACACGATGACTAAGACGAAACTGAGAACGTTCACTAACATCAGAATGAAGCCACGCTCACAAGACCATGCCAAGGAGGTTATCTTAAAGGCTGACAGGAACCTATTTGGCCAGATGATCCTTGTTGCCGAGAACAGAAAGCTCAAAATGAGTGATGTCTTGGCTCATCCCCTGGGGCCTTTGCCTTGGGCACTTGCCAGCGGTGATGGGTCTCTCCGCAAGACCAACAAGGCTGCCCTCGCAAAGGAGTTAGAGAGGAATGTTTCTCCTGCAGAAGTGATACCCGAGCCCTCTGCTACCATAATTGATGGGATGAGCCTGGTCCACAAACTGAAGGGAAACGACAAAACTTTTTCACAGCTTGCAGGTACAGCACTGAGTCACGCTGTTCATGAAGGTGCTAAGAGCAGGCGCATTGATGTTGTGTTTGATATCTACAAGGAGACATCCATCAAGGATGCAGAACGAGCCAAAAGAAGTGCAGGCACAGGAATTCATTTCAAGAACATTCAACCTGGGCACAACATCCAGCAGTGGAGAAAGTTACTCGGTAGTTCCTCCAACAAGGCAAGTCTTATCAAGTTCTTGGTAGAAGAATGGAAGGCACCACAGCACAGGGAGAAGCTCAAGGACAAGGAGCTGTATGTCACATGTGAGCAGCGCTGCTTCAAGATCACCAAAGAGCAGTGGGAAGAGGCTCCTGAGCTTAAGTCAACTCAAGAAGAAGCAGACACACGCCTTCTTCTCCATGCACTTCATGCAGCAGAATCTGGGAACAAGTCTGTCATCATCACTGCAGAAGATACAGACGTCATGGTGTTGTGTCTTGGCATGTGCCACAAGATCCCATCCCATCTGTTCCAGAAGTGCGGGACGAAGAACCGGACAAGATTCCTGGATATCACCACACTGAGCCGCACACTGGGAGGCAGCGTGTGTGATTCATTGATTGGTATGCATGCCTTTACAGGCTGTGATACCGTCAGTGCATTCGCTGGCCGAGGGAAGATGACGACACTCAAGCAGGTGAAGATGGACAAGACATACCAGCATGCTTTTCACGAACTTGGACGCTCATGGGAAGTGTCTCCTGAACTCTTTGAGAAGCTACAGGAAATCACCTGCCACATGTACCTACCATCTACCCACACAACTAAGGTAAACAAGCTTCGGTATGAGCTGTTCTGTGCAAGACGTGGAGAGGTAGAGTCAAGTCAACTCCCTCCTTGTGAGGACTGCCTCTTCATGCATGCACTGCGTGCAAACTACCAGGCTGCGATCTGGAGGAGAAGTCTTCAGAGCCAGCCATTTGTTGCGAACCCAACAGACTGCGGTTGGATGACAGATGAGGACGGTAAGCTTGCCGTCAACTGGATGCGAGGCTCACCAGCACCAGATGCTGTTATGCAGCTACTGTCTTGCAAGTGTGTGCGGTCATGCGAACTCCCTAAGTGTACTTGCCTCAGCAATGGTCTAAAATGCACGGACATGTGCAGGTTACAGACATGTCAGAACAAGGCTATTGAAGAAGAGCCGGTGGCACAACAGTCAGATTCCGAGTCTGACGTAAATGATATTTAGGAGTAGTAATTTGCCATAATAGTATGTACAAGCCCATGGCATGCTTAGTGTGTATTTACAGGACTTGTATTAAATGTGACAATTACTATATGCATTTTGTTGACATTTAGGCATTCCTGTCCCCAAATTTGACATTTTAAAAAAATTCGGAATTTTCGGTAGGGTATGTCTATTCAAGAAGTGATAACGACCATTAAGCTACCAATGTGCAAGGGCTATCATATCAAAACATAAACTAGAGACATGTAGCAAGCTAAAAACACCTAAGATAATTAGTCACCCCGGGTGGTACCGATATCCCAAAATTCGGGTCTTGGCTCATGGACTACTTGTCTCTCTCTCTCAGCAACATTACGTGCTGAAATTGCCACTCGACCTATGTCGAGCGCCGCCACATAGTCCAGCTTTATTTAACTCGACTTATGTTGCTCGCCGCTAATTAAGGGTTAAAGACTGTGTCAAAAGCAAACCGTCGTCTGCAAAGAAAAGGGCATTTAGCGTAAACAAGTCATCCTGATAGCCACTAGCCATATTTTCCAGCTTTGTTATTATTTCGTAGGTTACCATCTTAAAAAGAGTTGTTGAGCCTGTGCATCCCTGTCGGATACCACTTGATATGTCTATTTCCAGATTTTTGTCGTGTCCCCGGTGTAGATGTTGGCTAGTGTCTCAATAACTTTTGGATGGATCTTGTATTTCATCAGGACCTCTATTAGCTTGCCCCTCTGCACAGAGTCAAAGGCCTTTGCAAAGTCTACCGATATGACTTTTTGATAAAGCTCTTCTCAATGAGATACTTTAGGAGAAATAAGTTGTTTTCTATTCGTCCGCCATCTGTGAAGCCACTCTGAGTTTCCTTTATTTCTCCAGTCTTCTTGAGGTGTTCTTCTATCTTCCTTTTTATCGCTGTTGTCATAAAAAGTTTGTACGAGATGTTTGTCAGCGCTATAGGTCGTAGCTGGTTTGCCTTGGGTTTCTTGACTTTGGGGATCATGATTGTTTTTTAACACCTTAAGAGCGGCCTATGCGGTTTATTTATATGTACCGCCCAGCGGGGTGTTTTTAGCCAAAATAGGGCTGTTTACGTGATCATTTTCATGCCTAAATAAGACCCAGAACGTAAAACAAGTATCTATCCCTGAAAGGGCATAAACAGAGCTTTCGAATGACACCATAACGATCCTTTTATGATGGCTAGTTTTCTTGCAATAACCGTGCAACGCGAGTGCAAAAAGCATGTAATTAGGCACTTTCCCATACAATTCCTTATATAGCGAGTGAGAGAGGTAGGAGGGAGGTGAGATTCGTGTCAGTAGGTTCGCCGCGGTGGTCTGGAGCAGTCATACGCTCGCTACTCTCCTGCCACCACTTGTCTCTCTCTCTCAGCAACATTACGTGCTGAAATTGCCACTCGAGTTATGTCGAGCGCCGCCACATAGTCCAGCTTTATTTAACTCGACTTATGTGGTGAGCCGCTAATTAAGGGTTAACTCTTCCATTCCTCTGGTATGGTGCCGTCCTCCAGGATCTTGTTGAATCATTTTGTTAGTGCATAAAGGCAGATGTCGCTTTTAGCCAGGATTTTGTAGAGTTCAGGCTTCAAAAGGTCCGGACCTGTGGCTCTGTTATTTTTCAATTTTAAGAGGGCTTCTTTAACATCCTCTTTTGTTATTGTTGGGTTCTTCATTGATGTGATTTTCTTCTCTTGTTTGAATGCCATGCTCATATGTTCCAATAGTACAACATGGACCTGTAGTGTGTGTCTACCGATTTCTCCATTTCTTGTTTCAAATTCGAGGGTTTGGCTTTCTCTTCTTTCCAATTCGTCTTGATTTGTGTATTGTTCTTTCTTAATGGGGTTCCATATTAATTTTGTGGTATATTGTTTTCATGATGTCTGTAGATACCGCTCCAGTAGGTTTCCAGTTGAAGTTTTTCTTCATCATCCGGAAGAACTTCTCCTTCCTGGTTATATAGGGTAATATCTTCATTCATTATTTCTTCCTTCTTCCTCAGCTTGTTAATATGTGTCCACATTTTCTTACATTGTTACTGTTTCTTATTTCATTTGTATTTTTGTCCTAGTGTTTGTAGATTTCCTCCTTGATTTCCAGCTGTACCAGTAGTTGTTGTTGTTGGTATAGTTGCTTGTAGTGTTCTTTTTCTACAACCGAAGGTGTATTTTTTCTCAGTCTGTTGAATTTTTTTCTTTTCTTGATTCCATTCCTGATGCTGTCATTTATCCATGGTTGTTCTACAATGTCATCTTGGTCCTTGTTCTGCTTTCTTTTGTATGTTGTCTTGAGTGTGTTGTCCGCAGTTGTCTTAATCAGCTTGTTTAGGGTGCTTATGTCTGTAGTTTCTTCTCTGCTTATGCTTATTTCTAGCTCTTCCATATATCTTGTTAATGCCTCTTGGTCAGTTCTATAATATTCCTGTGTTTCCCATTTCTTGTTGTGGAAGTTTTTATTTCCTTTCTTGATTCTCAGGTTTATTTCGATGAGGTTATGGTCGCTACAGTCAAAAGCCAGTTGGTCTTCATCGATGGTCATATTGTTGTAGATGTCGTAGACTTTGCTTGAGATTAGAACATAGTCGATTACGCTCTTCTGCTCATTTCTTCTCCAAGTGTACTCGCCCTTGCAGTTCGGATCGTCATTCATCAGTATCAGATTAAATTTCTCCATCCATTACAGGTATCATCATTCCATTCCAGTCCAGTTTTGGGGGTTCCTTGAATCCGATATGTCCATTGAAGTCTCCTAGTATTATAACAGGTTCATCTCCCACTTCCTCCATGTGTTTTTCTATTTCTTTTCTTAAGATTTTATTTGCCTCTTTGTCGTTCACCCAAAAATATACAAGAAACTATTATGCACATTAAGGTTGTGAATATGTCCCTTTGCATAGACATAGTCTTTTTTTTTCGCTCGGCATTTTCACTAAATTTACATTTTTGTTTTTCTGGTAGAGCATCATTATACCTACTCCTTTCTTGTCCTACACTTCTCTAATGCTTTCGATTACTTCAAACTTATTACATATGCTTACATATCTGTACTTCAATTGGGTTTCTGTTAGGCAAAGCAAATTGTTTGGTTCAACTAGTTGTTCAATTTCAGGCATCTTTATTTTGGTCAGTCCTTGAATGTTCAACAATGTAATATTGTAGTTAGCTTCCTCATTAGCCTCCTTTTGTGTTGCTCTAGGTCGACCTATTATCCCGTCATACATTCTGATCACTCCTCTCTTGTTGGGTCTCAGTTGTTGTCTCGCTCTGTGTCCCGGCACTCGAGTCCAGGGCTATGGCCTGGTCTTGACTCTGGGCTTGTGAATGTATAGGCCTAGGCCTATTTTGATTTTGATTTATTTCATCTTGATGTTCCTGTACTTTGTCTCGGGTCTGCTCTCTAACTTCTCTCTCGCTTTGATTAATTTTGTTTGTCGGTACATAGACTCGGCCGTTTCTATTGGTACCAGTACCAGTATTTTGGTGCCGGGATTCCCATGGTTGAAAGTCCAAGTTTATTACTCTCCCTCTCTTGATTACCCACCTGCCTCCATTTTCTTCCTTTCATCTAAGAGATCCCAAAGCCTCCTATTTTCTTGTTGCTCATTTTTTGTGAGGTCAAGAGAGATTCCAATTTTCCTTACCGCTTCTTCTTGGTCATCTCTCAGCTTTTTTCCTTCGGAGATGATGTGCCATTGTGTTCCTTCATCTCCTAGCTTCACTAGAGTAGGCCTATTTCTGCCTGTAGTTTTCTTGCCTAGCCTTACAATTTTTTTCAATTTTGTATTCTTCCACCTGTAGTTTGTGCACAAAAATGCGATTATCTGTCCCTGTACTATATTCTTAAATAACGAATATTAGGTAATTTATGCACTCCAAGGCATAATACTCACTTGTAATATATTTATTTTATTACAGTGCTATTAGTAGTAGCACTAGGTTTTAAGGAGAAGACACTGAACCAAACTGAGTCAGCATTCATGGAATATGCTTCCTGTACAGCTACTGTCTTCAAGGAGCTTGATGCTTCTGGTCTTAGTCATCGCTAACTCTATGGGTGGCTTGCACATGGAGAGTATCGAACTGTATTGCAGTATAATTATACGGTACTTGTTACAGGATATTTAGTTTATTATCCTTATCATTTATTACATATATGATTATATATACGATTCTAGGCAAATATAGATAATTATTGTAATGACAGTAGTGTTATAGTGTGCAGAAAAGGCTGAACTTAAATTATATTTTAACATATTCGATAAACACCGTAATTTGCAAACACAATGTGAATAAGCAAAACATGTAGATGTATAGAATGTGCTCTAAATAACTTGAAAATATTATTCAATTAAGTAATAATTAACTTTACATTGTGTTTCTTCTTTTTTGGTGACCCACTGTTCTAATACATTATAATAGTCATTTAGATCACACTACTACTAATCATTGATGCTTTGTTAATACGATACATGAGTGATTTGAATGCGAAGCTGAAACCACAAGCCCGCCCACCAAATCGTGGGGAGATACATTTATCTCTGGAATGATATTGTGTATTCAACTAGGCTTATACCATCGGTGGCTCTACCAAGGCCACCTAGACTACCAGGCCGCACGGATGGGACCTTTAAATTCTGTGACGTAGGCAAAAGTAGGGCTAAGTTTTCGCGCTACCCTCACAGGTCAGTATATACATTTGAGTGAGATAGGGGGAAGATCGCGCTGTGTTTCCAAATTATGTCCCCCTTCTAAATATTTTATAAGTATATTATACCCAGTGATAACTTCTCCATGATCACCAACGATGCCATACACGTGTGCAGTACCAAATTGCAAAGGGAATTATAGATCAGGACCGAAGGTATACGTGTTCAAGTTCCCCAAGAATGTAGACCTATCCAGGAAATGGCTTACAGCCATCAGACGAGACGACTTCACACCAAATGAAAACACCAGGGTCAGTAACAATTTTTCTACTGCGTTATTCACGTGTCTAAGTATTGAGTAGGCCTTACATTATATTACTAAATTTTACATCAGCATTATTATTGTAATCCTCCCAGAGTCTGCGACTGGTGGCCAAAGAGGTAACAGGTCTGAACAACTGCTCCTGCAAATCTCGAGGAAGAAATTAATTGAAGGTCTGAACCAGCATTAACATGGCAACTGGTGGTGAAATAGCAGATCAAGGACAAGCTAAAGTTGGAAGCAAAGGCAACAAGTTGAATGCATTACTTACAACAGAAGTGCAAAAAGTTGTAAATGATTGTCTCGATAAGAAAAAGACAGAAAGGGGGCCACAGACGAGGAGCGCAGGCAACTACGGCAGCAGCCAGGATTCGAACATAACTTCTATTGTGTCGGAAGTTATCAAAGCTCTACAACCTGTCATCGTTCAGTGTGTCTCGGTCGCGGTGGGTCAAGCCGTTGCCACAATAACAAACTACATGAAGGAGGAGATGAGAAGATTCAACGAAGCACAGAACACTTCCATTATAATCGACCTAAAAAAGCAGGTGAAGCAACAATCTTATCAACTGGAGCGGATGGAGCAGTACAGTCGAAGGGAAAATGTGCTGATCAAGGATATTAACTATGTGCATAATGAAGACACTACAGTAATAGTAATGAAAATAGCCGCTGATATTGGAGTTAACATAGCACAAGAAGACATTAGTACAAGTCACCGGCTCGGCACCAGCAGTGACAACAACAAACCCAAGCCAATAATAGTTCGTTTTTCACGACGAAACAAGAGGATTGAGCTGCTGAAGAATAAGAAGAAATTGAAGGACGACGTGTTTATCGAGGAGGACCTGACCAGGATGAGGAACAACATGTATTACGAAATTCGAAAGGACCCTCATACAACCAAGACATGGACAATTGATGGAAAAATATATGCCATGGTAAAGGAAGGTGAAAATGAAACCAAGAAAGTGTTCGACACGCCAGATGATCTCTACAAGCTGGGATGGAATGAAGCACGGCTGGAAAGTTTCCTTGGTCAGAGTTAGGGACATTGCGACCCCAAGCCGACAGTTGTGAGTGAAAATAAACAGATGACATAATAAGAATATGTGCTTTAAATATATGTGGATTAACACCTTACGAGCGGCCTATGCGGTTTATTTATATGTACCGCCCAGCGGGGTGTTTTTAGCCAAAATAGGGCTGTTTACGTGATCATTTTCATGCCTAAATAAGACCCAGAACATAAAACAAGTACCTATCCCTGAAAGGGCATAAACAGAGCTTTCGAATGACACCATAACGATCCTTTTATGATGGCTAGTTTTCTTGCAATAACCGTGCAACGCGAGTGCAAAAAGCATGTAATTCGGTACTTTCCCCATATAATTCAGTATGTAGCGAGTGAGAGAGGGAGGAGGGAGCTGAGATTCGTGTCAGTAGGTTCGCCGCGGTGGTCTGGAGCAGTCATACGCTCGCTAGTCTCCTGCCACCACTTGTCTCTCTCTCTCAGCAACATTACGTGCTGAAATTGCCACTCGACCTATGTCGAGCGCCGCCACATAGTCCAGCTTTATTAAATACGACTTATGTGGTGAGCCGCTAATTAAGGGTTAAAGTCTAAAATTAGAAATGGTATATTCGATGAGTATATTAAGAGCTTCGACATCTTATGCTTCTCTGATACTAAAATTAAAACTAATGCCGAGCTTGACGGCTTTCAATGTTATAAGCTGAACGATAATAGAAAATATCCGTACCCCGGCGTTCATGGTGTAAATATTTTTGTGGCAAATAAATATTTAAGTACTACACAAATATGCAATATCAATGATGAATTATTATGTGACTCAGTTCTATGGATTAAGCTCGGTAATTACTTTTTGTTAGGATCAGTTTACATACCTCATGAAGCATCTAAATATTTTAGTCCAGAAATATTCGACAATTTAGCTCTTGATATTAGTAAACTAACAGAAATTTATAGTCTACCAATTGTGATGGCGGGTGATTTTAACAGTAGAACTGGCACACTTAGCGATTTTATGACCATAGATGATTTTAATGACAATTTTGCCGGTTTGGATAATAGTATATACAACTCCTGTGAAAGGGCGGGTGCCCAACCCCAAAAGGAGTTGAAATAGGGGAGCTATCCCCCCGCCAAAGGCGGCTTTCTAGGGCCTTTCCTAGCTGATGCTGAGAGGATTGGGTTCTAGTCATGTGGTGATGGGCTGGTCTATCCGAGTGAGAACTGAGCGATCTCTGCCATACCCATAGCTTACTCTGACTGTTCCTTTTACTTATATATCTTCTAGATCTCAAGTGGCGGTGTCTTTTCCGTGGATTGACCTCCCTACTGCCAACCTAGAAGTTGGCAGATTGGGAGCCAAAGTGTCACATTTTTCCCTTACCCCTCAACTTTCCCTTCATAATTACTGAGGGGCACAGGGCCTTGAGTGGGGCTTTGGTTTCCCGGGCGTTTCCGCACCCTCCTCAGCTCCCTGCCTTGGAGTGGCTTCGGTCACCCGGGCTTTGTTAGTGGTAAGCAGGGAGGATTTTGTGGGGGCGCTCGTTTATGGCCTTGGCCTTGCTCGATACCTTGGGGCTGTTCGGCCAGACAGCCTGGGGAAAAAAAAAAAAAAAAACTCCTGTGAAATATTTAATGATCTAGGGATACCAAAGGTGCGTTTTAGCATTGATAAAAAGGTTAATAATAATGGTAGAAAATTAATTGAATTATGTCAGTGTCAAGATTTGAAAATTGTTAATGGGAGAATGGGTCTGGACAAATGTATCGGTGCAGCGACCTGTGAAGACAAGTGTTATTGATTACTTTATTTGTTCTCCAAATATTTTTCATAACATTAGGAATTTTAATATAGATATATTTGACTCTTTGTTATCAGATAAACATAGGCCCTTACAAATGCACATCTGTATTAAGGATACACGCTCGAGGAATTTGTTAATTAAGGAGATGGAGACGAATATAACACACAGTTATGTAAAATCTAAATGGAATTCAGAAAACAAATATATTATCTTAATACCTTTGACATTAACAAAATAAATTATTTAAAATTAAAGTTAGACGCTATTGAGGAAACAAATCAGGAATCAATTGGTAATGTAACAAATGATTTGTGTGATATATTTCTCCAACCTGCAAGAGACACTGGAATGTGTAAAGTAATTACAAGCAATCATAAATATTTACATCGTAAGAACAAAAATAATAAACCTTGGTTTAATAATGAGTGCAAGGCATCAAAGAAGGAATACATGCGGCTTAAGAATTCTTTATATAAAAAAACAGATGATCGTGCAAAGGAGACCCTACGTAATAAAGCAAAACACCATAAAAGAGTAATTAGACGTGTTAAAATATCATATGAAAAAAACTTACATAGAACACTAAAATGTCTTAAATCCAATAACCCGCATGAATACTGGAATATAATTAATGAAGACTCTAAGCGGATACAGAAAATAGGCGATATATCTCTAGATTAATTTAAGTCTCACTTCAGTGAACTGAGCGTTGGTAATAGTGTTGTGAACGATAGTCAAGATCTGGATAGTCTCGATAATGAAAACGACATTATAAATATGGATTTCACGTCTGAAGAGGTTTTGTTCCATGTAAAAAAACTGAAGAATAACAAGGCATCAGGAGTTGACCACATTTTGAATGAGTTTATAAAGAGTTGTCCTAGAAGTGTTATGTTGATTGTTGTACAATTGTTTAATTTAATTCTGAACTCTGCAGTAGTACCAACAGATTGGACTGTCGGAATTATTAAGCCACTTTACAAAAACAATGGTTGCATAGATAATGCTAATAATTATAGAGGAATAACTTTGTTGAGTTGCCTGGGTAAGTTGTTCACATCTTTACTTAACACGAGACTTTATGAATACTTGACTAACATGAATTTATTAGGGAACGAACAGGCAGGCTTCAGGAAAGGTTTCAGTACCCTTGATCATATATTTTCGTTGCACGTTCTTATTAGTTACTATTTGGCTCGTAAGAAAAGGTTGTATTTTGCTTGTATTGATTATAAAAAGGCTTTTGACTTTATTGAGAGAACAGAATTATGGACGAAAATGTTAAATCACAATATTAATGGGAGGGTACTACGGGTGGTGCACAACTTGTATAGCAGGGCTAAATCATGTGTTAAAGTCAATAATCAGATATCCTCTTATTTTTCGTGTAATGCCGGTGTGAGACAAGGAGAAAATTTATCCCCACTTCTATTTGCAATGTTTTTAAATGATTTTAAAGCTCACATCAGTAATGCATTTTCGGGATTGCCAACTATCAGTACAGATGTTGCAGGGTTCTTGGGCGAGAATGATACTGAACTTTATTTTAATTTGTTTTGCCTACTTTATGCTGATGACACTATAGTTATGGCCGAAAATGAAGATGATTTACAGTTTGCTTTGAATGCCGTTCAGGAGTATTGTAGCCTTTCATCACTGCAGGTAAACATTGGTAAAACTAAAGTTGTAATATTTTCCATGGGTAAGGTCAGAAAACATAGGACATTTAAATTCGGTAATGATGAAATCCAGGTAGTGGATGATTATACTTACCTGGGCACAACATTTAACTTCAACGGTCGATTTCATAAAGCTAAAGCAAAACAAGTAATTAAAAGTAAGAGAGCAACTTATGGGTTATTAAATACAATTAACAAGCTTAACCTACCGTTCGACACAAGTATCGATTTATACGAAAAACTAGTATTACCCATCTTATTGTACGGTAGTGAAATATGGGGCTGTGAGAATATTGATCACCTAAAAAGGACATGCAATAGCTTTTTGAAGAGACTTTTGAGGTTGAATAAATCAACTGCAACATGTATGGTGTATGGTGAATCAGGTTTTAGAAGTTTGCAGGACATCATAGACAATAGAATGGTAAATTTTTGGTTTAGGATTACAAGTGATACGGAAAATAAAATGTCATGTGTTTTGTATAGATTAATGAAAGTTTTGTATGATCGAGAACAGTACAAATTACCCTGGTTAAATAATATCAAATGCTTACTAGATAGCAATGGAATGTCGCATGTATTTAATGATGTAAATAATATTAATGGTAACTGGTTTAAAGAAGCATTTAAACTTAGATCTAGTGATATTTATAGGCAAAAATGGACGGAGGAAGTTAATAGAAGTAGTGTTTGTTTGAATTACAGAATAATGACGGTCGATTACCGCATCCAAGATTATTTACTTAAACTGCCAAAGCAATATTCAATAAGGTAATCATATGCTGCCTATTGTCAGCGGTAGACACAAAAACATAAATGTAAACGAGCGAATTTGTATGTTATGTAACAGTAATGAAGTCGGTGATGAATTCCATTTTGTGTTCAAATGTTCACATTTTAATGTTTACAGAAGGCAGTACCTTAACAAATATTATTATAATAATCCTAATTCTATGAAAATGTCACAGTTATTCAGCAGTACACAACATGCAGTTATATTAAAACTTGCCAAATTTGTAGGAGAAATTATGAATTATTTCAAGACAAAGTCTTGAACTTACAAGGCCACCAGTCAAGTTGAAATATTATTATGTACAAATAATGTTGTTGTTTTGTATATGTGTTATTGTATTTTGTATTTGTATTGAAGTATGTACTCTTAATACCCCACTTGGGGTCACTCGAGTTAATAAACCTTTCAAACCTTTCCCAGTTCTTTACATCATAAGTCCGTATTATTGGCTAAATAATTTGCCCTTTGGATTGTGTTTACTTAATTTACTAATCCCCTTAAGCAAGTTGTAATAATAATAATAATAATAATAAACATAGACAGCTACTCGACAGACAGAGGGGACAGAGGGGGAGAGGTAGACGGAATATGAGGTGGAAGGATGGAGTGAGGAACTACATGAACGAAGGCGGTGCTGGTTGGGGGGAGGGGCGTCAACTAACTGGGGACAGAGGTGCATGGGGGCGGTTCGTTCGTGGCCACCCCTTCGGGGATCAGGGCGTCAGGCAATAGCTAGATAGATAGAGCTACTCGAGTAGCTCACCAGTGGAATTATATTGATTTCCGGGAGTTGAGATATAACGATGACTTCATTAATGGTATTAGATGTGTCACCTTTAATTTCATATATTATTATTACTATTATATGTGTAATTAATCTGTGTGTGGTAACCCAGGTTCGAATCCCGGTGGAGCACTTGCTTTCATTAATTTCATTGAGAGGTGTTTGTTGTTGGAGTGAAATAAATCACTTTAATTATTATTTTAATTATTATTACCGTAGTATTATTATCGACGAAGCAAATTTAACTGTAGTCATAGAGTGGAAGAAGTTATTATATTTTGTGTGTTGTGTATGCTTGATAAAGGCATTGGCGGATGCATTGAATTGGATACTAGATCAATGCTGCATAATTAAATATTTTTGTATTCCCAATTATGGAAAAATATGTTTTCAAAATTTAAGCTTACCCAGTACTAACATTTAAGTGTGGTATATTGAAATGTATATACAATTATTAAGACGTATGTTACACTGCTCAAAATCAGTTTATTTACTATCAATCACTAATATAGCAAGTACAATGACTTTCGCAATACAATTATGCAATTAATTTTGTCTATTTTAGCCTAGCTATATCGAGCTTTTTAATTTCTTACAGGTGTGTGAGCTTCATTTTAGACCTGATAAAATAAGGCGAGTAACTTCTTACTTTGATGAGAAGAGCGGAACTAAATTTATCGCCAAGTTGACGTATCCGCAGCTCTCTGATGGTGTAATTCCATCACAATTGCCAAACTGCCCCTCTTACCTTTCTGGCCCATCACATGTTAGAGAAGCCCCGGACAAGAAGAGGAGCCGAATGAAAGAGTCTGCCATTCAAGTTGCGGTAGCAAAGAGTATTGCAGATGACAATAAGTACAGAAAAGACAGAATTTCATTCTTTAGATGAACTTAAAGAAAAACTACAGTTCATTGATAATAAATACTGTACAGTTATTGAAAACGAGGAAGATTTTCATAGCCTATATGTCACATTGTTCATTCCCCACAACCCAAAATAATGTTGTCCTTAGTCATCAAATCAGACTGTAATGTCCAGGCTTGTGTACAAGCAGTTCAACTAAATCATCTGGGAGACTATAAGATTCCTTCAAAGGTCACCGACATTGATACACTTGAAGTGTTGCTTGATGCTTTGCGTAAGTGCGACTTCAATAATCATGCCTCAAACACAATTAATGCAGTTGTTATAATTCAACTTGTGATCTCCTTTTTGTCAACAATTGTTCAGGTGTGACGCCTGCCAGCGTTGGCAGAATCGCCTCCCGGTAGCCACTAGCACTCGCCAGGGCAGTGAAATGGGCTACAGTCTGTCTACAATGTTGTACTTTCTTTCTTGTGAATCGTCATGTCACAGGCAGGGTAGAAGTGGTCTTTGTTTTCGCCTGTGACAATGCATTGTATTTTATATCATGAACATAAGATGCATTGTAGTGAAGGAGAGAGAGAGAGCGAGCGAGCAGGGTGGGGGAGGTGAGTGTTGCTTTTCCTCCTCCTCCCTCCTCCCTCCCGGAGGAGTTGCTGGTCCGCGTGGTCTTTTCTCTCGGTTTTGATTGGCTGGTGGTTCCTGGCGCCTTCTGCAGGCCTGCTGGCGGGTGACGTAGCGGCCTGTGATTGGCTGACCACCGTGCCTTTGTGTGGGATCCTGGAGGGGTCCAGAGGAGCTATTCTCCTCAGAGCTTTCCTGACTAGCATACCCTTCACATGTCCCTTGCCCCCCCTGTCTCCCGACTTCTACCTATAGAGCACTTTCTCTCTCTCTCAACTTCTTACCTCTCATTCTTCTACTCTATTTAATATCATAACTTCCCTTTGGTTCTGCACGATTTCATATATCGGCCATCGTATTATATGCTGAAGCTCTCAGTAACCCATGTTTAGTTAGGCATTTTGGAAGGGTTGCCATTTTTGTCTGTAGAGGTTTGACACACTCACGGTGGTGGTCTGCGGGGGGGGGGGATTTAATGCTAGACAGGGATAAGGCTACTGGTGTTGTGATTTCCGATGTGTACTAGATTTTGTTGAACCTGTACAATCGCAACGGAGACGTGGGAAGCCTAGGTGGTCTTTCTGACTGTGTACCTTGTGAGTTTAGCGCTGTGTTGCGAGTGAGGGCTTTTGCCTCTGCCACCCAACACTGTGCTAACTCGTTTGCTTTGACTTTGAGAGGGTCGCCAGGAGAGAACCAGATACTAGCGATCAGGATCTCTCAAGAGAGCACCCCGTCAATTAACGTAATTTGGCCGCACAGCCTTAAGGACTTCGCTAGGCTACGAGCCGCTTGCTCAGCCTTTGTTTCCTAGCCTACTACATCCCAGCTAGTCTTTATTCGCCTAGCAGACACCAAATTTAGATTATAAACTCTTTCTGTCATGTATGCATTATTATTCACAGCATTTATTAGTCTAGGTTGTTGTTGAGTTGCACAACCCTAGTAGGCTGTTTCGTTGATGAGGAAGTACTTCTTTTGCTGTTTGAGTTCCTACTATTGCGCAGTTATTATTCCCGTGCCAGGTAACCCTATATGTCCTTACAATTATCATATCCTGTTCCTGCTTTATACTACAGTTCAAAATCCGATACGATCATCTTACCCCAGCATCAGACTTTCTTCAGAAGATTCCTGCCCGATGCTTTGGGACTTTCGTTCACTTTCTTTAGTATATTAAATCATTGCAGTGATTTAATTAAGATCTCTATCTTTTCCTAGTATACCTTATTACCGTAATTGTATGTTGTTGTGATCAGGCTGTATCAGAGATCATCAGCCTGTAGTAGTAGTGCACTTATACTGAGTTATAGGATACCCCGTTATCGCAGATTTAACTCTGGAGGGTATAGGTGTTTTTGTGCGCCGGCATTATAAGTTCAGGGGTTGGATCTAGTGTTACCGTTGTGGCTGTGTGCTTTCCTAGTCCAATGATTAAGAGCCCTTGTTTTATACGAGCCCCGGTCGTAACAAATGGCGACCTTGCTTAGGATTTTGTGAACTTAGAGAAATATTGCAGGAGTGTTGTGGTCATTTGTTTTTGTTTGAAGGAATATAGTGGACACGTGGATTTTTTTTTGGCAAGTAGTATAACACTTAAGAGTCTTCAAGCATAAGAGTTTAGGTACTTCTATTTTTTTTTATATAAACGTTGAGAATTTTTGGTGGACAGTATGTCGAACGACGGATCAGTGTACAGTGAGGACACAGTACGGGAAACAGAAACTGAGGTGCAGCAGCGGGCTTTGTTAGATGACATTAGAGTTATAGCTAGTGAGGAGGATGCAAGGAAGTTTCTTTTGACACCTATTACTGCTGACCGGGTGTCGGGGATTGATCGGTATGGTCTCCAGTGTTTGGCCACGGTCAAGTGGGCATTAGCAGCATGTCGAGAGGTGACCTGGTGGCCTGTGTGCTCAGCGGGGTGCGTGGGGCTTCGGGTGAAGCGGGAGCTGGGGCACCTTCGGCCCAGCCCCCATTTCACTCGACTCCTACCATGGCGCCCCCTCGGGCTCCGGAGCTGGGTACGTTCCCTCAGGCCGATAGTCACTGGCAGCGTGGTTTGTACATGGGTGGGTCTCCAATAGTTGCATCTCCTCCTCAAGGTTTGACTCCAGATATGCTCTTCCAGCTTGAGATGGCTAACCAGCAGCGGCAGTTTGAGATAGCTAAAATTCAGGCTGAGGAGAGAAGGGCCAGTAGAATGAGATGGCTGAGAGCTGAGGAGAGAAAGTCCATACACGTGAGCAGCAGCAGCAGCAGCGAGAAGCTGAGCTTAGGGTTGAGGCCACGAGGTACTGTGCAGACATAGATCTTGAGAAGTCGCGGGTGGAGTCGACAGGGCAGCGTCTCGGTTCTGGGAATCGAGGTCTTGATCAGTCGTTATCGCACCTGCTCAAGTTGGTCCCTGTATTTGAGGAGTCGGGTGGCACTGAATTTTGTATGCGTTCGAGAAGAAGTGCCGGGAGCACCAATGGCCCGAGGTTAAGTGGGCAGCCCTTGTTTCCTCTAGATTGGGTGGCAAAGGACTCAAGGCATATGATGCGTTGCCCTTGGAGTCGTGCATCGATTACGAGGTATTGAAGGAGGCTGTCCTGCGGGCATATGAGTTACAACCAGAGACGTACAGATTTAAGTTCCGGGGTGTAACGAAGGGTCGTGAGTGCACCTTTCTTGAGCATGCCTGGGATCTGTCCGATGTATTTAGAAACTGGCTGCGTTCTGAGAAGGCATCGACGTTTGAGGAGTTGAAACAGCTGATGCTTCTAGAACAATTTTTTAAGTGTACGGGCAGCGATCTGACGTTGAATCTTAAAGAGAAAAACCCAAGAACTCTTCAGGAGGCAGCTGAGATGGCTGACCTTCGGATGTCACTGATTCGTGGGTGCGGGTCTGCACAACGGAACGATGCAGGTAACAAGGGGCGCAACACTCCACCCCCCCCCCCCCCCCCCCCCCCCCCTCGAGTCGGTGATACACCATATAACCATTACAACAAGAGCAACGATACTAAGTCTGACCATAAACCTAATACTGTCCCGTTTAAGAAGGGTCAGGGCCCTCCCCATCTCAAGGGAAGCCCAAGGGGGAGTTAGAGTGTTTTCATTGTCATGAGAAGGGGCATTTTGCAAGAGCCTGTCCAAGCAAGCTACCTAATGCAGTTGTGTCTTTGGCTTGCAACATTGGGGTGTCCCCGAAGTCGTCTGAGTTTGCCCGGGGTATAACATCAGAGGCTGGAACACAGCCAGTGGAGAAGAATCCGGAAGGCTCGAACCCTGTCCGCGATGTCTTTTGTGACCATCGAGGGCATGGCTGCGTGAAGTGGGCTGGTAAGAAGCATGGAGTTGAGCTGTTGCGAGACACGGGTGCCTCTCAGACTTTAATGAAGAACTTTACTGGTAGACCAATAAACGCGGCACGGGTGGTTGTGGTGCAGGGTATCAATGCTGTCAAGTCATACCCGTTGGTCAGGATGGAACTGGAGGTGGATGGTGTGACACGAGAGTTGATGTGGGTGTTGTGGAGAACTTGCCTGTTGGGGGCGTTGACCTCCTTCTCGACAACGACTTCGCAGTGCCTACTTCTGAGGTTTCACCCTTAGTCGTTGCCCAGAAGCCGGCCGACGTGAGTAGGGAGGAACAGGAGTGGGTAGAGAAATGTCAAGTACAACCTATGGCGTGCTTTGTTACAAGACCTCTTGCATCCAAAGTGTCACAGCCTATTCCTCAGTCTTCTGATCAACGGAGGAACGGTTGGAAGAAGATGGCTAATGTTGGTAACAGTTTGAAGAGTTTAGTATCAGCGGCTCTTCTTGGCAACTCAGTATTGGCACCATTGTTGGAGACAGGAGAAGCCCCATGACCTGTCACAGCTAGTGAGGAGGTAGGGCAGGAGGAGACTCCGAGGCAGCAACGTTACACACGGAGAGAACAAAGGTTTGCTCAGTTTGATATTCGGGGAGGACTTGGGTTGCTTCGGAAGCATCTAGACAGGTTGGTTCCCTCAGATATTTGTAAACTGCAGTTGGAGGATCCGTTAGTTCAGAAGTGTGGTAATGGTGCTGTCGAGATCAAACACGAGGACGGGGAAACATGTCATGTGAACCTGTTGGAGGAGTTTGTGAGGCAACCACCTGAGCAGCCTACTGTCCCTGCGTTGGTCTGCAGCGGCCAAGGTGGAGAGGTGGGCAGTAGGGCACAGGTGGAGGAGAGTAGGGATTATCATGTCTCAGCGGAGCAGTGGGCGGGGGACACGAGTCTGGTGGCTGTGGAAGCGCTAGAGCACCTGCCTGAGCAGCAGTGTGCAGCGCTCCAGCACCAGCTCAGTTCATACCCCACTGGTCGTGCCGAGCCCCTGAGCCTCACAACTCAGGCGGTGCAAGATGTTCAGCGGGCAGGTCACGTGAATGTTGGGAGACCGTTAGCCTCGTTGTTTCGGTGGTTCAAGGTGGGCGACGAGGCTTGGACAATGGTTGTCAGGTCAAGGTCGACCCATGGCTGCCAAGGGTGGTGGTCAGAAGGAGGACTTTGAGCAGATTGGTAAGGTTGGCTGTGGCATAGAAGTGCCCGGTCGTCGCATAGCCTCCCAATGCTGCTCTAGTTGAATGCAACAGCCCTACCATAGATCGACTGTATCTTGCCATGTCAGTAAAAGCGGTGATGCTGCGCAGGCAGATGTAGTCGAAAGGAATGCGGGGGTGCGCATGTACGGTATCGGTGGGGAAGCCTTAGCAATTGTGAACTATGGGAGTGACTGCACAGATGGTACTGATTGTCCCTCTCATGACCTGGCTGTTCTAGGGACGAAGGTGGAGAAGGAGGGAGACTACCGGTTTATAAGCCTGCGGTCTCGACTGGCTTGTGGAAGGGCACTAGGATTGTGTATTTTCTGCGAGATTAAGTTGTGTTACTAGGCTGTGGCAGTGCATCCTCCGCATGTTTGTTTGCTTCTCCATTCCTAGATGTAGACGGGTAGAAATCCGACATGCAGGCTGGAAGATAGTGGCAAGGAAGGCTTCAGTTTTAATTTCCCTACCGTAATAAATCCTGCTCCTACAGCCTGTTGTGCAAGCCGAGCTGGATTAACGTGTTTGACGAAGGGTCTGAGGGATAAGGAATGTCGTGAGTGTTCGTTGCCTGTAACCTTTGGCAACCTGTGTTTAAAGTGGGCCAAGATCAAGTGAGTGTGTTGTGATTGCGAGAGTGTGTGTGCATTATCCCTGATTAGACGCCTATAACTTTATCGAGCGCGTTGACGACACCTAGACCCACCAGCCTCGGGGCTGGCAATCGCCTATCACGCAAAGGTAGAACTATTGTAAGGTTATTGGCAGGCCCCGTTGCCGGAAAGAGCGAAGAGAAATGCCAGTCAGTTGTGTTGAACTGGCGAGTTTATCAGTGCCAGGTGTTGTTGTGGTGCCGGAACACAAGATTGGAGGATTTTGTGTAGCATGTCTAATGGCACTGATAATGTTGTGGCTGATTGTTTGTCACGGGAGGGTTTGTTTGCAGGAGAATCCTCGCCGTTCAGTCCAGTGTGTGTTGAGAGTGGGAGAAACAACTAGGCTTGCCCCCTGTAAGTGCAGCCGCCTTAAACATATTAAAAAAAATAAAAATCACATAAAAACTCTTTTCTTTTGATAGTTAA
>CM064480.1:10058864-10132594 GCA_032716605.1 Paralithodes platypus
CAAGTGCTCCACCGGGATTCGAACCTGGGGGTTACCACACACAGATTAAATTACCACATCAAAATAATAATAAATAATATGAGCAACTTAAAGGTGACACATCTATATACCATTAATGGAAGTCATCGTTATATCTCAACTCCCGGTGGGGAGGGGGGGAAAATCAATATGAATTCCACTGGGTGAGCTACTCGAGTAGCTCTATCTATCTAGCTATTGCCTGTACGCCCTGATCCCCGAAGGGGTGGCCACGAACGAACCGCCCCCATGCACCTCTGGTCACCAGTCAGTTGACGCCCCTTCCCCCAACCAGCACCGCCTTCGTTTCATGTAGTTACTCACTCCATCCTTCTCCGACCTCCATATTCCGTTCTACCTCTCCCCCTCTGTCCCCTCTGTCTGTCGAGTAGCTGTCTAGGTTTATTATTATTATGATTACAACTTGCTTAAGGGGATTAGTAAGATTAAGGTGAAACACAAGTCCAAAGGGCAAAATTATTTAGCCATTAATTACGGACTTATGATGTAAAGAACTGGGAAAAGCGTTTGAAAGTGTTTATTTTAACTCGAGCGACCCCAAGTGGTGGTATTACAGAGTACATACTTCAATACAAAATACACAAAATACAATAAAAACATTAAACAAAACAAACAAACATTTATTTGTACCATAATAATATATTCAAACTTTGACTGGTGGCATTGTAACGTTCAAGCACTTTGTCTTGAAATAATTCATAATTTCTCCTAACAAATTTGGCCACAAGTTTTTAATATAAACTGCATGTTGTGTACGGCTGAATAACTGTGACCATTTTTCAGAGGAATTTAGGGATTATTATAATAATATTTGTTCAGGTACTGCCTTCTGTAAACATTAAAATGTGAAAACATTTGAGACACAAATGGGAAATTCATCACCGACTTCATTACTGTTACATAACATACACAATTCGCTCTGTTTACATTTTATGTTGTTGTGTCTACCGCTGACAATAGGCAGCATATGATTAGACACATTGTGAATTTACACAAACCTTATTGAATATTGCCTTTGGCAGTTTAAGTAGATAATCTTGGATGCACGGTAATCGGACCGTCATTATTCTGGTAATTCAAAGACAACACAGTACTTCTATTAACTTTCTCCGTCCATTTTTGGCTATAAATATCACTACATCTTAGTTGAAATGCTTCTCTAAACCAGCTCCCATGATTATTATTTACATCATTAAATACATAAGACATTCCATTGCTATCTAAGAATTATTTGATTATATTTAACCAGGGCAATTGTGTACTGTTGTCGATCTTAAAAAACTTTCATTTATCTATACAAAACAATTGAAATATTATTGGTTGTATCACTTGTAATCCTAAAACCAAAATTGTTACCATTTTATTGTCTTTGATTTCCTGTATACTTATAAAACCTAATTCACCACACACCATACATATTGTAGTTGATTTATTCAACCTCAAAAGTCTCTTCAAAAAGCTATTGCATGTACTTTTTAGGGTGATCAATAGTCTCATAGCCCCATATTTCACTACCGTACAATAAAATGGGTATTACAAGTTTTTTCGTATAAATCGATACTTGTGTCGAACGGTAGGTTAAGCTTGTTAATTGTATTTAAGAACCCATAAGTTGCTCTCTTACTTTTAATTACTTGTTTTGCTTTAGCTTTATGAAATCGACCGTTGAAGTTAAATGTTGTGCCCAGGTAAGTATAATCATCCACTACCTTGATTCATCATTACCGAATTTAAATGTTCTATGTTTTCTGACCTTACCCCTGGAAAATATTACAACTTTAGTTTTACCAATGTTTACCTGCAGTGATGAAAGGCTACAATACTCCTGAACGGCATTCAAAGCAAACTGTAAATCATCTTCATTTTCGGCCATAACTATAGTGTCATCAGCATAAAGTAGGCAAAACAAATTAAAATAAAGTTCAGTATCATTCTCGCCCAAGAACCCTGCAACATCTGTACTGATAGTTGGCAATCCCGAAAATGCATTACTGATGTGAGCTTTAAAATAATTTAAAAACATTGCAAATAGAAGTGGGGATAAATTTTCTCCTTGTCTCACACCGGCATTACACGAAAAATAAGAGGATATCTGATTATTGACTTTAACACATGATTTAGCCCTGCTATACAAGTTGTGCACCACCCGTAGTACCCTCCCATTAATATTGTGATTTAACATTTTCGTCCATAATTTTGTTCTCTCAATAAAGTCAAAAACCTTTTTATAATCAATAAAAGCACAATACAACCTTTTCTTACGAGCCAAATAGTAATTAATAAGAACGTGCAACGAAAATATATGATCAAGGCAACTGAAATCTTTCCTGAAGCCTGCCTGTTCGTTCCCTAATAAATTCATGTTAGTCAAGTATTCATAAAGTCTCGTGTTAAGTAAAGATGGAACAACTTACCCAGGCAACTCAACAAAGTTATTCCTCTATAATTATTAGCATTATCTATGCAACCATTGTTTTTGTAAAGTGGCTTAATAATTCCGACAGTCCAATCTGTTGGTACTACTGCAGAGTTCAGAATTAAATTAAACAATTGTACAACAATCAACATAACACTTCTAGGACAACTCTTTATAAACTCATTCAAAATGTGGTCAACTCCTGATGCCTTGTTATTCTTCAGTTTTTTACATGGAACAAAAACCTCTTCAGACGTGAAATCCATATTTATAATGTCGTTTTCATTATCGAGACTATCCAGATCTTGACTATCGTTCACAACACTATTACCAACGCTCAGTTCACTGAAGTGAGACTTAAATGAATCTAGAGATATATCGCCTATTTTCTGTATCCGCTTAGAGTCTTCATTAATTATATTCCAGTATTCATGCGGGTTATTGGATTTAAGACATTTTAGTGTTCTATGTAAGTTTTTTTCATATGATATTTTAACACGTCTAATTACTCTTTTATGGTGTTTTGCTTTATTACGTAGGGTCTCCTTTGCACGATCATCTGTTTTTTTATATAAAGAATTCTTAAGCCGCATGTATTCCTTCTTTGATGCCTTGCACTCATTATTAAACCAAGGTTTATTATTTTTGTTCTTACGATGTAAATATTTATGATTGCTTGTAATTACTTTACACATTCCAGTGTCTCTTGCAGGTTGGAGAAATATATCACACAAATCATTTGTTACATAAGAACATAAGAACATAAGAAAATGGGAGTCTGCAGAAAGCCGATTGGCCTAAGCAAGGCAGATCCCTGTCCCACACAACCCCAAATCAATTACAAAGCCCAATTATAGGCTCAACACTCTAATACCCTGAGGATCATCCTACCAAAACGGTTAGAGATTAACGCAGGATTATGGGGGTCTGCAGAGCGCTGATTGGGCCAACCCGGCTGATCCCCCTTCACACCCAACCCTTCTCGTCCATATGCTTATCCAATTTTAGCTTATTAAAGCTCCCCACTATAGCACTTGGTAGTCCATTCCACCCATCTACAACTCTGTTACCAAACCAATATTTGCCTATATCTTTTCTGAAACGAAATTTATCTAATTTGAAACCATTGGTACGAGTTCTTTCGCTATCACTGAGCTTTAGTACATTTGTCATGTCCCCTTTGTTAATCCCACTAACCCACTTGAACACCTCTATCATATCCCCTCTAACTCTGCGTCTCTCTAACGAATGTAAACCTAATTTCTTCAACCTTTCTTCATACGGAAGATATCTAATATTATGGATCATTTTTGTCATTCTACGCTGTACTCTCTCCAATGAATCTATGTCCATTCTGTAATAAGGACACCAAAATTGGACAGCATAATCCATATGGGGTCTCACTAATGACAAGTAAAGTTTTAAGATAACATCAGCAGTTCTGTTACTCACACTCCTAGAGATGAACCCGAGAATCCTGTTTGCCTTATTACGAACGCTATACACTGTTTTCTAGGCTTCAAATCATTGCTAACAAACACACCTAGATCTTTCTCGCAGTCTGAATTTTCTAATTCTAAATTAGCTAGTTTATTTAAAATTTGTTTGCATCTTCCCTATCTTTAATAGTTAATACCTTGCATTTGTCAATGTTAAACTTCATCTGCCAATTTACTGACCATTCATGTAAGGTATTAGATCCCTTTGGAGGCACTCTATATCGCTATCTGAATCAATTGATCTC
Source organism: Paralithodes platypus (assembly GCA_032716605.1). NCBI lineage: Eukaryota > Metazoa > Arthropoda > Malacostraca > Decapoda > Lithodidae > Paralithodes > Paralithodes platypus. Next base: position 10,063,064 of record CM064480.1, read on the forward strand.
CCCATTTTAGTATCGTCTGCGAATTTACTTATCCTACTAGTTATACCTAAATCTAGGTCATTTATGTATATAAGAAACAACAGGGGACCTAATACCGATCCCTGGGGGACACCACTTTTGACTGCTCCCCACTCTGACTTGGTACCATTTATGCTGACTCTCTGTTTCCTACCAATTAGCCATGACCTAATCCATCCCAACAACGCCCCACCTATTCCATGTGCCTCAACCTTTCTCATCAATCTCTCATGAGGGACTCTGTCGAAAGCTTTACATTACCAATTGATTCCTGATTTGTTTCCTCAATAGCGTCTAACTTTAATTTTAAATAATTTATTTTGTTAATGTCAAAGGTATTAAGATAATATATATTTTTTCTGAATTCCATTTAGATTTTACATAACTGTGTGTGATATTCGTCTCCATCTCCTTAATTAACAAATTCCTCGAGCGTGTATCCTTAATACAGATGTGCATTTGTAAGGGCCTATGTTTATCTGATAACAAAGAGTCAAATATATCTATATTAAAATTCCTAATGTTATGAAAAATATTTGGAGAACAAATAAAGTAATCAATAACACTTGTGTCTTCACAGGTCGCTGCACAGATACATTTGTCCAGACCCATTCTCCCATTAACAATTTTTAAATCTTGACACTGACATAATTCAACTAATTTTCTACCATTATTATTAACCTTTTTTATCAATGCTAAAACGCACCTTTGGTATCCCTAGATCATTAAATATTTCACAGGAGTTTTTTTTTTTTTTTTTCCCCAGGCTGTCTGGCCGAACAGCCCCAAGGTCTCGAGCAAGGCCAAGGCCAAGGCCATAATCGAGCGCCCCCACAAAATCCTCCCTGCTTACCACTAACAAAGCCCGGGTGACCGAAGCCACTACAAGGCAGGGAGCTGAGGAGGGTGCGGAAACGCCCGGGAAACCAAAGCCCCACTCAAGGCCCTGTGCCCCTCAGCAATTATGAAGGGAAAGTTGAGGGGTAAGGGAAAAATGTGACACTTTGGCTCCCAATCTGCCAACTTCTAGGTTGGCAGTAGGGAGGTCAATCCACGGAAAAGACGCCGCCACTTGAGATCTAGAAGATATATAAGTAAAAGGAACAGTCAGAGTAAGCTATGGGTATGGCAGAGATCGCTCAGTTCTCACTCGGATAGACCAGCCCATCACCACATGACTAGAACCCAATCCTCTCAGCATCAGCTAGGAAAGGCCCTAGAAAGCCGCCTTTGGCGGGGGGGGGATAGCTCCCCTATTTCAACTCCTTTCAGGGTTGGGCACCCGCCCTTTCACAGGAGTTGTATATACTATTATCCAAACCGGCAAAATTGTCATTAAAATCATCTATGGTCATAAAATCGCTAAGTGTGCCAGTTCTACTGTTAAAATCACCCGCCATCACAATTGGTAGACTATAAATTTCTGTTAGTTTACTAATATCAAGAGCTAAATTGGCGAATATTTCTGGACTAAAATATTTAGATGCTTCATGAGGTATGTAAACTTATCCTAACAAAAAGTAATTACCGAGCTTAATCCATAGAACTGAGTCACATAATAATTCATATTGCATATTTGTGTAGTACTTAAATATTGATTTGCCACAAAAATATTTACACCATGAACGCCGGGGTACGGATATTTTCTATTATCGTTCAGCTTATAACATTGAAAGCCGTCAAGCTCGGCATTAGTTTTAATTTTAGTATCAGAGAAGCATAAGATGTCGAAGCTCTTAATATACTCATCGAATATACCATTTCTAATTTTAGACTTTAATCCATATATATTTAAAGCACATATTCTTATTATGTCATCTGTTCCTTTATTTTCACTCACAACTGTCGGCTTGGGGTCGCAATGTCCCTAACTCTGACCAAGGAAACTTTCCAGCCGTGCTTCATTCCATCCCAGCTTGTAGAGATCATCTGGCGTGTCGAACACTTTCTTGGTTTCATTTTCACCTTCCTTTACCATGGCATATATATGTCCATCAATTGTCCATGTCTTGGTTGTATGAGGGTCCTTTCGAATTTCGTAATACATGTTGTTCCTCATCCTGGTCAGGTCCTCCTCGATAAACACGTCGTCCTTCAATTTCTTTCTTTTTCTTATTCTTCAGCAGCTCAATCCTCTTGTTTCGTCGTGAAAAACTAACTATTATTGGCTTGGGTTTGTTGTTGTCACTGCTGGTGCCGAGCCGGTGACTTGTACTAATGTCTTCTTGTGCTATGTTAACTCCAATATCAGCGGCTATTTTCATTACTATTACTGTAGTGTCTTCATTATGCACATAGTTAATATCCTTGATCAGCATATGTTCCCTTCGACTGTACTGCTCCATCCGCTCCAGTTGGTAAGATTGTTGCTTCACCTGCTTTTTTAGGTCGATTATAATGGAAGTGTTCTGTGCTTCGTTGAATCTTCTCATCTCCTCCTTCATGTTGTTTGTTATTGTGGCAACGGCTTGACCCACCGCGACCGAGACACACTGAACGATGACAAGTTGTAGAGCTTTGATAACTTCCGACACAATAGAAGTTATGTTCGAATCCTGGCTGCTGCCGTAGTTGCCTGCGCTCCTCGTCTGTGGCCCCATTTCTGTCTTTTTCTTATCGAGACAATCATTTACAATTTTTTGCACTTCTGTTGTAAGTAATGCATTCAACTCGTTGCCTTCGCTTCCAACTTTAGCTTGTCCTTGATCTGCTATTTCACCACCAGTTGCCATGTTAATGCTGGTTCAGACCTTCAATTAATTTCTTCCTCGAGATTTGCAGGAGCAGCTGTTCAGACCTGTTACCTCTTTGGCCACCAGTCGCAGACTCTGGGAGGATTACAATAATAATGCTGATGTAAAATTTAGTAATATAATGTAAGGCCTACTCAATACAGACACATGAATAACGCAGTAGAACAATTGTTACTGACCCTGGTGTTTTCATTTGGTGTGAAGTCGTCTCGTCTGATGGCTGTAAGCCATTTCCTGGACAGGTCTACATTCTTGGGGAACTTGAACACGTATACCTTCGGTCCTGATCTATAATTCCCTTTGCAATTTGGTACTGCACACGTGTATGGCATCGTTGGTGATCATGGAGAAGTTATCACTGGGTATAATATACTTATAAAGTATTTAGAAGGGGGACATAATTTGGAAACACAGCGCGATCTTCCCCCTATCTCACTCAAATGTATATACTGACCTGTGAGGGTAGCGCGAAAACTTAGCCCTACTTTTGCCTACGTCACAGAATTTAAAGGTCCCATCCGTGCGGCCTGGTAGTCTAGGTGGCCTTGGTAGAGCCACCGATGGTATAAGCCTAGTTGAATACACAATATCATTCCAGAGATAAATGTATCTCCCCACGATTTGGTGGGCGGGCTTGTGGTTTCAGCTTCGCATTCAAATCACTCATGTATCGTATTAACAAAGCATCAATGATTAGTAGTAGTGTGATCTAAATTACTATTATAATGTATTAGAACAGTGGGTCACCAAAAAAGAAGAAACACAATGTAAAGTTAATTATTACTTAATTGAATAATATTTTCAAGTTATTTAGAGCACATTCTATACATCTACATGTTTTGCTTATTCACATTGTGTTTGCAAATTACGGTGTTTATCGAATATGTTAAAATATAAGTTCAGCCTTTTCTGCACACTATAACACTACTGTCATTACAATAATTATCTATATTTGCCTAGAATCGTATATATAATCATATATGTAATAAATGATAAGGATAATAAACTAAATATCCTGTAACAAGTACCGTATAATTATACTGCAATACAGTTCGATACTCTCCATGTGCAAGCCACCCATAGAGTTAGCGATGACTAAGACCAGAAGCATCAAGCTCCTTGAAGACAGTAGCTGTACAGGAAGCATCTTCCATGAATGGTGACTCAGTTTGGTTCAGTGTCTTCTCCTTAAAACCTAGTGCTACTACTAATAGCACTAGCCATACTACTAATAGCACTGTAATAAAATAAATATATTACAAGTGAGTAGTATGCCTTGGAGTGCATAAATTACCTAATATTCGTTATTTAAGAATATAGTACAGGGACAGATAATCGCATTTTTGTGCACAAACTACAGGTGGAAGAATACAAAATGGAAAAAAATTGCAAGGATAGGCAAGAAAACTACAGGCAGAAATAGGCCTACTCTAGTGAAGCTAGGAGATGAAGGAACAAAATGGCACATCATCTCCAAAGGAAAAAAACTGAGAGATGACCAAGAAGAAGCGGTAAGGAAGATTGGAATCTCTCCTGACCTCACGAAAAATGAGCAACAAGAAAATAGGAGACTTCGGGATCTCTTCGACGAAAGGAAGAAAATGGAGGCAGGTGGGTAATCAAGAGAGGGAGAGTAATAAATTTGGACTTCTAACCATGGGCATCCCGACACCAAAATACTGGTACCGGCACCGGCACCAATAGAAACGGCCGAGTCTATGTACCGACAAACAAAATTAATCAAAGCGAGAGAGAAGTTAGAGAACAGACCCGAGACAAAGTACAGGAACATCAAGATGAAATAAATCAAAATCAAAATAGGCCTAGGCCTATACATTCACAAGCCCAGAGTCAAGACCAGGCCATAGGCCTGGACTTGAGTGCCGGGACACAGAGCGAGACAACAACTGAGACCCAGCAAGAGAGGAGTGATCAGAATGTATGACGGGATAATAGGTCTAGACCTAGAGCAACACAAAAGGAGGCTAATGAGGAAGCTAACTACAATATTACATTGTTGAACATTCAAGGACTGACCAAAATAAAGATGCCTGAAATTGAACAACTAGTTGAACCAAACAATTTGCTTTGCCCAATTGAAGTACAGATATGTAAGCATATGTAATAAGTTTGAAGTAATCGAAAGCATTAGAGAAGTGTAGGACAAGAAAGGAGTAGGTATAATGATGCTCTACCAGAAAAACACAAATTTAAATTTAGTGAAAATGCCGAGCGAAAAAAAAAGACTATGTCTATGCAAAGGGACATATTCACAACCTTAATGTGCATAATAGTTTCTTGTATAGTTTTTGGTGAACGACAAAGAGGCAAATAAAATCTTAAGAAAAGAAATAGAAAAACACATGGAGGAAGTGGGAGATGAACCTGTTATAATACTAGGAGACTTCAACGGACATATCGGATTCAAAGAACCCCCAAAACTGGACTGGAATGGAATGATGATACTGTAATGGATGGAGAAATTTAATCTGATACTGATGAATGACGATCCGAACTGCAAGGGCGAGTACACTTGGAGAAGAAATGAGCAGAAGAGTGTAATTGACTATGTTCTAATCTCAAGCAAAGTCTACGACATCTACAACAATATGACCATCGACGAAGACCAACTGACTTTTGACTGTAGCAACCATAACCTCCTCTAAATAAACCTGAGAATCAAGAAAGGAAATACAAACTTCCGCAACAAGAAAATTAATGGGAAACGCAGGAATATTATAGAACTGACCAAGAGGCATTAACAAGATATATGGAAGAGCTAAAAATAAGCATAAGCAGAGAAGACACTACAGACATAAGCACCCTAAATAAGCTGATTAAGACAACTGCGGACAACACACTCAAGACAACATACAAAAGAAAGCTGAACAAGGACCAAGATGACATTGTAGAACAACCATGGATAACTGACATCATCAGGAATGGAATCAAGAAAAGAAAAAAATTCAACAGGCTGAGAAGAAATACAACTTCGGTTGTAGAAAAAGAACATTACAAGCAACTATACCAACAACAAAAACTACTGGTACAGCTGGAAATCAAGGAGGAAATCTACAAACACTAGGACAAAAATACAAATGAAATAAGAAACAGTAACAATGTAAGAAAATGTGGACACATATTAACAAGCTGAGGAAGAAGGAAGAAATAATGAATGAAGATATTACCCTATATAACCAGGAAGGAGAAGTTCTTACAGATGATGAAGCAAAACTTCAACTGGAAACCTACTGGAACGGTATCTACAGACATCATGAAAATAACATACCACAAATATGGAACCCCATTAAGAAAGAACAATACACAAATCAAGACGAATTGGAAAGAAGAGAAAGCCAAACCCTCGAATTTGAAACAGGAAATGGAGAAATCGGTAGACACACACTACAGGTCCATGTTGAACTACTAGAACATATGAGCATGGCATTCAAACAAGAGAAGAAAATCACACCAATAAAGAACCCAACAATAACAAAGGATGTTAAAGAAGCCCTCTTAAAACTGAAAAATAACAGAGCCACAGGTCCGGACCTTTTGAAGCCTGAACTCTACAAAATCCTGGCTAAAAGCGACATCTGCCTTCATGCACTAACAAAATGCTTCAACAAGATCCTGGAGGACGGCACCATACCAGAGGAATGGAAGAGTTAAAAAACAATCATGATCCCCAAAGTCAAGAAACCCAAGGCAAACCAGCTACGACCTATAGCGCTGACAAACATCTCGTACAAACTTTTTATGACAACAGCGATAAAAAGGAAGATAGAAGAACACCTCAGGAAGACTGGAGAAATAAAGGAAACTCAGAGTGGCTTCACAGATGGCGGACGAATAGAAAACAACTTATTTCTCCTAAAGTATCTCATTGAGAAGAGCTTTATCAAAAAGTCATATCGGTAGACTTTGCAAAGGCCTTTGACTCTGTGCAGAGGGGCACGCTAATAGAGGTCCTGATGAAATACAAGATCCATCCAAAAGTTATTGAGACACTAGCCAACATCTACACCGGGGACACAACAAAAATCTGGAAATAGACATATCAAGTGGTATCCGACAGGGATGCACAGGCTCAACAACTCTCTTTAAGATGGTAACCTACGAAATAATAACAAAGCTGGAAAATATGGCTAGTGGCTATCAGGATGACTTGTTTACGCTAAATGCCCTACGGTTTGCTTTTGACACAGTCTTTAAAACAAGCCGAAGACATGATAGACGAAATAACCAACATTGGTCAAGAATGTGGCCTAAGTATAAACAAAGACAAGAGCAACATACTGATATATAACATGAAAGAAAGGCCAGAAGAAATAAGAAATATCGTAGTTGCAAAAGAAATAAAGTACTTGGGAATCATAGTGAGTGACAAAAGAAACTGCTTCAAAAAACAGAAAGAAATATCAATGGAGAAAGCAAAGAAATTGGCAAATCTGACCTATCCAATCATCTCGCAGAGCTGCAACAAGATCTTAATTGGGAAACCTACTGGAAGAGTATCGCCTTACCGACAATCCTGTATGGGTCAAGCATCCTTGGATACACTAAGAGTGAAATTCAAAAATTACAAGTAATTGAGAACTCGGTATATAAACAGATTCTTGGTGCACCAAGGTATGCCCAAACTGCAGATCTGAGGGGAGAAGTTGGATTATCGTCAATGACTTCAAGAGTTATAGGAGGACAAATTAAATATCTACAATACATAGAATGTGAAAAAGAAGAAAATGAGCTACTGAGGAGAGTGCTACAAGAAAGGAAGACCTTCAAAAACGATTACTGGATAGAGACCATCAAGAAGCATATAAAAAACATGGTGATGGACTACAAGCAACTAAGGACAATAACCAAGGACGAACTAAAAATGAAAATACGAGACTGGGATACTAAAATGTGGAAAAGGGAACTAAACAAAAACTCTAGTTCGAAGATCTACAGAACTTGGAAGCAGAAGATCAAAGGAGAAGAGAGACTATATGACAACCGACCATCATCAGTGATCTTTTTCAAAGGAAGAACCAACAACCTACAGCTCAAAGATAGAAAGAGACACAGTGGAGGCGATACTAAAATATGTGACTTGTGTGGAGCAGCGATGGAGAATCTAAAGCACTTTGTACTATGGTGCAGGAAATTTACGGAGGTGAGAAGAGAGGAGCCATTGCTGCAACAACCTTACATCAAAGACGAGGATAGGTTACTAGGAAGACTGTTTTTTGATGAAGAATATACTACAAGAACCAAAAATTTCATTTACAAGATTTGGAGGAAACATGAGCGACTTATAAAAGAATCATAGTGAAAGAGCACGGCATAAAATAAATAAAACTAAAACCAAAACCCTAGCAAAGCGCCGTTGTAAAGGCTTAGTCTTTCCGACCATCATCTGAACATACCAAATCAAATACTCATTCGAAGTTGTTTTTAATAGAACTATTTCTTCCTCGTATTAAATCGAAAATATATCCAAGCAGTGTTTCCTCTAAACAACTCTAGTTAAGGAATTATCTTCTAACAACTAATTATTACAGAACCAAGGACTTGTAGTGGGGGGGCTGTGTGCATGAGAGAGGCAGAGAGTTACTCTTCAGATTTGATAAATATAGGGTTTTGGCTTGAAAAAAAGCTTGGGTAGACATCTGGGAAGGTGGGCCTTTTCTTGTAAAAGCCGTTTGAAAATTACATGTTTGAATGAAATTTTTCTGCTAAATCGCGCCTCACGGAAATTGAGTTTTCCCTGTATCTCTGGCTCTAATTTACCTAGAATGATGGTGCCAGTGTCTAGACATATGTTTTTTGGGCCAAGGAATTCATTTATCTATCTATTGCCTGACGCCGTGATCCCCGAAGGGGTGGCCACGAACGAACCGCCCCCATGCACCTCTGTCCCCAGTCAGTCGACGCCCCTCCCCCCAACCAGCACCGCCCTCGTTCATGTACTTCCTCACTCCATCCTTCCACCTCATATTCGGTCTACCTCTCCCTCTCTGTCCCTCCATCTAGCTCTCGTACACCCTCTTAGTCATTCTCTCGCTTTCCATACGTTCCATATGGCCGAACCATCTCAAGTTGTTCCTTTTCACACTTTCCAGCACATCTACCTCCACACCACACCTCCTTCTTACTTCCCCATTAGTCTGTCTATCACTCCATGTAACTCCGCACGCACTCCTTAAGTAATTCATTTCCACTGCTCTCACTCTTGGTCTGAGTCTCTCAACCAACATCCATGCTTCGCTTCCGTAAGTCAGTGTCGGGATTACCACACTGTCATGCAAGGACTTCTTCACTTCCATACTGACCACGCTATTTCTTGTTACTGCTTTTAGCGTTCCTACAACCCTCTTCCCCTGTTGTACCCTCTCCGGCACTTCTTCATCCATAGTCCCATCTTTACTCAACACACTGCCCAGATACTTAAAAGAGTTGACGATCTCCATAGCCTGACCGTTCAGCTTCACCTCACACTCTGTGACTTCACCCCTTTCGAAGACCATAACCTTGCTCTTCCCCGTATTTACCTTCAAATTCTGTTTTTCACACACTGTTCCAAACTCATTTACCAGACCCTGCAACTCCCATTCATTATCACTCATCAGAACTGTATCATCCGCAAACAGCAGTATAGGTAGCTTCCACTCAATTCCCTCCCTTTTCAGCGATACACCAACATCCACTGCTCTTGATAGTATTTCTTTCATGACTCCATCCATATATACAGTAAACAACCATGGGGACATCACACACCCCTGTTTCAAACCAACATTCAGGTCAAAGAACTCGCTCTGCTCACTCTCCACACGTACTGCCGCCTTTGCACCCTCATACATGCTCTTCACTGCTTTCAGCAAATTGCCCTCTACTCCGTATATTCTTAGTACTTAGTAGTAATTCATTTATGCCATTCAAAATTCAGTTAAACCAACTCCAAGGGCTCATTTCTGGTATTCAAAGTCTTATCGAATCACATTTCCATGGTGATTTACTCTCTATGCCTACTGTTCTGTATGAAATTTCATATTTGTGCTGCAAGATTTTTGTGAACAATTGTATTCAAGTAATGTATGCTGTAATTAGGAAAAAAATCTCATTCTATTATATGGAAATCTTACTGTAATCAAAGATCAGGCATCATGAACGGCAAACACCAATTTACAGACTTCTCAGGAATTTGCGCAGTTTTGAGCATGAGATGGTCACATTTAAAACTTCAATTGTGGAAATTATATGTTCCCACAGAGACTTTCTTCTTGAAGGCTACAGTCACAAAATCTATTGCAAAGGACACCTTTCAGTTTGCAGGAACAGGAAGCCCTCGCACACTTTTTACATCCGCAGCGAACTGTGTATTCTTCTGGCAAAGGGTTGTGCCCAACAATAGAAAGTAGCAACTCATCATCCAGAACATATCCAAATGATGTTGGATCTGGCTTGTCAACAGCAGTCTCAAACACACAAAGCATTTCCTTGGTTGCAATGCATGCTCTGAGGATGTGAGCCTTGATGGCTTCACTAGTTGGAGGCAGTGCATTGCTACCCTTGCTGTGGAATACAAGTGAGACCGCAATTCATTCATTGTCTGAACTGCTGTACCTTTCTTGAGGACCTGGACCAGGTACCCCTCAGCTTTTGACAAACGATCAGTCAATTTTGGCTCATGAATATAGTGGCCAAACTCAGCCAAAAACTGCTCTGGGTTTGCCTTGAGAGCAGCTGGCTTTGTTCCCACTTTGCTGGTATAGTCACTTCCAGTCAAATGATGCACCACAGGTAACACAGAGCAGAGTGAACCATGCTGTGCAGCCATGGTAAAAAAAAAATGTAAGAACCTTGTTGAGTCACCAACACCACATCTGACCCACAATTGCTGGAGACCATTGGCTTGAAGGGTAGAGAAATTATACAAAAGGAGGATGATGACATCATTGTCTGGTGAATGTACTACGACACGGTCAATGTTGTACTTCAGAGAGTTTGCAACATGCAAAGCAATTCTCTCATCAGCTTCCTCCATGTGGGAATGAAGTTCAGGCATTTCCACCACTGCCTCGTTGATTGTAGACTTGCATGGTTTCTCATGTTTGATTTCACCAGCCACAACTTGTTGAGCACTTGTCAGAGAAACAGCTACTGTCTCATGCAACAGGACTTCCAGCTTCAGCTTGTTCTTTGAGGACCCCCAGAACATGTTCATATCCACTGGAAGAGGTGTGTCTCCAAGAACTTCACTTAGTTCTATTGGACTTTGTGTTGATCTTTGTTTCCTCTCGCAGTCTTTGATGGAGTGAAGATCATAGGAGTCAAAAACGAAGTGAAGTCTCTGAGCAAATGTGGAAGATCATCTCGCATATTCAATTACTTCCTTGCAGAGATCGCCAAGAGTTTTCAATCCCTGAAGTTTGATCTTTCGAAAGATGGCCATAACATCAAAAATGTCTCCAGACTTCAAACTTTGATCCTCGAAATCGGGCTTCTTGTCCTCCTCTGTAAGATTCTTTTCAAGCTGTTGTATTAGAGTGCTTTTCTGAGCTTTCTTCATGAAACCATCTTCATCAAATAAATACTGTTCCTGGGAGACATCATAAGGTAATACTGATTCCATTGGTATGCCTCTTGCTATTGTGATATCTACCATTCTTTTGTAGGCAGATCCAGCTCCCTTCTTCTTTTTGCCTTTCTGTTCAGATGGCTTCTTCTGGATCGTGTGAAACCCCTTGATGTTGGTTCTGTGGATGGTATCCGATATCTTCCGAGACTTATCAATAAACCTTTCCTGCCTAAGTTTGCTGCAAACTTCAGAGCCAATCTTCTTCATGTTCAAAATTTCTTGACTCAGCTCCTCGCTCATAACTTCTTTAGTGATAATATTGTGCAGCTCAGTCTGTTGGGATGGAGTCTGGAATGGATTTTCATGCCTGAGGATGAAGTCAATGAGAAGCTGGACATTCTTCTCTCCTGTTTGTGTCTCATAGTCACTTACATTGTGGTTCAAGTCTATTTCATCTTCGGTTTTGAATCCACTGACTTCTCGGTGCAAGTTGCTGATTTCAAGCATTTCGTGATAAATCAGTTCCCATTTGGTGACAAAGGCCTTTTGACGAGTCATTCCAATGATGCCAGACTGACTTTTCTGGGAACGATTAATTGTTTGCTCTATAGCCATGTCTGCCCCAACTGATTTGAACCGTCCTATAGTGTGCTTTACCACAAACTTCCCTCGACAGAAATTTTCATGTATGTCAGGAGCTGTAACTGGAAGTCGTTTCATATCCTCCAGATAGAGGGAACACCAGCGAAGATAATTTGTAGCATCAAAAGCAGCAAAGAGGGGAAGCAGTTCCTCAACAGTGAGAATGTGGAGGTCCCAGTTGCCTTCACGATCACTCCTAATAAGGTTCTCCACTAACGTCACCATCTCAAGAAAGGTGTTCCAGTATTTGAAGGTCTTGTAGCTGCTGCAGTTTAACTGAATGAAGTTGTTAAAGTCATCATTGAGTTTGAGGGATTTATCCTGCAGTAGTTTCAGAAACTTCTGACTTTCTTCCCTGTCCTTGGCTGCCAGACTCTTCTGCAAGTCTTGTATAACAGTGACTTCATCATGATAACCATTTGGATTTGATTACAAAAATGCACCTAACTGCAATCTGCCAAGTGCTTCCTTGAGACACTGCATGCCTGTGAACAGTGTGGCCATCCATGACACATGCAAAAGTAAGACTCTGATCTTGAGCTTTAACAAGTGTGGACTGTGCATAAGCTATGATGAGCTGATGCGTATCCATCATGACACTGCATCTTATACTGTACAATCAGCTGAGAATGGCATGCCACTGCCCTCAAGTCTTGATGCCAATAAATTCATCAGATCAGAACACGAAGAGGAGTACGCTTGTGGCCTTGATGCACATTGTAAAACATAAACTGGAAAGTGGAGAGAATTTGTTTCAATTTGGCATCACTGCAGCCGTGACCTGAAACCACATTGAACAAAACCTTTAGGAAATCCAAAACTGGCTTGGGAACATTAATGTTGTCCCAAGCAGCCCTCAGATCAGTGGCATCACAGAACCTGTCTTCCAAGCCAAAATCATACTCAAGAAGACAGTCACGCAATTTGCTTGCACATTCCTTGACAAGATCAGTATTCCGAATTGTTTCAGCCAGAGTTTGTGCACTACAAGCATCAGATGCGAAGCACATGAGAGATTTGTTAGCTTAGTGAGAATACGAGAATGCAATTCGGTTTCCAAAATGCTTTTGCAACAGAACCTTAACTTCTCGATTATTCATCTGCTTACTACTACCACACTCAGCAAGCTTGTTGTTGACAGAATCTCTGATCACACTAAGTTCAAAGCCTTCACCACTGTTCAAATCAGACTCTATTTCAACCATCATTCTTTGCCTAACCAGTTGTTTCTCATTGGCTGGGCTTTCACAACTTTCGTCTGTGACCTTTCTATCATAGAGACGAATGTACTGCTTCATACAGTGTTAGTGATAATACAAATCTGCCCCAAATACTGAGTTGACATCTTGCAAGTCACATGTTCTGACATACATCTCATCTTGAAGGTATACTGTACAGTAGCTTGAAGAAACTTGGATGCTGAATCTGTCTCAGAAATTCGAAATTTTGTTTTACTTCCACTGTGTTTGACGTGACCACAAATGACACAGGTCAGTTTCTTCGGATTGCACTTTGGGTCAATTTGTGAACGGGGGGTAGAAAACCTTCGATAGTTGTACAATGAACTGTCTTCTTCAGCTTGTTCAGATGTGCCACTACTCTCAGCAATTTTGTCGAGTGTTTTCTGCATTGTGTACTTCTTGTAGCACTCATTGGTCATGTGGTACACAAAGTCATCATCATATTGGATGAGCCTCAGTCGTTTCGTCACCACATCCTTCCGTATGGTGGCAGCATCGTTAATCCTCTTCCGTCCATTGCTGGTACTAGTGAGCTTCCCTGGTTCCTCATCCTGGCATACGATGCATCTTTCCAAGTCCACTTCATCAGCAGCATCAGGTATCTCGCTCACCAAATGCACAGAATCCATGCTTGAATATTCACTCAACGTTCACAATCTGAATTAAAAGAGATACTGCACATCAGGTGGTTGTATCACAATTAGAGCCAGAAGAAAACTTATTAGTCTAGGGGCTGGAGGGGAGTCTGTGTGCATGAGAGAGGCAGCGAGTTGCTCTTCAGATTCAATAAATATAAGGTCTTGGATGTATGAAGGGGCGGAGACAGAGATTGTGTGGACAAATATTGCAGTGAAAGGAATCAGGAGAAGGAAAGGGTTAAGGTAGGGATGTAACCTGTCACCATTAATTTTTGCAATGTGCATGGAGGAGTTGGTGAGGAGAATTAAGAGTAAGGGACAAGGAGTGAAAATAGGGCAATATAGGCTAGCAATTCTGACGTTAGCTGATGATGTAGTGTTGATAGCAGAGACAGAGGAAGATATGGGGGAAATGTTACAGGAGGCGGAAAGGTTTGGCAGAGACCTAGAAATGAAGTTCAGAGTAGAGAAAAGCAGTATGATAGTAGTAAATGGACCAGAGGCAGTAGAAATGAGGATAGGAGGGGAAAGAATAGAAACAAGGGAGGAAGTGAAGTATTTAGGGGTATGGATAGGGAGGGAAGGGCGACAAAGGACAATGAATGAGAAAATTATGAAGGTGGAGCAGTGTAGTGGGAAACTGTGGAATGTGACAAAAACCAGAGTGAATAAATATAAAATAGTAAGAGAGGTGTGGAAGGACTTTGAAGTGCCGAGAATAATGTACGGGATGGATGTGAGAGGGAGTACATGGGGAGAAATAAATAGACTGGAGACGGGACAAACTAAAATAGGAAGAATGGAGTTAGGAGCAAGAAGGTGGACAGCAAATGAAGCAGTGAAAGGGGAGATGGGATGGAGTACGTTTGAGGAAAGAGTGGCGAAGGCAAAGTTGAGGTACAAGAGTAGGTTGGAGGAGATGGAGGATAATAGGTGGCCAAGGAGAGTGAATGAATGGGGGGGAGGGGAAGAGTAGATGGAGGATAATAGGTGGCCAAGGAGAGTGAATGAATGGGGGGGAGGGGAAGAGTAGATGGAGGATAATAGGTGGCCAAGGAGAGTGAATGAATGGGGGGGAGGGGAAGAGTAGATGGAGGATAATAGGTGGCCAAGGAGAGTGAATGAATGGGGGGAGGGGAAGAGTAGATGGAGGATAATAGGTGGCCAAGGAGAGTGAATGAATGGGGGGAGGGGAAGAGTAGATGGAGGATAATAGGTGGCCAAGGAGAGTGAATGAATGGGGGGGAGGGGAAGAGTAGATGGAGGATAATAGGTGGCCAAGGAGAGTGAATGAATGGGGGGAGGGGAAGAGTAGATGGAGGATCATAGGTGGCCAAGGAGAGTGAATGAATGGGGGGGGGGGGAGGGGAAGAGTAGATGGAGGATAATAGGTGGCCAAGGAGAGTGAATGAATGGGGGGAGGGGAAGAGTAGATGGGCAAAAGAGTGTAAGAGAAAACTGAAAAAAATAGGAGTGAAACAAAGAAGGGTGGGAGAGGAGTGGAGATATGTATGGAGTAATGCAGGACTAGATCAGGGAAGGAGACTAGAGAAAGAGATAGGAACGTGAGTGAAGGAAGTAGGAAGACAGGAATGGAAGAGAAATATGGAGAAGAAAAGTACACTGATAAGATATAGAAGCAAGGGAAGACCGAGAACAGAGGAGTTCTATGACGGAAGTTGGGGAGCTGAACTACTGTTTAAGGCTAGGGCACGAGCATTAGAGGCAAATAGGAGAACATGGAGGTGGAATGGGGGGGTGAAAGAGTGTCTGCAGTGTGAGGTGGGAGGGAGGAGAGTGGAGGAGACAATAGAACATATAGTGACAGAGTGCCAGGGGTATGCAGAGGAGAGAGATGGTTTGGAAAATGAGTTGAAACGGGAGGTAGGGGAGAGGGAATGGGAAGAACAGAAAGAGGAGGAGGATGAGGGTGTAAAATTTGTGTTAGGTCTCGGGACAGAAGAGGGGGTAGATGGGGAAATGGGGAAAATAATGAAGGTAGTGAAAAGATTCCTGGAGCAGGTGTGGCAGAAGAGAAAACGGAATAGAATAGAATAGGGTGAGGGGGGAGAAGGTGACCAGAGCGGGGGAGGAAGATAAATGAGATTAAATAGTAGAGAGGGGAAAAGTTAAATTAAGGTAAGGAGAGAACAAGATATTGGGGGGGGGGGGGGTAAAATAGGGAGAGGAGAGTTATGCTTAAGCTATATACTTCAATTCTTTTTCTTTAACCCTCTCCAACATATGACGCGATTTTGAGTCTATTAGGGATTAAAGCCTTTGTTACCATCAGGGGTATTTAAAAACCTTTAGTTTAGTTACTTCAACCTCTGCAGTTGTCTTTGAGTTAGCTGTGGGCAGAAAACTAATTTTGGAGAGGTAATTATAAGAGTGAGAGAACTCTATTTCTTATTGCTAATCTGGCAACCTCTGTGTCATATGTGCGTGAAAGGGTTTACTATCCTTTCTACGACTACATATTTTCTAAACTAATTCTTAATCTTGCTCTAGCTGTTTCTGGAGAAGTCACCGGTGCATAGGTGAGCTGGCTTGAAAAAGGGACAGCAACTCCACAAATAGAAGAAGAAGAAGAAGGCTTCAAAAAAAGCTTGGGCGCTAGAGTGAATACCTAAGAATTTTCCGCAAAGATGTGGTTCGATAAAAGTTTAAATATCATATCTGAGCCCTTGTTGAATTCATTGCTTCAAAAAAATATGTATAAACACTAACACCATCATTCTAGGTGAATAAGAGCCAGAGATACAGGGAAAACTCAATTTTCGTGAGGCGCGATTTAGCAGAAAAATGTCATTCAAACATGTAATTTTCAAACGGCTATTACAAGAGAAGGCCCACCTTCCCAAATGTCTACCCAAGCTTTTTTTGAAGCCAAGACCTTATATTTATTGAATCTGAAGAGTAACTCTGCCTCTCTCATGCACACAGACCCCCTCCAGCCCCTAGACTATTGGACATATTATGCAAACACAAAGTAATTAGTTCAGAGGTTGACTGTTTCAATTATGAAATGTCCATCTAAACATTTGCGTTTAATAAATTGATTACTCGCTGCTGCGTGTAACCTAATTTTAATACTCATATCATATGTGAGCTTTGGTAGGAAATAGTTTATCGAAAAAATGGATAACCATTTGATTTCGGTCGCTACTAAATAATGAAGGACATAATCTATCTATTTTCTATTTACTCAGGCCCAATCCCTACCTTCCCTTTTTTTTTGAGGGGGGGGGGGGGATTCAAGACAGAGCAAGAACAGGGAAAACACAACACAAAACAATGAACACTCACAGACTAAACACAAATTCACACACATCTAGGTCACCCAGAAGACCTAGAGACCAAGGTCACCAAGGTCCCTCCAGCACTCCCCCGGCCCCCGACCACTCGGAAAGGTTCCGATCTCGGCAGGCAGATAAGCAGCGGAGCTGAAGCCACAAGTCTGCCCACCACACTTCGAGGCGCACCCTTTATATTAATTGTCTGCCCGGGCCAGGCACCTGATGGACTATTATCTAGTCCAACTTATGCCCGACCACTTCCCCCAAATGACCACGTGTTCACTCATCTATTCACAAGCATTCTCCATTCATTCCTGTGTATTACCACTTCCTTTGCCTGATCTATAGTCATTCCTCTATCATCTAATACTTGTCTTACACAGTCTCTCCATCTCGATGGGGGTCTTCCTGCCCTTCTATCTTCCCTTGTATCTGACTCACATTTTCTCTTTGTAAGCCTTTCATCTCCCATTCCTTCAAAATTACCATACCAGCTCAGCATCCTTCTGTCCACTCTGGCTGACAAATGTTCTTGCTGCCCCATTCTCCTATGTATCTCTTTATTCCTCAATCTGTCTCTACGAGTAACTCCACACAAACTTCTCAAGCAGTTCAGCTCCATCACGACGAAAAAGATTTTTCATCCCAGGAGCTGGACTGGACGACATTGTGGAAGCCTTCGAAGATACCACAAAGGATGCAAACGAAAATACCCTTTTTGTCATCCATGCTGGTTCAAATGACATCATGCGCACCAGATCCGAAGAGTTGATGGAGAAATATCGCAAGATGATCCAGCACTACAAAAACAAGTCAAGGAACATCATCATCTCAGGCATTCTCCCCAAGATCGACGCACCTGACAAATTCTACGACAAGGCCTTCAGCACAAATAGCCGACTAAAATATTTGTGTCTGAAGGAAGAAGTTGAATTCATCAACCTCTGGGATAATTTCTATAACCAGCCTACTCTGTTCCGCAAGGATGGCACTCATCTAAACCCTGTGGGTTCAGCACGCATAGGTCGTCTCCTACACGAAGCAGTCCGCAGCCATGGATCAAAAAACGCCATCCGAGAAGAAGCAGCAGTGACATAAATCATCCAACGCCAAGCAAAAATCAGAGGCAATCGAGGACCACCAGCGATAAGGACCGAAGACACCGAGGACAGCGAGGACCGAGGACAGCCATGAACATACATATAGATCCGACAAGAACCAACAATATTATTAAAGAGCGTTCCGTGAGTTCTAAAATAACAAATTTAAAGGTTTTCTATGTGAACGCTCGTAGCATACGCAATACATTTTCAGATTTAGAGGAGCTAGTGTTTACAGAAAATTATGATGTGATTGGCATAACAGAATCTTGGCTCAATACAGAAGATAGAGACTTTTTAGTAGAGTATTCACTTCCCGGTTATGTAATGTTTGAGAAAAGCCGAATAAATCAAAATGGAGGTGGCGTTTTACTTTATATTAAAGAAAGTCTTAACCCTGCTCTCTTGTCAAAACCTCAAATTGTGAACGTCGACACATCTTTTGTGCTAATAAAGAATAATAAAGGTACAAAAATAATACTTGCGTTAATATACAGACCTCCAGCTCAATCAGTGCAAACTGACCGATAAATTTACGAACAAATTGCAGATGTAAGTAACTTACAAGATACCGTAATTTTTGGCGACTTTAATTTACCTGTGACCAAGTGGGGCGATACTCTTACTTCACACTCCGGACATGACTTGTATATGAACTTGCAAGAGAGTTCGCTTTATCAATTTGTTCGAACACCGACCCGTGGTAATAACGTTCTTGACATTGTACTTGCAACAAAAGAAGAATTAATAGATAATTTGAATGTTGGCGATGAATTCAGTAACAGCGACCATCGTACGATAACTTTCACTTTAAACTTTACTAGTAACGAACCAAATAGTAGCATCGAAAAAGTCCCTAATTTCAAGAAAGCAAACATTCATAAACTTAGAGCTATGTTTAAAGAAACTGACTGGAGCTTTTTAATTAACAATAATGACATAAATACATCTTGGAAGTTATTCGAAACCACTTACCTAAAAGCAGTGCAAGACTGCATACCATCGAAACTACGACGTCCAGGCCATAATAATAAGCCCAAATGGTGGAATAAAGATATTTCAAACTGCCTGCTTTCTAAAAAATTTGCTAATGATAGTTTAAAATCCTCACAAAATGACAAAGAACGGGTGAAATTTGTAGAGCTACGACGCAAAGCCAAAAAGTCAATTAAGCAAAGTAAAAAGACCCTAGAGTTACATATTGCGAATCAAACTAAAACAAGCCCGAAAGAATTCTATAGTTATATCAGAAAGTAAAAAGTAGTTACTTCAACTGTTGGACCGTTAGCCGATGAAAATGGAGAATACACCAAAGACGAAGTACAAATGAGTAATGCCCTCAATACCTTCTTTGCATCAGTTTTTACAACAGAAGACCTCAGTGATATCCCTACACCATCGCCGGTTCAGATTGATAATTCAGATGTTCTAAGCAATATCACCAATACAGAGAGAGAAGTATTGAATTGTTTAGATAAACTCAAGGTAAATAAAACGCCTGGACCTGATACAATCTCGCCTAGAGCTCTAAAGGAAGCTAAGGATGAGCTCTCCAAACCACTTACATTACTATTCAATAAATCCGTGCAGTCTGGAACTATGCTGATCAGTGGAAGATAGCCAACGTAACACCGCTATTCAAAAAAGGCAGCCAATCCCTACCCAGTAACTATCGTCCAATTGGCTTAACCTCAGTTGTATGTAAAATGCTAGAAACGGTCATAAGAGACAGACTCGTAAATCACTTAGAGGAAAATAACATACTTAAAGATACTCAACACTGCTGTCGTGAAAAAAGTTCCTGTTTAACAAATCTCTTAGACTTCTTCCACGATATCCTCAACCTCTATGATGAGAGTAAAGCTGTGGATATTATATACCTTGATTTTCAAAAGGCCTTTGACAAAGTTCCCCACAAACGTTTACTGCTAAAACTAAAAGCGCATGGAATACAAGACGGTGTGTTGAAATGGATAAAAAATTGGCTCAGCAACAGAAAGCAAAGAGTAGTCATAAACGGTAAGGCATCTAAATGGACCAATGTAAGTAGCGGGGTACCCCAGGGATCGGTACTAGGACCAATTCTCTTTCTAATTTACATCAACGACATAGATGAGGGTCTCACCTGTACAATCTCAAAATTTGCTGACGATACAAAAATTGCAAATAGCGTACTCTCAAAAGAACAAGTTGACGATATGCAACACAATCTAGATAAATTGTCACATTGGGCCCAAATTTGGCAAATGAGTTTCAATGCGGATAAATGTAAAGTACTACATATCGGATACCTTAATGAGAAAGCAAACTATTCTATGAATGGCACTCAGCTTAAGAATGTAAACAGAGAAACTGTTCTGAGAGTAACAATATCGAGGAACCTAAAACCGAGTCAACAATGTTCAGAAGTTGTTAAGAAGGCAAACAAAATAATTAGCGTTATAGGCAGGTCATTTGAGCATAAATCCAAAGACGTTATCCTAACCCTTTACAATTCCTAAGTCCGCCCTCTTCTGGAATACTGCGTTCAATGCTGGTGCCCGTATTACCAAAAAGACATAAACAAGCTAGAACGAGTTCAACGTAGAGTTACCAAAATGATACCTAGCCTAAAGAACAAACCATACGAAAAGCGTCTTAGAGAATTAAATCTATTTCCTTTAACCCAGCACAGATTAAGAGGTGACTTAATTCAAGTGTTCAAAATCATCAAAGGCATCGACAATATGAACTGTAGTAAGTACTTCACTATCGACCAATCTAATTACACGCGGGGAAACGGTTGCAAAATTATTGGTAAATCTTTTAACTCACACGTATCTAAGAATTTCTTCTTCAATCGAGTTGTCAACTTGTGGAATGGGCTTCCCCGAGACATTATAGACTGCAGCACCGTTGATTCATTTAAACTCCGCCTAGACAAATGTCTCGCATCAAACCCGCGACTGACTGCGTTTGTAAATGAATAACTTTATTTTATCCTCCCCTCAGTTACTAACCCATATGTCCCCTACTAACTTCCTAGTCCTGCCACGGACATTAGTTCCAGGGCAGTAGTTCCCTTTCCAATGTTCCCTTACCCACTCTAAACCACTGTTTGGACACTTGATCCTCAGTGTTTTGGAGGACAAGCAGCCTAGAAGGGTCGCTAGACCTGTTGTTGCTTGATTTCCTTTGTATTCCTTTGTACTCTTTTGTACATCCAGCTTCCTTCTCTCCTTTTCCTTCAGAGCCCACGTCTCAGCCTCATACATCACTGCTGGCACAACAATTCCTTGATACATTGCACTTTTTACTTTCATTCCGAGATTTCTCGTCTTCTACATAATACCTAAGTATACGTAGCTTGACCGCACATCGTGCTATACTTCTGTTTCGTTGGTATAAACATTTTGAAAGATATTTGTTTGATTTAACTGAGTTCAAGTTGCCTATAGTT
Organism: Paralithodes platypus; assembly: GCA_032716605.1. Lineage (NCBI taxonomy): Eukaryota > Metazoa > Arthropoda > Malacostraca > Decapoda > Lithodidae > Paralithodes > Paralithodes platypus. The sequence goes on from CM064480.1 coordinate 10,084,760, forward strand.
AAATGTGCTTAGCGTTATATTTTTGTATGTATTGTTTTTTTAAACCTCTGTCTACGTATTTTGAAAAGGCTGTTATCCTCCGGTAAATTGTGGGGGTGAGTGAATGAAGTGAGAACACGTAAATTATATGATGGATACATGCTTTTCATAATACGTGTTGCTGGCCCTAAACGCACGAGCAACTGTGGCCTTCAACCATCCGACACATCTCCTGTAATATATGTAGCGTTATTGTGTTGGATAAGAGTGTTCATAAAGTAATCATGCTATGCAACAACAATAAGCATATCAATAACAATATCACATTGTCAATGTGAAGTTATATGAACTCCATTATTACTCCAATTAAACAAATGTTTGGTAAAACTATTAAAACTATAATTACCGGCCCACGCAATTCATAATTTTTATACTAATTGATATTAACAAAATATTATTTTTACTTCATAGAGGTTGTATTATTGTAGTGCCTATTTTATGTTTTATATTGAGTTGAGTGTAGCACATATGTATCTATTAATATGACAGCTTGTGACGGAGACCAGACTACGGTACAAAATGGTACAATATCGCCATTCTTATTTATATTTTCCTGTTTATGTGTAAATATTTCCTTTCTACTTAGACATAATGATGTTTGATTTAGTATCCATATGATTCGAAAATGTCTTTAATCCTCTCAATGCGGCCGATGTGTACTGTATATACGTCCTATGTAAAACACGCCTTCACTGCGGCCAACGTAAATATACATATTAGTATCCCGGCTGAGTTGGTTGTACCAACCCACCCTTCTTGTTGCCAGACACTTCCAGGAGATTCTATGGTTGCCATTGTAATTAAAACAGTTATATACCAGGTACAAATATGAGGTTCATTTCATCTTAATTTCAACAACTCATACTGCATTGTAAACAAAACAGCATAATTAGATATATAACTGTAACTATCATCCACTTATTTCAAGGGGAAGTGTATGAAAAAACTATGCATATTTTAACTCACAAGTGTAAAATGGGGGGTGTGCTGGTCAGCGACGAAACAAGAATAGTTTTGACCAATTTTCCTAGGTGATCTATCTATCTATCTATTGCCTGACGCCGTGATCCCCGAAGGGGTGGCCACGAACGAACCGCCCCCATGCACCTCTGTCCCCAGTCAGTCGACGCCCCTCCCCCCAACCAGCACCGCCTTCGTTCATGTAGTTCCTCACTCCATCCTTCCACCTCATATTCGGTCTACCTCTCCCCCTCTGTTCCTCCACCTCGCTCTCGTACACCCTCTTAGTCATTCTCTCGCTTTCCATACGTTCCATATGGCCGAACCATCTCAAGTTGTTCCTTTTCACACTTTCCAGCACATCTACCTCCACACCACACCTCCTTCTTACTTCCTCATTAGTCTGTCTATCCCTCCATGTAACTCCGCACGCACTCCTTAAGTAATTCATTTCCACTGCTCTCACTCTTGTTCTGAGTCTCTCAACCAACGTCCATGCTTCGCTTCCGTAAGTCAGTGTCGGGATTACCACACTGTCATGCAAGGACTTCTTCACTTCCATACTGACCACCCTATTTCTTGTTACTGCTTTTAGCGTTCCTACAACCCTCTTCCCCTGTTGTACCCTCTCCCACACCTCTTCATCCATAGTCCCATCTTTACTCAACACACTGCCCAGATACTTAAAAGAGTTGACGATCTCCATAGCCTGACCGTTCAGCTTCACCTCACACTCTGTGACTTCACCCCTTTCGAAGACCATAACCTTGCTCTTCCCCGTATTTACCTTCAAATTCCGTTTTTCGCACACTGCTCCAAACTCATTTACCAGACCCTGCAACTCCCATTCATTATCACTCATCAGAACTGTATCATCCGCAAACAGCAGTATAGGTAGCTTCCACTCAATTCCCTCCCTTTTCAGCGATACACCAACATCCACTGCTCTTGATAGTATTTCTTTCATAACTCCATCCATATATACAGTAAACAACCACGGGGACATCACACACCCCTGTTTCAAACCAACATCCTAGGTGATGTGAAGTGGTAAGGAGAGGGTGGTGGCTGTTTTAAGGAGAGTTTAACCCAATTTTTCCATTGGAACTCTTTTCAATTCGCTCAGGGCTACGGATATGATTCTAGAGCGACATACAGTATATTGAGAGGAATTAATAGGAAAATAGCCGCCTGGGTGTATTCTTACCAATAGAAGCTGTCGTTGTGAAAGGGTTAATAAGTTTATTTAGTACTAATCAATTACATTTCAAATAGGCATCTTCATTATAGAAGGGGTTAAACTTGAATTTTAGCTTACCTTACCTTATCTTCCTGATATATCTTGGTAGCCAATATGAGATACTTCATTGAAACAAAAAAGTACTATATCTGTTTCATATGTATAAATGTTCTTGTATATTTGGGTATAAATATAATTATTTATATCAAGTCATTACCCAATAATCAAAATAGGGACTTACATAATTTTGTCTGCTTAAGTTTATATTATATTGGAAAGCAAATTAAGCAGATGCACATGTACCCTTATCTCACAACTTTAGATTGGCATCATATCTTAATTCTGGCTTGATTTTAGGATTGCTTTACTCTGGTATCAGACACTAGTTTGAAAAGTTTAATTAATCCAATTCGTGCAGCTCCTTATATAGCACTACGTGTCCCACAGCAGAGTGTTTGTAGCTCACTTTTGTTCACCATAACTAGCCTTAGCACAAGAGCAACAGGAGTGAGCAGAATTAGATTATTCTCACTGAAAATTCAGCTACAATTCTCCCTATGAAAGTAAATTTCAGTCATTCATAACCTCTTTGGCCTTCAAAGATGGTGGAGGCAATCTCTTTCTTTTGCTGAGTGGTTGGGGTCCCTCATTGACCATATTATTCCAACCATTTATGTCTCTCTTCATTTGTAATAATTTGATAAAATAAGCATTTACATAAGCAACTATAGTGTTTGTTAGGCAGTACAGGTTATAGCTTGTAACGTGAAATAAACCTCACATTCATATCTGTTATGTAGTTGTTACCTATACTACACATGGAAGTTGACTTGTTTTTGGTTGATTTTCAGCTTCCAAATCACCTCTTGCTTGGACACACACCCTCTCACTAACGAGGCCAGTATCATACTGATATTGCAACAGGAGTGAAGGTTAGAATATTTTAATTAAAGGCAATTAAAGGAGTGACTCGGTACTACCTAGGTCAACTAGTAATACCAAAATGTACAAAGACGTCAGTGGTATTTAAGCCCAAAACGGCAAGCATCCTCTCAAGAGGTTTTACTAGTGGAAGGCGAGAGTCCTGTATAGAGCCAACACATAGAAAAAACACTTTCGAAACACCCCACTGGCACTCAAAACAAAGCAATATGTGAATAGGAGAGATAATTCCCCTCCACGTGTCCCCCCCCCCCCCACCTCAATTATCGGGTAATTTCCCTATTATTTCCGAGTATATTTGCGCGAGGACAACTGGGAGAGATGGGTGAGTATGGGAGAGATTTTCTCCAACCCTCTAACCAGTCTCAGACATCCGCTAGCTGTCTCAGCAGCACACAAGACGGTGGATAGGATGGATGTACGTCTCTCGTCGGTCCTATCAGATTACTACCGCGCTGCTAAAATATACGTTTTTCAACAGCCAATTGCTGTTACCACCAACCAGAAAAGATTCAAGACGGCGCAGAGTGAAGCTGGCACAGTCGAATGATCAGTGGATGATGAAGGCAGAGCAGGGTAGTATTGTGGAAGGGGATGAAGCCGGGGGGAGAGGCCGCTGAACCACCGACACGGGAGACAATCACCGGGATCGACTGAAGTTCCCCAAAATATAGCCGCAGATTGCACCGGGTACCAACCGCGACTGCGATCCAGCAGAAACCATATATAAAATAATAAACTCTGCATTAATGGAAATAAAATAAGGGTATTACATGCGCGCCCACGCACTTACATAGAGACAAGTGCAGGAAAAACAACCTCAACCGCCTGACACACACACACACACGCATAACAACATCGTTTGATCTGTCATTACCAAGCAATGTTTATTTTAAGCGATCGAAATAGTTCCCCGAAATGTTTTTTCACATAATCTAACGTACACTCACTCGTACTATAACTTGCTCAGGGGTGCGTCCGTCAGGTGGAAGGGGGGAGTCTGATCCAAGTTTAACCCCACCTTTCACCCCCAAACTATCCCCAACTCCACCACCTTCCTTCTGTAGCTGGCAGTTAGTGATTGGCGACGATTGTTCTCATTTATTACGAAGTATAGTTAAACCATCATTGCACATGCTTACAATGACAAAATTTAACAAAATATTAGGAATTCTCAAAATGAGTTTTGTGACGCCTGCAGCTCAGCAGAACGCCACGTGGGCTCAGCCGCTCGCTTGGCCACTCGCTAGCACTCGCCGGGGCAAGGTATTTGGCTACAGTCTATCTACAATGTTGTTCTTTCTTTCATAGTGTTCGTGTTGTTACAGACAGTCCCGTGGAGGTCTTTATTTTCGTCTGTGACAACGGGAAGCATTTTATATCAGGAGTTGAACATAGGATGCATTGTATATAGTTAAGGAGAGAGAATAATATAGGCAGTGGGGTGGTAGTGTGTGCGTGCGTATACATGTGCTGCCTCCCCCCTCGCTTTGTAGGCTCGCGCGCGCGCCGTCTCACGCCTCTTGGAACTATGCAGTCTGGAACTATGCCTGATCAGTGGAAGATAGCCAACGTAACACCGATATTCAAAAAAGGCAGCAAATCCCCACCCAGTAACTATCGTCCAATTAGCTTAACCTCAGTTGTATGTAAAATGCTAGAAACGGTCATAAGAGACAGACTCGTAAATCACTTAGAGGAAAATAACATACTTAAAGATACTCAACACGGCTTTCGTAAAAAACGTTCCTGTTTAACAAACCTCTTAGACTTCTTCCACGATATCCTCAACCTCTACGATGAGAGTAAAGCTGTAGATATTATATACCTTGATTTTCAAAAGGCCTTTGACAAAGTTCCCCACAAACGTTTACTGCTAAAACTAAAAGCGCATGGAATACAAGACGGTGTGTTGAAATGGATAGAAAATTGGCTCAGCGACAGAAAGCAAAGAGTAGTCATACACGGTAAGGCATCTAAATGGACCAATGTAAGTAGCGGGGTACCCCAGGGATCGGTACTAGGACCAATTCTCTTTCTAATTTACATCAACGACATAGATGAGGGTCTCACCTGTACAATCTCAAAATTTGCTGACGATACAAAAATTGCAAATAGTGTACTCTCAAAAGATCAAGTTGACGATATGCAACACAATCTAGATAAATTGTCACATTGGGCCCAAATTTGGCAAATGAGTTTCAATGCGGATAAATGTAAAGTACTATATATCGGATACCTAAATGAGAAAGCAAACTATTCGATGAATGGCACTCAGCTTAAGAATGTAAACAGAGAAAACCGATCTGGGAGTAACAATATCGAGTAACCTAAAACCGAGTCAACAATGTTCAGAAGTTGTTAAGAAGGCAAACAAAATAATTGGCTTTATAGGCAGATCATTTGAGCATAAATCCAAAGACGTAATCCTAACCCTTTACAATTCCTTAGTCCGCCCTCTTCTGGAATACTGCGTTCAATGCTGGTGCCCTTATTACCAAAAAGACATAAACAAGCTAGAACGAGTTCAACGTAGAGTTACCAAAATGATACCTAGCCTAAAGAACAAACCATACGAAGAGCGTCTTAGAGAATTAAATCTATTTCCTTTAACCCAGCGCAGATTAAGAGGTGACTTAATTCAAGTGTTCAAAATCATCAAAGGCATCGACAATATGAACTGTAGTAAGTACTTCACTATCGACCAATCTAATTACACGCGGGGAAACGGTTGCAAAATTATTGGTAAATCTTTTAACTCACACGAATCTAAGAATTTCTTCTTCAATCGAGTTGTCAACTTGTGGAATGGGCTTCCCCGAGATGTTATAGACTGCAGCACCGTTGATTCATTTAAATTTCGCCTAGACAAATATCTCGCATCAAACCCGCGACTGAAGGCGTTTGTAAATTAATAACTTTATTTTATCCTCCCCTCAGTTACTAACCCATATGTCCCCTACTAACTTCCTAGTCCTGCCACGTTAGTGGCAGGGCAGTAGTTCCCTTTCCAATGTTCCCTTACCCACTGTAAACCACTGTTTGGACACTTGATCCTCAGTGTTTTGGAGGACAAGCAGCCTAGAAGGGTCACTAGACCTGTTGTTGCTTGATTTCCTTTGTACTCCTTTGTACTCTTGATTGGCTGGTGGTTCCTGGCACCTTCTGCAGCCCTGCTGCCTGGTGATGTAGCAGCCTGTGATTGGCTGACCACCATGCCTTTGTGTGTGATCCTGGAGGGGTCCCGAGGAGTTCCTTCCTCAGAGCTTTCCTGACTAGCATACCCTTCACTTGTCCCTTGCCCGACTTCTCCCGACTTCTACCTATAGAGCACTTTCTCTCTCTCTCAACTTCTTACCTCTCATTCTTCTACTCTATTTAATATCATAACTTCCCTTTGGTTCTTCACGATTTCATATATCGGCCATCGTATTATATGCTGAAGCTCTCAGATAACACATGTTTAGTTAGGCATTTTGGAATGGTTACCATTTTTGTCTGTAGAGGTTCGACACACTCACGGTGTCTCCCTTCCTGTATCTTGGTGGTCTGCTGGGGGATTTAATGCTAGACTGGGATAAGGCTACTGGTGTTGTGATTTCCGATGTGTACTAGGTTTTGTTGAACCTGTACAATCGCAACGGAGACGTGGGAAGCCTAGGTGGTCTTTCTGACTGTGTACCTTGTGAGTTTAGCACTGTGTTGCGAGTGAGGGCTTTTGCCTCTGCCACCCAACACTGTGCTAACTCGTTTGCTTTGACTTTGAGAGGGTCGCCAGGAGAGAACCAGATACTAGCGATCTGGATCTCTCAAGAGAGCACCCCGTCAATTAACGTAATTTGGCCGCACAGCCTTAAGGACTTCGCTAGGCTACGAGCCGCTTGCTCAGCCATTGTTTCCTAGCCTACTACATCCCAGCTAGACTTTATTCGCCTAGCAGACACCAGATTTAGATTATAAACTCTTTCTGTTATGTATGCATTATTATTCACGGCATTTATTAGTCTAGGTTGTTGTTGAGTTGCACAACCCTAGTAGGCTGTTTCGTTGATGAGGAAGTACTTCTTTTGCTGTTTGAGTTCTTACTATTGCGCAGTTATTATTATTCCCGTGCCAGTTAACCCTATATGTCCGTACAATTGTCATATCCTGTTCCTGCTTTATACTACAGTTCAAAATCCGATACGATCATCTTACCCCAGCATCAGACTTTCTTCAGAAGATTCCTGCTCGATGCTTTGGGACTTTCGTTCACTTTCTTTAGTATAGGAGTGACAGTTCATTATTGTTTAGAGTAACTATAAATATACATTCTTCTAGTTTGCATTAAATCATTGCAGTGATTTAATTAAGATCTCTATCTTATCCTAGTATACCTTATTACCGTAATTGTATGATGTTGTGATCAGGTGTATCAGAGATCATCAGCCTGTAGTAGTAGTGCACTTATACTGAGTTATAGGATACCCCGTTATCGCAGATTTAACTCTGGAGGGTATAGGTGTTTTTGTGCGCCGGCATTATAAGTTCAGGGGTTGGATCTAGTGTTACCGTTGTGGCTGTGTGCTTTCCTAGTCCAATGATTAAGAGCCCTTGTTTTATACGAGCCCCGGTCGTAACAGTTTCTATACACAACCTGGGTTACATCATATCCTACTATCCTACACAGTTTCTCTTATATGTTCCATTTTGTCCTCCATCTCACTAATGGTTGTCAGTGTTATCAGGTATATTAGTGTATGATCATTTCTGCTAAGGTCAGGTTATCTAAGCCTTTGTAGTCCTGGGCTGTTCCTTGCTTGACTCTGTCATGTCATATTTGCGTTCTCATAAGAAACACATTTACTTGCATATTTTTCACTTTCGTAATTGTGTCCTTGCAATTTGCCTGTCCGTATGTTCTTATTCCTCATTCAGAGAGAGAGAGAGCGTGTGTGTTGGGGTGGGGGGGAGGTTAGGATAAACAGATCAGCCAGAGTGATGGCTTGGTATTACAAATCCGTTTGGCTTATTTTGTAATTGAGTTAGTAAGATACTTGGCGTACATGTCGATTATTCAATACTGTACACATACAATAATTGTTAACATTACTTATATAATTACTGTTAAAAACTAATGTTCCCTATATATTATATTATATAGGGAACCTATATAGGCTATAACACATAATGAGCAGCGTATACAGTGTTACTAGGAAGTAACACATATTAATAACTTGTATTGTGCACTAACATAAGGATAGACTCTCTCTCTTTTGTCTCACTATAGGTGGCCGGATTGACTGGGAAGCGATTAGGAGCAATTTTGTGAATGATAGGGAGAGGGAGGAAGATTGGGGCAGGGACGAGAAGTGATCTAGAACATTTGCAGACACAATGGAAATCCATTTACTTGGACACGGACGACTATGCAGTAGGCTACTACTTGCACATTCATAAGAAGAAACATATAATTATAAGTGTTCTCTATCATACTTACCATGTATACACATAATAGTATTTCCCTCTAAATCACTATTGCTATAGGAGAGGATTAGTAGTAGTAATCTCATTATTGTTGTAATTTTTTTTTTTTTTCCGTGGAAAGAGTCAACATATTTCCAAGTGAGTTATGGGGAGATGGGTGTAATTATTTGCTAATTTATTTATCTTTTGAATATGTTATTAGTGTTTTCCCTAAATCTCCACCAAACCTAAAAAACACCTGCCCAAGACCTTCCTCAACACTCACGGAGCGGCTAGGTCGGTAACTTCTACTACCTGGCAAGCGGGTGGTTTTACCCTAAACGACCTTGTTTAAGTGCTCTTTTTCATGCATAAACAAGAGCCAGAGCGTAATACAATTATGTATCCCTGAAAGGGCGATAATTGAGCTTTTCAATGACACCAGAACCATCCTTCTACGACCACGGGTTCTCTTGCAACGATCGTGCAAGACGAGTGCAAAATCCCTAAAATACGGTAATTTCCTTACATAATTCCCTGTGTAGCGAGGCAGTGAGTGTGGGTGTGTGTGGAGTAGACGTCAGTAGTCGCGCGGGACCCGTGCCGAGCGGTCATGAGCCGACCTACGCTCCTCCCATCGCTCGTCTCTCTTTCAGAGCCATTATTGCTCAAAAATTGCACACAGACTTAAGTCGGGCCCCGCCACATAGTCCTTGGTTCTCTAGACCGCCTTAAATCGGGCCCCACTAATAAGGGGGTTAAAGATACATTTGTATTTTTTTTCGATAGAAAAATATCCCGGCAGAAATTCGGGGCCTCTTAAATTACAGGCACGCTATCGCTCGCCAGGAAAAAATTGACACCTTAATGACACAAAGTCTTAATATTGAAAAAAAAAACTGAGGCAAAAGGTTTTAAAATCGCCAAACTAATGGGCCGAATGTGTTATAATCTAAAAACTAATGGAGCTAAACATGAGGAAGAAGGGGGTCCAGAAAAACGGCCCATCTCCCCTTAAGGAAGGAAGAAAGGAAAGGGAGGTTCGTGGTTTGATGGGAAGATTGGCTGTGGTGATTATAGGAAAGGAGGTGGGTTACTGGTGGTTAGAAGATAGATACAGGGGAAAATAAGTTCATCCACGAAGGAAACAGTGTTAACTCATTACTAATAATTAATGTACTCTTTGTTAGTAGCCATTGTAGTGACATATACCGTTCTGTTGAATTTTGTTTATTTCATTTCATTTGATAATATCTAAAAAAAATCCATATACTGTTTAATTTATCTTAAGTCGAACATGATTTTTTGTTTGTGTTTTTCCTTCCCCCGTTCATTATCTCTTTAAAAAAAATATATATTGTTATTTTGATTACATATTATATCGCTACACCAAGAGAGTGTGTGAAGGAAGGAAGGTTTTCGGAGCAATGGGAAGTATGTGGAAGACAAGAAATCTCGGAGTGAAAGTAAAAAGTGCACTGTATCAAGGAATTGTTGTGCCAACAGTGATGTATGGGGCTGAGACATGGGCTCTGAAGAAAAAGGAGAAAAGAGGGCTGGATGTGATGGAGATGAGCTGCTTGAGGAGTATGTGTGGAGTTACTCGTAGAGACAGATTGAGGAATGAAGAGATACGTAGGAGAGTGGGGCAGCAGGAACATTTGTCAGCCAGAGTGGACAGAAGGGTGCTGAGCTGGTATGGTCATGTTGAACGAATGGGAGATGAAAGGCTTACAAAGAGAATATGTGAGTCAGGTACAAGGGGAGATAGAAGGGCAGGAAGACCCCCATTGAGATGGAGAGACTGTGTAAGAAAGGCTTTGGATGAGGAATGACTATAGATCAGGCAGGGGAAGTGGTGGTGGACAGGAGTGAATGGAGAATGCTTGTGAATAGTTGAGTGAACACGTGGTCATTTGGAGTAAGGGGTCGGGCGCAAGTTCGACTAGATAATAGTCCATCAGGCGCCTGGCCCGGGGGGACGATTAATATGAAGGGTGTGCCTGGAAGTGTGGTGGGAGGGCTTGTGGCTTTGGCTCCGCTGCATGTCTGCCTGCCGAGATCGGAACCTCTCCGGGTGGTCAGGGGCCGGGGGAGTGCTGGAGCGACCTTGGTAACCCTGGTCTCTGGGTCTTCTCCTGGGTGACCTGGATGTGTGTGAGTTTGTGTTTTTTATCTGTGTTTATTTTTTGTTTTATGTAGTTTTGTGTTTTCCCTGTTCTTGCTCTGTCTTGAGTCGGCTACCCCCAAAATGGGGATTGGGCCTGAGCATATAGATAGATAGATAGATAGGTCGCTACACCAACAAACGTTCTACGAACGTTTATTAATGAAATTATTCCAATCAAATCACAGAAGCATCCCGATGTCATCCTTATATCATCACATTACTGACATTTACCATGTTACAAGGAATTTGTCTTCTTACTTTGTGTTCTATCTATCTATCTATCTATCTATCTATCTATCTATCACAAGGAATTTGTCTTCTTACTTTGTGTTCTATCTATCTATCTATCTATCTATCTATCTATCTATGCTTACATTTTGGTAAGTACTAGAAGGTGGTGTGATATGAGTAGGGAAAGAGAAAATGGATATTGCTGGGTAACAATATTATTTTATTTGTTTGTTTCTTCAAGTATGAAGGAGACAAAAAGCAGGTTACATGTAACGAGTGTCTCCCCCAAAGCCAAAAGAGTGACAGGGCCAAATTCGTGAGACGTTGGAGTTAAAATGTCTGGTACACAAAGTTTGAAGCAGTCGAAGTCATATGATGAAGGAAAGATTGATTGAGGTAGAGAGTTCCAGAGATCACTCGTTGAGTAGAAGAAAGACTGAGAAAATTTGCCAATTCTTGGGTTGGAGAGCTGGACAGAATAGGAGTAGGAATGTGTTGAAAATTTGGGTCGAACTCACTGCAAGGGTGGGTTTTTGCACAGAGAAAACTCTGAAGAACACTGATTGCTGTAATAGCGATAGTAGAGTGAAAGAGATTCAACATTGCGGCGTGTAGAAAGATTGTAGAGAACTAGTAAAAGGAAGTGAGTTGATGAGACAAAATGGTTTGGACTCTACTCTCTCGAAAAGTGCGGTATGGGTGGACCCTCTCCACACATGCAAACAATACTTAATACAGGGGTGCACTGTGCCCCGATACAGAGGAAGAAGCTGTGCGGGGGTGAAGAAACCACAGAGCCCATTGAGCACACCAAACCTCTGGCAAGCTGTTTTAGCAAGTGTGGTAAAGTGATATTTCCAAGAAAGGTCGGATGAAACCAAAACACATAGAATATTGAGAGATGATGAAGGGTTGATTTGTGTATTGTTAAAGAGTAATTTATAGTCTTGCAGATGACTACGATGAAGACATAAAGGGAGAAATTGGGTCTTGAAAGCATTAAAAGTACAAAAACAAAGTTGATTTCTATATCAATAACAAATAATTGATAGAACGGAAAATAGGCTCTCTATGGCCCTTCTACTTGAGTCTTGGAGTGATAGCATGTTGGGTTGATGTGCAAAATTGTTGAATAGTGTAATGTAGTCATCAGCACATGAGTGAATAGGACTAGAATTACAGTTGAGATCATTAACCCGGGAACTGCAGGAAGACTCTTAAGAGTTCCCCCTGCGGACTGTGGGAAGACTCTTAAGAGTAAGGCTTTTGAACACGTACCAAAACCGCGGGTTTATAGGCAGGCGGCTACAAATTGGTGTGGGTGTAGTACTACTTGGCAACTCTCGATACCACCCCGCCACACACTAGCTCCGCACTCATACAAGCACCACCGCGCCAGAACCAAAGCACTAGTCATGGAGCCCACACGTCCCTCACGCTCGCGCCCTGATGACACAACCAGCCCTCCTTCTGGTGGTGTCAGCCGCCGTGGAAGGCAGAGGGTGGCTACCCGAAACCCTAGCTACCAGTACGACACGCCCTACAGCTCGGAGGACGAAGCACCAGCACCAAAAGCACGTAAAACACGTGCAAGCAGGGCACTTGCACAGAGGTCATAGGACTTTGGGGACACTGCCACGACGACCCAGGCCACTGCAACAACCACTACCACCACCACTGCCACCCCTGCTAGCAGTACCAGCGACGCAGGAGGCCGCCCTAGGGCTGCAGAACCTGCGGGGGCAGGCAGAATCAAAACACGGGCGTAGGGAAGAGAACCCGTATGCCTGCCACAGTGACCCTGCCACCACCACCACCACCAGCCGCCCCTGGCCCGACTGACCCTGCTGCCCCTGTCCAAGGAAAAGGGAAGGGGAAGGGGAAGGGGAGAGGGAAAGCGACTGCTGGCCCTGCCGGCCCTGCTGCCCCTGCCGCCCCAGCTGCCCTTGCCCAAGGAAAAGGGAAGGGGAAGGGGAAGGGGAAAGGGAGAGGGAAAGCGACTGCTGGCCCTGCCGGCCCTGCTGCCGCCCCTGCCCAAGGAAGAGGGAAAGGGAAAGGGGCGACAGGCACCACCATCATCTTGCCTGCCTCCAGGCCCACTGCACCACCCACCACTGCCGCCCCTGCTGACGCCGACGCCCCTGCCGGCCCTTCTGCCCCTGCCCCTGCCCATAAGATGCCCCTACGTGCTAGAGGTCGCAGAAAAACTCTGACACCATCTAAGTACGCCGCCCTGCTGTTTGGTGGTGATTCGCAGGGCATTGGCAGCCCTGCGGGTTTCGACGACGACGCCCAAGAACGGGACCAAGGGTGGGGGATTTGGGAGTGGATAGTGGAAGTGAGTCAGACGTCGGTGATGAAAATGAAGAAGGGCATCTGTCTAGTGAAGAGGAGGGTGATGATGATGATGTGTTGTATCGCGATCATGGCAGCGATATTTCAGACGCTGAAGCAGACACAGACGACATTCCGATCCCTGGCATGCCTTCGTTTGAGTGGTCTGACGGGGCCCAGTTCAATCCTGGTACGTCAGGTACAACTGATGACTGGTCCTGTGACGAAAACTCTAACGAAAGCGAGATCTTCCTCGAATATGGAGTCTGGTAAAATCCACTACCGAACCAAGAAGACCATCTAGAAGCCCGACTTGGTAGTGGACTACACCAACAACATGCGCCTGGTGGACAAGTCTGACTGTCAACTGTCAGGCGTTGAGTGTCTGAGGAAGACTGTGAAGTGGTATTACAAGCTCTTCCTCCACCTAGTTGACATCACGATGCTCAACGCCTACAACTTGTGGTTGGTGAAGAGAGAGATGGCCCCAAACCAGAAACTAAAATTCCCGGAGTTTGTGTACAACGTTGCATATCAACTCCTGGAGAAGTATGGCATCCCCACTCACAGACGTACGGCATGGCGTGGGGATCACGTCCCTGACCGCATCCAGCTGGGGGTTGAAAGACACTACCCAACCAACACCGAGCTGGTTGGCACTCGTCACAGGCAGGTGCAGTGCCACGTCTGCAGCACCAGTGTCAGGAAACCCCACGTACCCAAAAGAGTCACCTCAATGTGCGCCGAGTGCAAAGTTGCACTCTGCTTGGGTGACTGCTTCAGGGACTACCACATGTATAAAAACTACTGAGTGCCGCCCCCTGCCCTGGACTCGCGCCCTACCTTACCTGACCTGACGAAATTGATCACGCTACCTCATAATGTTACATATATATTATATAATGTATAAGTTCCAAAGATGTCCCTGTGATATGGCTTTTTACATTATAATATAATGTAAAACGCCATATAACAGGGACATCTTTGGAACTTATACAATTATATTATAATTGTATCTTTCATTATTCACGCTACCTCATAATGTTAGATATATTATATAATGTATAAGTTCCAAAGATGTCCCTGTGATATGTCTTTTTACATTATATAATTGTATCTTTCATTATTTAGTTTATAATTTTCAAAGATTTCCATGTAATATGCCTTTTTTTTTAGTATATCAATATATATGTTTGTTATAGCCAAAGTAATGTGTATATATTTTCTAACCTCAAATGAATTGTACAAAAATAATTGTTTCAATAAATCCTGTCAAACCTACTAAGATAATAAAAAAAAAAAAAAAATAAATAAAAAAAAAATACAAGGTCATGTCATTCTATTCTTACAATATGATATATTCTATGAATATTTCATATTGTTTGAATACAATGGCATGATCTTGTAAACAAAATTTGTTATCAAAATTTATCTAAACATTATAAAACCTTCCCCATAACCCCCTCTGCAACCAGAACAGCTAAAAAAGAAGGGATCAGTCGCAACAACATCAACAATAAAGCAGCAACAACGGCCAAGAACAAGGACATCAAACAACAAATACAGGTAGGGGTGGGAGGGGGGCAAGGGGGAGCCACAACCTGTCCCCATCTCACGCGCTCACACACCATCAGCCGCTCACGGCGCACAGCTGATCACCACACCGCCAGACGTACGATGAACAGTAACAGGAAAATATGTATAGTGTGCGATATTGGATTCAGCAAAAGGAGTACAACGTCACAATGTAGTAGATGTAATGAAACAGTACACGATCGATGTACTTACGTTACTAGCCGAAAAGAAGTGGAATGCGATAAATGTAGGGAAGTAGCTATTAACCCGTGGAGCCCCGGCTAGTTTTGTAATGTTTGTTCACCAGAACCCGGCTGGTTTTCAAAAAATGGTTTTATTCCAGAAACAATAGCGAATGGGTTAGGAATGAAGGAAAAACCACGAAAAACCGCTCAAAAAGCTTAAAAAATGGTCCTACAGAGCCCCCGAAAACGTATTTTACAGGAGTAAAAAATTGAAGGCAATTACCCCAAAAAAACAGGTTATTGCGCGCTCACGCGCACGCACGTGGACTTTGAGAGTTTTCAACCATCGGCACGGTTGCATGGGATACGTACACAGTTCCCATACAAATCTGAGCCCTTTTGAGTGGCTACACCTGAGGTTACGGTCGGCGCAATTAGGGTGACGCGTCAGGCGCGTCGCTGGGGCTGTGCGTTACATACATCGCCGACGCGTCAGACGCGTCACTGGGGCTGTACGGGTTAAAGGTCCTAAAATCATTTGTGAAATATGTGAATCACTCATAACAAGAAAACAAAGGATCCTAAACTGTGTTAAGTGTAAAACTGTAGCTCACATGAAGTGCATCTCTAAGAAGACCAACAGTGAAGAACGGGAATTCCTATGCAACATATGTGCCTTGCTTTCATTACCGAATATTAATGTAAATGAACCAATAGTATTAACAACTCAGAATCCAGCCAGGACACATTCAAAATCAAAGATGAATACAGAGTGTTCACCAACAAAGGGCTCCATCTTATCCACATTAATGCCAGATCAATGTACCATAAATTGTCAGAAATTAACTTCTTAGCTAATAAGGCCAAAGCTTCAATAATTGCAATCACAGAAACCTGGCTGGATTCAAGTATAAACGATGGTGAAATAAACATTCAAGGGTTCAATATGGTTAGGAATGATCGCAATAGGCATGGGGGAGGAGTATGTCTGTATGTAGAAAACAACCTCACACACACAACTAGGACCGACCTCCATGTAGAAAATCACGAAGCTCTGTGGATCGATCTACACCTGCCGAGGACAAGACCCATCACAATTGGGGTATGCTATAGGCCACCAAACGACACACAATTCTTGACCAAATTTGAACGAACTTTGTCATCGCTAGACCCTCGGAATGAATCCATTATACTAGGGGATTTTAACCTGTGTTACAAACAACGAAATGATAGGCTTATACGAGAATATAGGCATATACTGACAATGCACAATCACAAACAACTCATCACAACCCCCACACGTATCTCTGAGAACACTGCCACAATAATAGACCACATAAACTGTAACAGAGAGGACAAAATATCCCAATCAGGGGTTATACAGACTGGGATAAGTGATCACTTCGTCACATATTGCACACGAAAAACCACAAAAATTACCCTAGAGAATCACAAGGTTATCAAAACAAGGTCACTCAGAAACTACAATAAAGAAACATTTCTGGACATTTTATGGAATACAGACTGGTCTCCAGTGTTTGGAAGTACAAACGTTAATGACGTATGGGTTGGCTTCAGAACCATCATCACAAACATTCTAGACGAAATAGCTCCTCTGAAAGACATACGAATTAAAGCAAGGTCAGACCCATGGATCAACAATGACATACTACACCATCTGGAACACAGAGACAATCTGTTAAAAAGGCTAACGAAACATGAGTTCAACAGGGCCAGGAATAAACTAAGTAGGAAAATAAAATCAGCAAAAACGAATTATTTTCACAATAAGGCAGAGGAATATCAGAATAACCCAAAGAAACTATGGAGGCACCTAAAACAACAGGCTACAGCAACAAGACAAGGGATTCGTCTAACACTAATAGTGCTCTCACCATTAATGATCAGGTTTGCCACGATAAACGACAAATTTC
Organism: Paralithodes platypus; assembly: GCA_032716605.1. Lineage (NCBI taxonomy): Eukaryota > Metazoa > Arthropoda > Malacostraca > Decapoda > Lithodidae > Paralithodes > Paralithodes platypus. Next base: position 10,101,815 of record CM064480.1, read on the forward strand.
AACCTACTTCAACTCCTTCTTCACCTCCATAGCAAACACACTTGCACAGAACCTACCTCAACCTCTCAATAAATACACAACAACAACGGCCACCTTTCGAAATTTCTACAGAGATAGAGACATACACCCGAACACATTTGGATTGCAAAATGTTACACCAAAATACACTTTTGACGAGCTGTCTAACCTAAATGTACATAAAAGCACAGGACCAGACAAAATTCCTGCCAAATTTTTACGAGATGGAGCCATTGGTATAGAAGGCCCCCTAACCCACATCATCAACTTGTCAATTAACACCAACACTGTACCTGCTGAACTGAAGGAAGCTATTGTAACCCCTCTATTCAAGAAAGGAAATAAACTAGAAGTTGGTAACTACAGACCAGTTAGCATATTATGTATTGTATCTAAAATCCTTGAAAGAGCGGTATACACCCAAATTGAACACTACCTCAAACAAAATGATCTATTCTATAAGTTTCAATCAGGTTTCAGATGCATGTACTCGACAGACTCCTGTCTCATCCACTTAACGGATCACATTCGTAAAGAAATGTCTAAAGGTAACTACACCGGTATGGTTCTTCTTGATCTACAAAAAGCGTTTTACACAGTAGACCATGATATCCTATGTAATAAACTACAAGCAATGGGCATAGGGTCTGTGAACTGGTTTAAATCTTATCTTAGTGGTAGAACCCAAATTGTCAAAATTGATGATAATATATCTGATCCTATGCCAATTAACTGTGGGGTCCTGCAGGGAAGCATCCTTGGTCCCTTACTCTTTCTCTGTTATGTGAACGACATGGAACTGAGCATCTCATGTAAATTATTACTGTATGCACACGACAGCGTGCTTCTGGTTTCAGGAAAAGACCCAATAAGTATTGCCGCTTCACTTTCCAAAGAAGTAGAATCATATAGTGAATGGCTCTGAACCTAGGACCCAGATCACATGTTGGCCAGGAACAACTTCAGTCACTAGGTATGCTCAATGTCTCTGACAGGGCCAAACAAATCAGGCTCACTAATGCCTTCAAAATTTTCTATGACAGAGCTCCAGATTATCTAAAGAATGATTTTGTTAAAGCAAATGAGAGGAGTGGACATAATACAAGAAACAGGATGTTTAATTTTAAGGTCCCGAGAATCCAAGGACAGGGTAAGCAAACATTCTTCTTCACCGCCATCAAAGACTGGAACGACCTACCCCAGTCAGTCCGTGAAAAGAGAACACTGTATTCCTTCAGACGTAGCCTGAAGGAACACCTGAACCGGACAACTGCAAGAAGGGAGCACCAAGCTTATGTCTACTACTAAATGTGACATAAGAGATAGACAAACCAAACTGAAATTATTACTGATTACGGATTACTGATATTTACTATATATAACCCCCTAGAAATATTTTCTCTAAAGTATCTATTTCTTTATCCTCCCCATTTTTCCCCAGCTAACCTAATCCCACAAGGACCCCAATGGAAATACGCCTAACAGCCTTATTGGGCTATCCTTAGTTGGAATTATGCAAGGCTGGTACATATTTGTAACATACTATGTACTATGTGGTACCAACTCTGTAAATTGCTAACTGAATAAATATTATTATCTCTTGGATTCGATCCCACTACCCTACCACACTTTGAGTTTTCCAGTCCGCGACCTTACCAACCATGCCACAGGAGCTCATACCAAATGTCACTCAAAACTTTGTGTCTACAATCGAAATGACAATATACATACAAAAATGAATTATCCCACCAATTTACGTTTGTAAATTGATGGGATTATCAATTATATCATGCAAAGGTTTATAAAAGTTTGTCACTGTCAAAAATTTGTAATTATATAACTATTTTGTCAAAAATTGCCCAAACACTCAGCAAAATTGCCCCTCTCAGTGTGACTCCAGTCATTATCACACGGTCAAGTGGTCAGTAGGTGACCCTTCCCTCTCCCTCCAGCCACAGCACCTTTGTCTGGGAACAAAATTTGTAAAAATACAATAATGCATAAAAAACTCTTCACAAATACATTTGTATTGTATAATATTGTAAATAATAATGAATAATAACTGTGTGGGTGTCGAAAATTGCTCAACCATCTTTCTTATATCTCGCCTACGCCCTTACGCGCGTATATTGGATTATACATAGTCATGACTGTCATACAAATACTTGCAGTAGGTCTCGAATATACATTTAGATTGCATATTAATTGGAAATAAATAAATATAAGTTTTCTGGTGGCAATCTACCCTTTCGCAAGTGTCAGGCAACACCAGTCTATATTTAGCTCTCTATCAAAAGAGGTTAACTGCCGATGTTTACTGACCACCCTCGTTTCTGGTCTATAATATAGTACTTTATTTACAGTCAATGGCCTACATATTTCTGTGGTACTTCACATGTGTCTAAAATGCAATGTATGCTTGCATAAAAATGCAATTCTGAAAGCCATTTATATGTACGACATACGCATGTCTCACTTTCTCTCTCTCTCTCCATTCCTGACTCATGTTATTGTAGACCTCTGGGTGGCAACGAACCCCAGACACCTGCTAGACATAAGGTTCAAAATCCCAAGACATCCATACGCCTCGGGTGCCTCCACAATTATCACACAGCTGCGTATGTTTCTTGATAGAGATCTCCCTGCCTTGCCTCTCTCCACGACTCACTCCCTGCAAGCGGGCCTGTCAGTAACTTCTACTACCCACCAAGCGGGTGGTTTTACCCTAAAGGACCTTGTTTCCGTGCTTTTTTTTCATGCATAAACAAGAGCCAGAGCGTAATACAATTATGTATCCCTGAAAGGGTGATAATTGAGCTTTCCAATGACACCAGAACCATCCTTCTACGACCACGCGTTCTCATGCAACGATCGTGCAAGACGAAGGAAAAATCCCTAAAATACGGTAATTTCCTTACATAATTCCCTGGGTAGCGAGGCAGTGAGTGTGGGTGTGTGTGGAGTTGGGCCCAGTGCAGGCGCGGGAGCCGTGCCGAACGGTCAGAGCCGACCTATGCTCCTCCCGCCGCTCGTCCCTCTCTCAGAGCCAAATATTGCTCAAAATTGTACACCGCCTGAAGTCGGTCCCCGCCACATAGTCCTTTCTTCTCTAGACCGACTTAAGTCCGGTGCCGCCAGACAAGGGTTAAGAAATTTTGAGTTAATAATAGTTTCAAAACATTTAGATATGAAAGCAATGAGAGCAATTGGATGCAGGTTGGAGGGTTGAGAATGGTCACTCTTCATTGGGACAGGTTGAATAATAACAAACTTCCAGCAAGAAGGAAAGATGTTAGAGGAAAGACAGAGACAGAATAGTTTGCCTAGGCAGGTAGTCAGCAAGGAAGAACAGGATTTGAGTACAACAGGAAGAACAATATCCAGTCTGTACACCTTCTTAGTATTAAGTCCAAGGAGGGCAGAAAGTACATACTTAGAAGAGATTATTACATTAGACATAAGTAGGTGAGAGGGGGGTGGAGAGGGAGGAATAGTGCTGGAATCATCCAAGGTAGAGTTTTTAGCGAGCGTTTGACCGAAGAGTTCAGCTTTGTCAGAGGAAAAAGTGACGGTAGTGCCATCAGTGGAGAAGAGGGGGGAAAGACGTGGAAGTAAAATTGGTGGAGAGGTACTTGGCTAGCTACCAGCAAGCTTAGGGAGAGCTAGAGTTTGAAAAAAAAATGTTCGATGAAAGAGTTTTTAGCTAGTCAAAGAACATATTCGGCTTGATTCTGGGCAGACACATATAAAGCATGAAATTATTGAGTTTGAAGGTGAGCTGATGGTCCCCCTCCACCACACATAAAAACCTTTGTCAGTTGTCCACCTACTAGTCTATATTTATATTCTAGCTAACACTGTAGTCTCCAGTTACTCTCGAAGCTTTGCTATTTTCTCCGGTTTGGGGTTTTAATACTTTCCCATGATAGTGAGATGGTTAATCAGGTGTCAATGTCATTGATGATGGTGAGCTTTAAAATGTACAGACGAGCAGATTGGTATGCAATATGTAATTACGTGCCAAAAATTGAACAACCCTAACATTTAAGATGTAGCACAAAGATGAAGAGGAAGAAAACTTGATCCAAAAAAAACGAAAATAAATAGAACGAGGTGGAAGAGGAGGATAAACAAAATAAATATAAATAAGAGAGGCACAATGTTAATATTATAGATAAGAAGTTAAAGGCAAACTAGGAACTATACTTGATGAGGAAATAATATGATTATATGAAGGCGAGGTTAAGAAGAAAAAAACAAACATAAGAGACGAATAAAGTGTAATTATACAAATAATATTAAGCAGAAACAAGGAAGGTGAAGAAAAGGGGGAAGGGATAACTAGTAAAGGAGAAGCCCAATTTGAAGAGAGTGACAAGATAAAAGGTTGGAGGAAAAAGATGTCTGGCGCAAAAGTTGGACGAACGATGTAAACAAAACTGTTTGGGGGAAGATCAAGTCACACTAGAGAAGGGAAAGGTTATAATGATGTAGTACCAACGAGCACAATACTAATGTGATTTGTATTTTTAGAGTGATATATGCAAAGTTGGTTGACAGGAGAGTAGAATTGGTTCGTTCAAAATATTAATCTCTGTAAAGTGGTTGTTTCACTGAACTATAATAGTTGCCATTGAATTGAGAGGCTAATTTAGAAAACACAAATGGTTTAAGACAAGTTTTGTATGGGGCAGATTAACAATAATGGTCTAATATGTTAGTATTAATATTAGTATTAATAATTGATGTTGTAGTACTATATCTACATTTACAGTGGATAAATTACAGCCAATCGTATCAAACCAGGTTTCTATTCACATGATCTTCCCTTAATGTACAGTTTATTTGGGTCTCACTCTGTTCTCGGTTTGGACAACTAAAATATAAAGGGCTCTGCAAAGCATGAATGATGCTTACGGGTTCAGTAATCCACTTTGGATGTTACTCCTGTCATAGGCTACCTATCAGTAAGCTATTAATTATGGTTGCAGAGAAACCGTCTAACCCGACTAAGCAAACTATTGTAGATCGACCTGTCCTCATTGTATTGAGATATAATAGCTTGTACTAACTGTATTACTTAAGCTTAAAATCACTGTTCTACTAGGGTAGGAATAATTCGACAGTTGTTTGAAAGTTCGAGTTTTTATTTAACAAAATCCTAAGGAAACCATAATACGCATAGCAACTGATTATCTGTTCGGGCCAAGATGGGTTCAAACTGTATTGTTAAATACCTATAACTGTTCAGTATAGATTGACTTCGGAATTGTTACATTCCCATTACAATCATGGACAATCGCTTTTCAGAGTTTTGATCCACTTCAATTCCGAACAAAAGGCACATAACTACTTGTGACGCCTGCCAGCGTTGGCAGAATCGCCTCCCGGTAGCCACTAGCACTCGCCAGGGCAGTGAAATGGGCTACAGTCTGTCTACAATGCTTGTTGCGACCGGGGCTCGTATAAAACAAGGGCTCTTAATCATTGGACTAGGAAAGCACACAGCCACAACGGTAACACTAGATCCAACCCCTGAACTTATAATGCCGGCGCACAAAAACACCTATACCCTCCAGAGTTAAATCTGCGATAACGGGGTATCCTATAACTCAGTATAAGTGCACTACTACTACAGGCTGATGATCTCTGATACAGCCTGATCACAACAACATACAATTACGGTAATAAGGTATACTAGGAAAAGATAGAGATCTTAATTAAATCACTCCAATGATTGAATGCAAACTAGAAGAAAGTATAATTATTTAAAGTTACTCTAAACAATAATGAACTGTCACTCCTATACTAAAGAAAGTGAACGAAAGTCCCAAAGCATCGAGCAGGAATCTTCTGAAGAAAGTCTGATGCTAGGTTAAGATGATCGTATCGGATTTTGAACTGTAGTATAAAGCAGGAACAGGATATGACAATTGTAAGGACATATAGGGTTAACTGGCATGGGAATAATAACTGCGCAATAGTAGGAACTCAAACAGCAAAAGAAGTACTTCCTCATCAACGAAACAGCCTACTAGGGTTGTGCAACTCAACAACAACCTAGACTTATGCCGTGAATAATAATGCATACATAACAGAAAGAGTTTATAATCTAAATCTGGTGTCTGCTAGGCGAATAAAGTCTAGCTGGGATGTAGTAGGCTAGGAAACAATGGCTGAGCAAGCGGCTCATAGCCTAGCGAAGTCCTTAAGGCTGTGCGGCCAAATTACGTTAATTGACGGGGTGCTCTCTTGAGAGATCCAGATCGCTAGTATCTGGTTCTCTCCTGGCAACCCTCTCAAAGTCAAAGCAAACGAGTTAGCACAGTGTTGGGTGGCAGAGGCAAAAGCCCTCACTCGCAACACAGTGCTAAACTCACAAGGTACACAGTCAGAAAGACCACCTAGGCTTCCCACGTCTCCGTTGCGATTGTACAGGCTCAACAAAACCTAGTACACATGGAAATCACAACACCAGTAGCCTTATCCCAGTCTAGCATTAAATCCCCCAGCAGACCACCACGATACAGGAAGGGAGACACCGTGAGTGTGTCAAACCTCTACAGACAAAATTGGTAACCCTGCCAAAATGCCTAACTAAACATGTGTTATCTGAGAGCTTCAGCATATAATACGATGGCCGATATATGAAATCGTGCAGAACCAAAAGGAAGTTATGATATTAAATAGAGTAGAAGAATGAGAGGTAAGAAGTTGAGAGAGAGAGAAAGTGCTCTATAGGTAGAAGTCGGAAGACAGGGGGGCAAGGGACATGTGAAGGGTATGCTAGTCAGGAAAGCTCTGAGGAGAATAGCTGCTCTGGACCCCTCCAGGATCCCACACAAAGGCACGGTGGTCAGCCAATCACAGGCCGCTACGTCACCCGGCAGCAGGCCTGCAGAAGGCGCCAGGAACCACCAGCCAATCAAAACCGAGAGAAAAGACCACGCGGGCGAACAACTCCTCCGGGAGGGAGGAGGAGGAAAAGAAACACTCACCTCCCCCACCCTGCTCGCTCGCTCTCTCTCTCTCTTTCACTACAATGCATCTTATGTTCAACTCATGATATAAAATACAATGCATTGTCACAGGCGAAAACAAAGACCACTTCTACCCTGCCTGTGACATGACGATTCACAAGAAAGAGTAACATTGTAGACAGACTGTAGCCCATTTCACTGCCCTGGCGAGTGCTAGTGGGTACCGGGAGGTGATTCTGCCAACGCTGGCAGGCGTCACACCCCGCCCAAGATATAGGACGCTCAACATTAGGCGAGCACGATATCTGACAAGGCAGAATGCCGACAAGACCCGTCACACATAGCCACTCCGCCAGAAATGAAAATGCAAAGCTCAATCTTACATAAAACAACATATCAACATAAAGAAAATCTTATAACCCCTCCCAAACATAATAGTATAATTTTAGCCTGCTATGATCCCAGAGCGAGCTTCACAGAAAGACAGGTTCAACTTAGGACTTTAGCTATAACATAGGCAACTTACAATTAACTATCAAAAGAAAGTGTTTTTATGTGATTTTTGATTTTTTTTAATATGTTTATGGCGGCTGCACTTACAGGGGCAAGCCTATTTTACTCCACTCTCAACACACACTGACTGAACGGCGAGGGTTCTCCTGCAAACAAACCCTCCCGTGACAAACAATCAGCCAAAACATTATCAGTGCCCTTAGCATGCCACACATCCAACTTGTGTCCCGGCAGCACAACAACACCTGGCACTGATAAACTGCCCAGTTCATCACAAGACTGGCATTTCTCTTCACTCTTTCCGGCAACGGGGCCTGCCAATAACCTTTCACTAGTTCTACCTTCGTGATAGGCGATGTAGCCCCGAGGCGGTCTATGGTGTCGTCAACTCTCGATAAGGTATAGGCGTCTGTCAGGGATAATGCACACACACTCTCGCAATCAACACACTCACTGATCTTGCCACTTAACACAGGCTGCCAAGTTACAGGCAACGACCACTCACGACATTCCTTATCCCTCAGACCCTTGGGCAACACGTAATCCAGCTCTGCTTGCACCACAGGCTGTCGAGCAGGATTTATACGGTAGGGAGCCAATTTGAACCTTGCACTGTCTCCAGCCTCCATGTCGGATTCTACTTCGTACATCAGGCCTGGAGAATGAACAAACATGCGAAAGTACTGCCATAGCCTAGTAAACAACTGCCTTGCACTGTCTCCACGAACAACATGCCTAGTGCCCTCCCACAACCCAGCCGAGACCGCAGCTTCTAACCTGTAGTCTCCCTCCTTCTCCACCTTCGTCCCTAGAACAGCCAGGTCATGAGAGGGACGATCAGTACCATCTGTGCAGTCACTCCCATAGTTCACAATTGCTAAGGCTTCCCCACCGATACCGTACATGCGCACCCCCGCATTCCTTTCGACTACATCTGCCTGCGCAGCATCACCGCATTTAGTGACGTGGCAAGATACAGTCGGTCTATGGTAGGGCTGTTGCATTCGACTAGAGCAGCATTGGGAGGCTATGCGACGACCGGGCACTTCTATGCCACAGCCAACCTTACCAATCTGCTCAAAGTCCTCCTTCTGACCACCACCCTTGGCAGCCATGGGTCGACCTTGACCTGACAACCATGTCCATGCCTCGTCGCCCACCTTGAACCACCGAAACAACGAGGCTAACGGTCTCCCAACATTCACGTGACCTGCCCGCTGAACATCTTGCACCGCCTGAGTTGTGAGGCTCAGCACGACCAGTGGGGTATGAACCGAGCTGGTGCTGGAGCGCTGCACACTGCTGCTCAGGCAGGTGCTCTAGCGCTTCCACAGCCACCAGACTCGTGTCCCCTGCCCACTGCTCCGCCGAGACATGATAATCCCTACTCTCCTCCACCTGTGCCCTACTGCCCCCCTCTCCTTCTCCACCTTGGCCGCTGCAGACCAACGCAGGGACAGTAGGCTGCTCAGGTGGTTGCCTCACAAACTCTTCCAACAGGTTCACATGACATGTTTCCCAGTCCTCGTGTTTGATCTCGACAGCACCATTACCACACTTCTGAACTAACGGATCCTCCAACTGCAGTTTACAAATACCTGAGGGAACCAACCTGTCTAGATGCTTCCGAAGCAACCCAAGTCCTCCCCCCAATATCAAACTGAGTAATCCTTTTTTCTCTCCGTGTGTAACGTTGCTGCCTCGGAGTCTCTTCCTGCCCTACCTCCTCACTAGCTGTGACAGGTCCTGGGGCTTCTCCAGACTCCAACAATGGTGCCAATACTGAGTTGCCAAGAAGAGCCGCTGGTACTAAACTCTTCAAACTGTTACCAACATTAGCCATCTTCTTCCAACCGTTCCTCCGTTGATCAGAAGACTGAGGAATAGGCTGTGACACTTTGGATGCAAGAGGTCTTGTAACAACGCACGCCATAGGTTGTACTTGACATTGCTCTACCCACTCCTGTTCCTCCCTACTCACGTCGGCCGGCTTCTCGGCAACGACTAAGGGTGAAACCTCAGAAGTAGGCACTGCGAAGTCGTTGCCGAGAAGGAGGGCGACGCCCCCAACAGGCAAGTTCTCCACAACACCCACATCCAACTCTCGTGTCACACCATCCACCTCCAGTTCCATCCTGACCAACGGGTATGACTTGACCGCATTGATACCCTGCACCACAACCACCCGTGCCACGTTTATTGGTCTAACAATAAAGTTCTTCATTAAAGTCTGAGAGGCACCCGTGTCTCGCAACAGCTCAACTCCATGCTTCTTACCAGCCCACTTCACGCAGCCATGCCCTCGATGGTCACAAAAGACATCGCGGACAGGGTTCGAGCCTTCCGGATTCTTCTCCACTGGCTGTGTCCCAGCCTCTGACGTTATACCCCGGGCAAACTCAGACGACTTCGGGGACACCCCAATGTTGCGAGCCAAAGACACAACTGCATTTTCAAATAAATATGGCAGTGCAATTGTTAAGAGCAAACCTGGTGGTCCCTCGGATATCCACCCCCGGCAGGGTTGGGTCGTTGACACAGGGCCCTCCCGGTCGTCATCATGCGACTGTGTCAAGAGCATTGCAACGTCCCAAAGCTGCTCGTCGGTGCAGCTTTTTTTTTAGTAATATAAGGGGACTTCACTCTAACATCAATTCTGTACACCAATTTCTTCAAGCAGAATCCCCTACTCTCCTTTTTTTGACAGAGACTCAAGTAACATCCACATCTGACACGTCTAGATTTAATTTTCCAGGTTATCAACTGCTCCAAAATTTCAGACCTAAGGGAGGTGTATGTTGCTTCGCAAAATCTGAAATTGCCCTGGAGGAGGTTACTAGTTTCAATTGTCCCTATTTTGATTATTCTATATACAAATTAATTTCTGCTGGTAAATTTAAATACATATGTTGCATCTACAGTTCCCCAAATACTCCTCCAGAGCAAAGTCTTTTTGATTCTCTGTCCTCACAACTCAGTGTCCTCAACTTAAATGCTTCTTCTGAAATCACTGTGTTGGGTGATTTTAATGTCCATAATGTTGAATGGCTCACTCATTCAGCCAGGACTGATGATGCTGGTCTTGAATGTGAGCTATTTGCAGACTCATTTAATCTCACTCAACTAGTCAACCAACCCACCCGTGTACCAGATAATCCTAATCATAATTCCCACCTACTGGACTTATTTTTAACAACCAATTCAGAAAATTATGATGTTACAGTGAGGTCCCCGCTTGGATCTTCTGATCACTGTCTGATACAGGCCACCTGTCTATCACCTACCACACCTTCCCACTCTGAACCTGTTTTGGACTAAATGGCATTATGATAGGGCAGACTGGGAGGGTCTTCAAGGTTTCTTTATTGATATTCCCTGGACCTCTTTCTTTTCTAATGATGCACACTCCACCTTGAGCCACATACAAGATTTTGTAAAAATTGCAATGGAAACTTTTATTCCTCATCAAAAGTACAGTAAAAGATCTAATTCACCTAAATGGTTTGACCATAATTGTGCTAGAGTAACTGAACAAAAAGCAATAGCCTACAATGCATACACAAGATCAAAAACACATGAAGCCTTTAATTACTTTAGAAACATCAGAAATCATGCCAAAACTGTATTAAACCTAACTAAATCAAACTTTCTCCACAAGCAGGCAAATAAACTTCTAAATAATCCAAATGATAACAAAATATTTTGGTCTACTCTTAACTCATTTAAATCCAACTTCACTACTGCTTCATCCATTCCACCATTAAAATCTCCGACTGGCAATCTTGTAAGTGACCCACGAGGTAAAGCTAACCTTCTTGCGGATATTTTCTCCACCAACTCAACCTTAGATGAAATAAATCAAGATGTCCCTGTACTTAATTTTAATTTGCCTGAAATTCCCTCACTTAAGATCCACACCAGACATGTCAAAACTATTTTGCAGAATCTCTCAGTAGATAAGGCTCCTGGTCCAGATGAAATTCCTCCAATAGTACTTAAGAATTGCTCCTTGGTGCTCGCTCCTGTATTGGCAAAATTTTTCCGTCTGTATACTCATACCTCATGTTTCCCAGTACCCTGGAAAGAAGCAAACATCCATCCAGTTCCTAAAAAAGGTGCCTCTTCAGATCCATCAAACTACAGACCAATAGCTATAACTTCCACTCTTGGAAAAGTCTTTGAAATTATATTAAATAATCACATAATTAAGCATCTTGAGAATAATAAATTAATCAGTGATAGGCAATATGGTTTTAGACGATGTCGATCAACTGCAGACATGCTTTGACTTCTTACGCATCAAATCAACCAAGCTACAGACCAACGTGGTGAAACACATACAATAGCACTGGATATATCAAAGGCATTTGATAGAGTCTGGCATCAATCCTTATTGTCAAAGATGTCACACTACGGCCTTGCATCATTAGTTCCACTAATTTCTTCTTATCTTCATAACAGAAAAATACGTGTAATGGTAGATGGTCTTTATTCTCAATTTCACTCAATAAATGCTGGTGTTCCCCAGGGATCAGTTTTGGCCCCAATTTTGTTCCTCATTCATATCAATGATCTCATATCTACCACTCATAATCCAATACATTCCTACGCAGATGACTCAACACTCCACAGTTCCTTCACATTTACCAATTCTTTCACCCAATCCGATCTTACAAATTCAAAAATAAACACTGCAATTTCTCTGAACCAGGACCTTTCTAGAATTAATGGGGACAAAAGAATCTAGTTTCCTTTAATGCACAGAAAACCAAGTACATTCAATTTTCTAACCGACAGAATCTCACTGACACCCTTATATATTTTAATGATGTAAATATTCCCACTTCCCCTAGTATTGACATTCTCGGTGTAACATTAACTACTAACTTGAGCTGGACACATTATGTTAGAAGCATTGCTAAGAATGCCTCTAAAAAACTGGGACTCCTGTACAGAGTTCGAGAATTCTTCACTGACGAGCAGTTGGCCGTAATATATAAAAGTCATGTGCGTTCTCAGATGGATTACTGTTCACCTCTGTGGGGTGGAAGTGGAGTGGTTGCATTGAGGCAGTTGGACAAAATTCAAAATAAAGCTATTAGATTAATCAATAACCCTGCAATCACACAGGACCTTCCTACATTATCCATACGAAGAACGTTGCATCCCTTGCATTATTCTACAGATATTTTCACAGTAATTCTTCCGAGGAACTTGCTTCAATTGTGCCGCCTCTCCACATCTTTCCCCGTAGAACTAGGGCAGCTGAGAGCGCCATGAATTTACACTTTCTCCTCCACAATGCAGAACTTCTGCATATCAGAATTCATTTATCCCCAGAGCTACTACTCTTTGGAATTCACTTCCCTCGAATTGCTTTCCACAAACTTACAATCTACAAATGTTTAAATCCAGTTGTTACAAACATTTTATGAATGGAGGATGCCTTTAGGCACATGGACCTTTTTGTTTTATCTGTTTTTCCTTCCTCCGTTCATTGTCTCTTTTAAAAAAAAAGAAAAAAAAAAAAAATTAGGTAGCTTGCTTGGACAGGCTCTTGCAAAATGCCCCTTCTCATGACAATGAAAACACTCTTAACTCCCCCTTGGGCTTCCCTTGAGATGGGGAAGAGCCCTGACCCGTCTTAAACGGGACGGTATTAGGTTTATGGTCAGACTTAGTATCGTTGCTCTTGTTGTAATGGTTATATGGTGTATTACCGATTCGGGGGGGGGTGGAGTGTTGCGCCCCTTGTTACCTGCATCGTTCCGTTGTGCAGACCCGCACCCACGAATCAGTGACATCCGAAGGTCAGCCATCTCAGCTGCCTCCTGAAGAGTTCTTGGATTTTTCTCTTTAAGATTCAACGTCAGATCGCTGCCCGTACACTTAAAAAATTGTTCTAGAAGCATCAGCTGTTTCAACTCTTCAAACGTCGATGCCTTCTCAGAACGCAGCCAGTTTCTAAATGCATCAGACAGATCCCGGGCATGCTCAAGAAAGGTGCACTCACGACCCTTCGTTACACCCCGGAACTTCAATCTGTACGTCTCTGGTTGTAACTCATATGCCCGCAGGACAGCCTCCTTCAATACCTCTTAATCGATGCACGACTCCAAGGGCAACGCATCATATGCCTCGAGTCCTTTGCCAACCAATCTAGAGGAAACAAGGGCTGCCCACTTAACCTCGGGCCATTGGTGCTCCCGGCACTTCTTCCCGAAACGCATATCAAATTCAGTGACACCCGGCTCATCAAATACAGGGACCAACTTGAGCAGGTGCGATAACGACTGATCAAGAACTCGATTCCCAGAACCGAGACGCTGCCCTGTCGACTCCACCCTAGATTTCTCAAGATCTATGTCTGCACAGTACTTCGTCTTTCTCTCTTCAGACTGAAGCTCAGCCTCACGTATGGCCTTTCTCTCCTCAGTCTCATATCTGGCCCTTCTCTCCTCAGCCTGAATCTTAGCCATCTCAAACTCCCACTGCTGCTGCAGCTGCATCTTAGCCATCTCAAGCTGGAAGAGCATATCTGCAGTTAAACCTTGAGAAGGAGATGCAACAATTGGAGACCCACCCTGTGACAAACCACGCTACCAGTGACTATCGGCCTGCGGGAACGTACCCGGCTCCGGAGCCCGAGGGGGCGCCATGGTAGGAGTCGAGTGGAATGGGGGCTGGGCCGAAGGTGCCCCAGCTCCCGCTCCACCCGAAGCCCCACGCACCCCGCCGAGCACACAGGCCACCAGGTCACCTCTCGACATGCTGCTAGTGCCCACATGCCCCATGACCGTGGCCAAACACTGGAGACCATACCGATCAATCCCCGACACCCGGTCAGCAGTAATAGGTATCTCCCGAAACTTCCTTGCATCCTCCTCACTAGCTATAACTCTAATGTCATCTAACGAAGCCCGCTGCTGCACCTCAGAGTCTGCTTCCCTTACTGTGTCCTCACTGTACATTGATCCGTCGTTCGACATAGTGTCCACCAAAAATTCTCAACGTTTATATAAAAAAAAATAGAAGTACCTAAACTCTTATGTAGCACTATTCACTCAAAAAATGCTTGAAGACTCTTAAGTGTTGTACTACTTGCCAAAAAAATTCCATGTGTCCACTATATTCCTTTAAACAAAAACAAATGACCACAACACTCCTGGAATATTTCTCTAAGTTCACAAAATCCTAAGCAAGGTCGCCATTTGTTACGACAGGGGCTCGTATAAAACAAGGGCTCTTAATCATTGGACTAGGAAAGCACACAGCCACAACGGTAACACTAGATCCAACCCCTGAACTTATAATGCCGGCGCACAAAAACACCTATACCCTCCAGAGTTATATCTGCGATAATGGGGTATCCTATAACTTAGTATAAGTGCACTACTACTACAGGCTGATGATCTCTGATACAGCCTGATCACAACAACATACAATTACGGTAATAAGGTATACTAGGAAAAGATAGAGATCTTAATTAAATAACTCCAATGATTTAATGCAAACTAGAAGAAAGTATAATTATTTAAAGTTACTCTAAACAATAATGAACTGTCACTCCTATACTAAAGAAAGTGAACGAAAGTCCCAAAGCATCGAGCAGGAATCTTCTGAAGAAAAGTCTGATGCTAGGTTAAGATGATCGTATCGGATTTTGAACTGTAGTATAAAGCAGGAACAGGATATGCCAATTGTAAGGACATACAGGGTTAACTGGCACGGGAATAATAACTGCGCAATAGTAGGAACTCAAACAGCAAAAGAAGTACTTCCTCATCAACGAAACAGCCTACTAGGGCTGTGCAACTCAACAACAACCTAGACTAATAAATGCCGTGAATAATAATGCATACATAACAGAAAGAGTTTATAATCTAAATCTGGTGTCTGCTAGGCGAATAAAGTCTAGCTGGGATGTAATAGGCTAGGAAACAATGGCTGAGCAAGCGGCTCGTAGCCTAGCGAAGTCCTTAAGACTGTGCGGCCAAGTTAAGTTAATTGACGGGGTGCTCTCTTGAGAGATCCAGATCGCTAGTATCTGGTTCTCTCCTGGAAACCCTCTCAAAGTCAAAGCAAACGAGTTAGCACAGTGTTGGGTGGCAGAGGCAAAAGCCCTCACTCGCAACACAGTGCTAAACTCACAAGGTACACAGTCAGAAAGACCACCTAGGCTTCCCACGTCTCCGTTGCGATTGTACAGGCTCAACAAAACCTAGTACACATGGAAATCACAACACCAGTAGCCTTATCCCAGTCTAGCATTAAATCCCCCAGCAGACCACCACGATACAGGAAGGGAGACACCGTGAGTGTGTCAAACCTCTACAGACAAAATTGGTAACCCTGCCAAAATGCCTAACTAAACATGTGTTATCTGAGAGCTTCAGCATATAATACGATGGCCGATATATGAAATCGTGCAGAACCAAAGGGAAGTTATGATATTAAATAGAGTAGAAGAATGAGAGTTAAGAAGTTGAGAGAAAGTGCTCTATAGGTAAAAGTCGAGAGACAGGGGGTCAAGGGACATGTGAAGGGTACGCTAGTCAGGAATGCTCTGAGGAGAATAGCTCCTCTGGACCCCTCCAGGATCCCACACAAAGGCACGGTGGTCAGCCAATCACAGGCCGCTACGTCACCCGGCAGCAGGCCTGCAGAAGGCGCCAGGAACCACCAGCCAATCAAAACCGAGAGAAAAGACCACGCGGGCGAACAACTCCTCCGGGAGGGAGGAGGAGGAAAAGCAACACTCACCTCCCCCACCCTGCTCGCTCGCTCTCTCTCTCTTTCCTTCACTACAATGCATCTATGTTCAACTCATGATATAAAATACAATGCATTGTCACAGGCGAAAACAAAGACCACTTCTACCCTGCCTGTGACATGACGATTCACAAGAAAGAAAGTACAACATGGTAGACAGACTGTAGCCCATTTCACTGCCCTGGCGAGTGCTAGTGGCTACCGGGAGGCGATTCTGCCAACGCTGGCAGGCGTCACATGTTGTACTTCTTTCTTGTGAATCGTCATGTCACATATGTCATATAGGAGTGACAGTTCATTATTGTTTAGAGTAACTTTAAATATACTTTCTTCTGGTTTGCATTAAATCATTTGAGTGATTTAATTAAGATCTCTTATCTTTTCCTAGTATACCTTATTACCGTAATTGTATGTTGTTGTGATCAGGCTGTATCAGAGATCATCAGCCTGTAGTAGTAGTGCACTTATACTGAGTTATAGGATACCCCGTTATCG
This sequence comes from Paralithodes platypus, assembly GCA_032716605.1. Taxonomy (NCBI): domain Eukaryota; kingdom Metazoa; phylum Arthropoda; class Malacostraca; order Decapoda; family Lithodidae; genus Paralithodes; species Paralithodes platypus. The sequence goes on from CM064480.1 coordinate 10,118,593, forward strand.
CAGATTTAACTCTGGAGGGTATAGGTGTTTTTGTGCGCCGGCATTATAAGTTCAGGGGTTGGATCTAGTGTTACCGTTGTGGCTGTGTGCTTTCCTAGTCCAATGATTAAGAGCCCTTGTTTTATACGAGCCCCGGTCGTAACATACTGTATATTCACAATGGTTGACAATACTATAATCTAATTCTCCCTCAATGTGTTCTTGAAACTTTAACAATATTAGGACCTATTATTTGATCAATATGTACTCGAATCACCTTGACAATATCAGAAATCATTATTCAATTACATATTCTTAAATCACCATAACCATAATATACATAACTAATTAATCAATAGGTATTTACATCACCTTGACCATACTATACTCTATGCAACTCAACTTTGCCGCCGGCCTCTGAAGCAGATACGAGACCGCGCCTGTGATTGGCTGGCAATGACATCAAGCCCTAGACATTAAAGGTTCCAGAATGTCCAGAGTTTGTATTATATGCACTTATCCTTGACGTTGTGGTTACAATTTAGCCAAATTATTATAATAGAAAGTAGCATACAAACCCCTTTTGATATTTCGCATACAATACAATGAGCATAATATTTAGACACCGCCGAAAAGATGGAAATGCAGTGTATAAATATAAAACAAACCACCTCCTGGCAATACTGCACTGGCCCGGCGGCGTCTTTTAAACTCTCAAATATTATCCTATTTGTGTCTGTATGTGCAGATATAATTATTATCTATTCATGTTTACCTTTCGTTGCCTTCGTGCTATTGTTCATAAGGTCGCAGAGTATGGTAAGTAAAGGAATAACATATAAAATATAGCCTATGACGGAACATGAGGATATCACATTATCGTATGAATTAATTCAGCTTTTCTTTTATATTTCATATATATTAATTATATTAGATAGGATTAGGTAATTCTAATGGTGTGATAAATGATATCCGAACCTTAAGAGCTATAAAATACCACATGGAACACATAAAATCGTAAGATATAATACTGTAAACACAAGCAAGGTAAGAATTTGCGTCACAGTCTATTTTAAATGTGTGCGAAGTCAAGCACGGCCTGTGATTCGCTAATACGCACGGGCCCGAGCCAGTCAGCCTTCCCTCTAGCTTAATTCCCCTGTTTATCAATTCTGTATCTCCTTGTTTTTACTTTACGATATATACGTTATTATTGTGTTTCAAGTTATATTTAATAGCGCTTTAGAATCGGATAGCACTCTAATTTATTATAAAATCATTAACATTTCTTAAACGTATCTAGTTTAATTAATAAATAAGGAATAATAAAGATAATGACTAAATTATCAGCTCTGCCTCTCCTATTGGCCAGATAGCCAATCACAGGCGCGGTCTCGTATCTGCTGCAGAGGCCGGCGGCAAAGTTGAGTTGCATAGAGTATAGTAAACTATTACTCAATCAACGCGTTCTTTAATCCCCTTAACAATATTAGACACAATTACTAAATTTTACAGAAAATTATATCACCTTGACAATATCAGAACGCTATGTTAACCTTAAACATGTAAATTATTATTAAATCAAATATATCCTTAAAACTACTAGACTACCGGTATATTTGTATGCGCAATCGAAAGCATTGTGTCGACGAGGTGAATATCTAATTAATAAATGTTGTGTCCTTTTAATATAAAGAGTGTTTCCATATGGTCCGGAAATAGTTCCCCTTTCTAACTATTTCTCCAGCTAGGTCTGTCTCAAAGCAAATCCTACCTTTCTATTTCACATGATTAGTAAACTTCATTACTTAAGTAACCCTTTTACTCTCAGTCCTAGACTTCCGGAGAACTTGTCTCAGTTACATAAACTTAGTAAACTAATGTATTTCTAGTATTTAATCCGAAAACTCCCTGGTTATCACCTTCCAAAGTGATGATGACCGTAGTAGTGATGATGGTAAGAGTATTAGTGATGATGGTAAGAGGAGTAGTAGTGATGACTATAATAGTAGTACTGTTGATGATAGTTATGGTGATAGTGACTAGTAGTGATGATGGTGACCCATCGCAGAGTTGGGTATGCCGTTTTGATTTTGAGCAAAACGGCACATATATATATATATTCTGACATACGGAGTCCTGTATGTTAATTTAAGAGTTAGAATTAGAGTTGAAGGAGTGTCAAACTACACAAGCGGCGAAGCAGACTAGCGAGCGAACCAGCGAGTGGGAAATCAGCTCGTCCGCATACCAACAAACAAGCCTTCACACCTGTCATAGAGGACTCTGCAAACTACTTCGATGACCCGACGCTATGACGTATGATCGACGCCAGGAGCCCCCATTGGACGACGCACCTGCTATGCAACTCGAGGAGCTATGATAGGGGCGCGCACCATCACTCGCCTCCTGATTCGTTCCTACACCATCATTGTTTAGTATATAAGACCCGAGTAGTGGGCATTCAAATCAGTCTCATTTGGAGTTGGGGAAGGTGAACTTGCAGCTGGAGGAAGACGGGGTGAAGTATTATAATGGGTTTGTGACTGTCAGTCAGATTATATAAGTGTGTGTAAGGGTGTTCGGTGTAAACACCTACGTTATGTTGGTTAGTGAGATATGTGATTGGGAATTAACGTTAACGCTACTATTATGTACGTAACTATTTGATTGGGAATTAACGTTAACGCTACTATTATGTACTTAACTATTTGATTGGGAATTAACGTTAACGCTATTATTATGTACTTAACTATTTTAGTAGACTAACTTGTGGACTAAAGCAACTCTTTAAGTAATTGGGTTATGATGAAAGTAATACTATTATTTTATATTAATACTTACGAGTTCTTTCATTTTCTTTTAATTAAGCTTATATTGCTTAACGGTGCTTAGTACGGTGATGCTATTGTCTCATATTAGTAATATCGCCTTAGACTAACATGGCTGTGTTAATATTACTTCTAATGATTTTCTAAGCTGAAGAAAATTCTTTTAGCTTCAAAATATTATTTTGCTTTTCATATTATTTCAGTGAGACCTGAATCGAATCTATGAAGCGATCCTGTAACTTTATTTACTCATAATCAAACCTCAATGTTACGTGGTTAAGAAATACATTTAACTAATTATTAAATATATATCTAACTTTTTATGTGACTTTGATATTAATCCTGATGATAATAATAATAATACTATTAACGTAAGACAAGAACCAAGAATAATTACATTAAATATAAATAAAAGGACATATAAGAAAACTATCTATTCATTTCAAAAAGGGTAAGAGACAGAAATATTCTTACTTTAACACCTTACGAGCGGCCTAGGCGGTTTATTTATATGTACCGCCCAGCGGGGTTATTTTACCCAAAATAGGGCTGTTTACGTGATTATTTTCATGCCTAAATAAGACCCAGAGCGTAAAACAAGTATCGATCCCTGAAAGGGCATAAACAGAGCTTTCCAATGACACCATAACGATCCTTTTATGATGGCTAGTTTTCTTGCAACAACCGTGCAACGCGAGTGCAAAAAGCATGTAATTCGGCACTTTCCCCATACAATTTCGTATATAGCGAGTGAGAGAGGGAGGGAGGAGGTGGGATTCGTGTCAGTAGGTTCGCCGCGGTGGTCTGGAGCAGTCATACGCTCGCTACTCTCCTGCCACCACTTGTCTCTCTCTCTCAGCAACATTATTATTATACAGAACTTGTTAATTAATTAATATTTATCTTTCAAGACTTTATAGAATTAATAGTCCTTCTTTAGATATAACTTCTTCGGTTCATAACCATAGCCTACTAAGCTTCGGTTAAATAATAATTCTTTATAAATACTACATGACTTTAATTAGTTTCAGTATTTTTCATAATTAAAGAGTATCAGTCAATAAAGGATACCAAGTCCTAAGATTCAAAAGGAAAGGAAGCAACAACAGGAAATAATTTTATTAGATTTTACTTTCGTTTTGCCTTCAGCTGACTGATACCTTAATATATATCTCTGTGCTATCTAGATTCATCAAGTTAACCACTTGAGGATCAAGATACGTAACAGAAGAGTGGCGACCTTGCCAGGATTCGTTTCATACAGTTTCACTCAGTTTCATTACCGTTTCACTACTTAAAAATCAAATATTAATCATGCCTCATCTAATTAATGACGAAGATGCTCGAGTTTTCATAGAATCAGAACCCACAGCCCCTGATATTGACTGTCTGTCAAAATCCGAACTAGAAGTGCTTGCCTCACATCTCCAATTAACTGTCTCAAACTTGTCCAAAGTAGAGGTGGCTCAGACCATAAAAACCCACCTGTTCCCTGTAGAAGGCGGGGAGGGTGATGGAGCAGTTGGTGGGATCCCGAGTAAACCTAGCCAACTTGATGAACAAGTGCCACCTGGTTTGACCGGTGATCAAGTAGTGGAACTAGCCAGAATAAATACCGAAGCAAAGACCGAACAAGCCAGAATAAAAGCCAGAGCAACGACCGAACAATATGAATATCAATATCGTACGGCTCAACTAAATGTCAACACAAATGCTCCCATAATTGCTCCCCCTCTGGGATTGACTATGACTAGTGTCATTCCACCTTTCACTGAGGATAATGTGCAGGATTTCTTTGTTTTGTTTGAGGAAGTTGCTGGAGGTATGAAGTGGACAAGAGATCAATGGCCTTTTATGTTACAAACCGTTTTGACAGGGCAGGCTCGAGCCACGTATTTGTCAGAAGTAGCAGAAGTTAGGCAGGATTATGACAATCTCAAAGAAGCTATCCTAAAAACCTATCAATTGCAGCCTGAGGCTTACAGGCAATCTTTCCATAAAAACCAGAAGAAAGTAGAAGAAACCCATAAGGTATTTGCCAGGACCATGACTAAAACTTTCAATCATTGGGTCAAGAGTAAGAAAGTCACAAGCTACAACGATCTGAAGGAGTTGGTCCTGTTAGAAAATTTCCTATGGAAAATTGATTCTTCTGTATCCTATCATTTAAAGGGGAAAAAGGTAGATTGTCTTGCCGACGCCGCTGACATGGCTGACACATACGTGCTCAACAACAAATTTTGTGGAAAGAAGCCCTACGATAATTCTAGTTCTAATTTTAAGTATCCCAATCACAAATCTGACAGACCCAGTCACAAGCCTGTAACGTCTTCTCCAGCTAGCCAAAATAGAATTGTTCCCCCAACTAAAAATGCGATTCAGGGCAATGGTAACAGAGGTGGGCCCCAAAGTAATAGTAATGCTCAAAGAGCGAACGTTCCCGTATCCCCTAAAGTATGTACTTTTTGTGGCAAGAGAGGCCACCTAGCTTATCAGTGCTGGGCCAAGGAGAGAACAGAGAGATCGGGGCAGACAGGTGCCGCCGTATCTCAAACTCCATATGTGCCTTTAATGCAGGACTCCCGACAGAAGGAGTACCTAGCACCAAAAGTTCCTTTAATGCAGGACTCTCGACAGAAGGAATACCTAGCACCAAAAGTTCCTTTAATGCAGGACTCTCGACAGAAGGAGTACCTAGCAGCTAACATAAATCATCTAGACAAGGGTGTAGTAGCATGCGTGGTGCAACCCACTAGGGTTAAGCCAATAATAATTTCACCATCAGTGCAGGACAGTTACCGTCCCTTTATTTCATCTAGCAACGTGAGATTAAATGGTTGTATGCATTCTGAGAGACACAGGTTCTACTAGCACCCTCATGGTGAATCCTTACACTGAGTGCCCACCTGGCGAACCAGTTGTAATGAGAGGTGCTGGAGGCCAATTTTATGCACACTTGGTAAAAGGCGAAATTGAATGTGAGTTACTACAGGGTGAGGCCACCATAGCTTTGTGTAGGTCCCAAGATATCCCTGTGCCCGGGGTAACACTCCTTTTGGGGAATTATGTAGCAGGTGAGAAGGTCCGACCAGACCCCATTTTGTCATTTTCCCCTGTTAACGAGCCACTAACCGGTGAGCTCGAAAAGGAGATGCCAACTGTTTTCCCTGTGTGTGCTGTCACACGTTCAATGTCTCAAGTAGCAGTTCCCTCAGACAGAAATGTACCGAATGTAAGAGTTGATGAAAGGGATGATGAGAGTGTGAATGATGCTCCAACTGTGCCTGATGATGTGACTGAGGTGGATTTATCTGACACCTTTATGGCTCATCTTGACCCTAACGATGACCATGAAACCCCTCCAAATTGTCCTAGTGGCCTGGTAGAGCTACAGAGTACAAAGGAGTACAAAGGAGTACAAAGGAAATCAAGCAACAACAGATCCAGTGACCCTTCTAGGTTGCTTGTCCTCCAAAACACTGAGGATCAAGTGTCCAAACAGTGGTTTAGAGTGGGTAAGGGAACATTGGAAAGGGAATTACTGCCCTGGAACTAATGTCCGTGGCAGGATTAGGAAGTTAGTAGGGGACAGATGGGTTAGTAACTGAGGGGGGGATAAAATAAAGTTATTCATTTACAAACGCAGTCAGTCGCGGGTTTGATGCGAGATATTTGTCTAGGCGGAGTTTAAATGAATCAACGGTGATGCAGTCTATAACGTTTCGGGGAAGCCCATTCCACAAGTTGACAACTCGATTGAAGAAGAAATTCTTAGATTCGTGCGAGTTAAAAGATTTACCAATAATTTTGCAAACCGTTTCCCCGCGTGTAATTAGATTGGTCGATAGTGAAGTACTTACTACAGTTCATATTGTCGATGCCTTTGATGATTTTGAACACTTGAATTAAGTCGCCTCTTAATCTGCGCTGGGTTAAAGGAAATAGATTTAATTCTCTAAGACGCTCTTCGTATGGTTTGTTCTTTAGGCTAGGTATCATTTTGGTAACTCTACGTTGAACTCGTTCTAGCTTGTTTATATCTTTTTGGTAATAAGGGCACCAGGATTGAACGCAGTATTCCAGAAGAGGGCGGACTAAGGAATTGTAAAGGGTTAGGATAACTTCTTTGGATTTATGCTCAAATGACCTGCCTATAAAGCCAATTATTTTGTTTGCCTTCTTAACAACTTCTGAACATTGTTGACTCGGTTTTAGGTTACTCGATATTGTTACTCCCAGATCGGTTTCTCTGTTTACATTCTTAAGCTGAGTGCCATTCATCGAATAGTTTGCTTTCTCATTTAGGTATCCGATATGTAGTACTTTACATTTATCCGCATTGAAACTCATTTGCCAAATTTGGGCCCAACATGACAATTTATCTAGATTGTGTTGCATATCGTCAACTTGTTCTTTCGAGAGTACGCTATTTGCAATTTTTGTATCGTCAGCAAATTTTGAGATTGTACAGGTGAGACCCTCATCTATGTCGTTGATGTAAATTAGAAAGAGAATTGGTCCTAGTACCGATCCCTGGGGTACCCCGCTACTTACATTGGTCCATTTTGATGCCTTACCGTTTATGACTACTCTTTGCTTTCTGTCGCTGAGCCAATTTTCTATCCATTTCAACACCGTCTTGTATTCCATGCGCTTTTAGTTTTAGCAGTAAACGTTTGTGGGGAACTTTGTCAAAGGCCTTTTGAAAATCAAGGTATATAATATCTACAGCTTTACTCTCATCGTAGAGGTTGAGGATATCGTGGAAGAAGTCTAAGAGGTTTGTTAAACAGGAACGTTTTTTACGAAAGCCGTGTTGAGTATCTTTAAGTATGTTATTTTCCTCTAAGTGATTTACGAGTCTGTCTCGTATGACAGTTTCTAGCATTTTACATACAACTGAGGTTAAGCTAATTGGACGATAGTTACTGGATAGGGATTTGCTGCCTTTTTTGAATATCGGTGTTACGTTGGCTAGCTTCCACTGATCGGGCATAGTTCCAGACTGCAAGGATTTATTGAATAGTAATGTCAGTGGTTTAGAGAGCTCATCCTTAGCTTCCTTTAGAACTCTAGGCGAGATTGTATCAGGTCCAGGCGTTTTATTTACCTTGAGTTTATCTAAACAATTCAATACTTCTATCTCTGTAACGGTGATATTGCTTAAAACATCTGAATTATCAATCTGAATCGGCGATGGTGTAGGGATATCACTGAGGTCTTCTGTTGTAAAAACTGATGCAAAGAAGGTATTGAGGGCATTACTCATTTGTTCTTCGTCTTTGGTGTATTCTCCATTTTCATCGACTAACGGTCCAACAGTTGAAGTAACTACTTTTTTCTTTCTGATATAACTATAGAATTCTTTCGGGTTTGTTTTACTTTGATTCGCAATATGTAACTCTAAGGTCTTTTTACTTTGCTTAATTAACTTTTTGGCTTTGCGTCGTAGCTCTACAAATTTCAGCCGTTCTTCGTCATTTTGTGAGGATTTTAATCTATCATTAGCAAATTTTTTAGCAAGCAGGCAGTTTGAAATATCTTTATTCCACCATTTGGGCTTATTATTATGGCCTGGACGCCGAGTTTTCGATGGTATGCAGTCTTGCACTGCTTTTAGGTAAGTGGCTTCGAATAACTTCCAAGATGTATTTATGTCGTTATTGTGAATTAAAAAGCTCCAGTCAGTTTCTTTAAACATAGCTCTAAGTTTATGGAAGTTTGCTTTCTTGAAATTAGGGACTTTTTCGATGCTACTATTTGGTTCGTTACTAGTAAACTTTAAAGTGAAAGTTATCGTATGATGGTCGCTGTTACTGAATTCATCACCAACATTCAAATTCTCTATTAATTCTTCTTTTGTTGCAAGTACAATGTCAAGAACGTTATTACCACGGGTCGGCGTTCCAACAAATTGATAAAGCGAACTCTCTTGCAAGTTCGTATACAAGTCATGTCCGGAGTGTGAAGTAAGAGTATCGCCCCACTTGGTCACAGGTAAATTAAAGTCACCAAAAATTACGGTATCTTGCGAGTTACTTATATCTGCAATTTGTTCGTAAATTTCTCGGTCAGTTTGCACTGATTGAGCTGGAGGTCTGTATATTAATGCAAGTATTATTTTGGTACCTTTATTATTCTTTATTAGCACAAAAGATGCGTCGACGTTCACAATTTGAGGTTTTGACAAGAGGGTAGGGTTAAGACTTTCTTTGATATAAAGTAAAACGCCACCTCCATTTCGATTTATTCGGCTTTTCTCAAACATTACATAACCGGGAAGTGAATACTCTGCTAAAAAGTCTCTATCTTCTGTATTGAGCCAAGATTCTGTTATGCCAATCACATCATAATTTTCTGTAAACACTAGCTCCTCTAAATCTGAAAATTTATTGCGTATGCTACGAGCGTTTGCATAGAAAACCTTTAAATTTGTTATTTTAGAACTCACGGAACGCGCTTCAATAATATTTTTGGTTCTTGTCGGATCTACATTTATGTTCATGGCTGTCCTCGGTCCTCGCTGTCTCCGGTCCTTATCGCTGGTGGTCCTCGGTTGCCTCTGTTTTTTTCTTGGCGTTGGATGATTTATGTCACTGCTGCTTCTTCTCGGATGGCGTTTTTGATCCATGGCTGCGGACTGCTTCGTGTAGGAGACGACCCATGCGTGCTGAACCCACAGGGTTTAGATGAGTGCCATCCTTGCGGAACAGAGTAGGCTGGTTGTAGAAGTTGTCCCAGAGGTTGATGAATTCAACTTCTTCCCTCAGACACAAATGTTTTAGTCGGCTATTTGTGCTGAAGGCCTTGTCGTAGAATTTGTCAGGTGCGTCGATCTTGGGGAGAATGCCTGAGATGATGATATTCCTTGACTTTGTTTTTGTAGTGCTGGATCATCTTGCGATATTTATCCATCAACTCTTCGGATCTGGTGCGCATGACGTCATTTGAACCAGCATGGATGACAAAAAGGGTATTTTCATTTGCATCCTTTGTGGTATCTTCGAAGGCTTCCACAATGTCGTCCAGTCCAGCTCCTGGGATGCAAAATCTTTTTCGTTGAATTGGGACTCTGTCGCAGAACTCTTCGACCTGTCCTCGTAGGATGGAATCCCCAACGAGCCTGGTCTCTTCTGGTTCGTCTTCCATCTCTACCAATATCTCAAATCTGTTGGACATTGTGACTGGTAGATGAGACCTTTTCTGCGTTGGCCGTGCACCGTTCCTCACTGGTGTAAATCCGGAAACCTGTGGTGGCGGGAGAGAGATGATAGTGAATGCAAGGAGTTAGCTGCCAGGTCCGTGAGTGAAGAGGAATGTGAGAAGGAGGGTGGTTAATGTTTCTACCTCAAAGGAGGAGTATTGTGGCGTAGATGGAGACAGCCACACAGACCAATCGATGACGGGGCCTGGGACGTCCATCAAGTAGTAGTCCCCAAACCTTGTCGAAGAGATATCTTGGAAATGGCACATTGTATACCATTGGCAGGACACCTAGGTGTGAGAAAAACTCTAGACAGAATCAGAGCCCACTTTTACTGGCCAGGAATGCGTGCAGATGTAGTGGAGTTTTGTAGAGTGTGTCACACTTGCCAGATGACAGGAAAACCCAATCAGAAGGTGCCTGTACATCCTCTGGTGCCCTTGCCCGTTTTCGAGAATCCTTTTACTCGGGTGGTAGTGGACATTGTAGGCCCATTGCCTAAGACTTCCCAAGGTAACATTTATTTATTAACTATTATGGACATGGCAACTCGCTACTCTTAAGGACTACCTCTGCTCCAACTGTCATCAAGGAACTGCTCAAATTCTTCACCAGAATGGGTTTCCCCCATGAGGTGCAAAGTGATCAAGGAACTAATTTTACCTCTAACATTTTTCAGCAGTCCCTGAAGGAGTTGGGTATCGAGCATGTTAAGTCTAGCACCTACCACCCAGAGAGTCAAGGGGTTCTCGAACGATATCATCAGACATTAAAGGGAATGTTACGTAAGTATTGTACAGAGACCGGAGTTGAGTGGGATAAGGGGGTACCTTTTCTTTTATTTGCTACTCGTGAGGTTCCAACTGAATCCCTGGGTTTTTCCCCTAATGAGCTAGTTTTCGGTCACCAGGTAAGAGGTCCTTTGCAACTATTGCAGGATAGCCTAGTTGGCCAGGAGGGGAACCAAAACCTCCTCAATTATGTTTCAGATTTCAAAACCCGGCTGAGATCCTCATGTGAGTTTGCCGCTCAAAACTTGACAGTGGCTAAAAGCTCCATGAAGAACTGGTATGACAGAAAAGCCTGTGAGAGGGAGTTTCAGCCCGGTGATGAGGTTTTGGTCCTGCTCCCCCTTTTTGGCCAACCTTTATCTGCCAAGTTCAGGGGCCCATATAAGATCATTCGGAGGGTGAGCATTACCAATTATCTAGTAACTACCCCAGACAGGAGAAAGCCCACACAAGTATTCCATATAAATATGTTGAAACCCTACCATAGGTCCCCTGATTACTCTCCTCCAGATTCTCCCACTGTGGCAGTGAATGTCAGGACCTGTGGGCAGCCTGGTGCGGACAAAGTCTTCAGTTCTCTTACTGACCCGCAACAGACTGTTCCAGAGCCTGAAGGTATCCATGCAGACTTTGACTTGTCATGTAGCCTATCCAACTTTCAGTATAATTCAGTAGCTTGGGGGGAATTACCATCTAAACTATGTCATCTTCCCTCTGATCAAGCGAACCAACTAATCTCCGTTTATCTCAGTCTCCCAGTGTGTTCCGTGATACTCCAGGGCTCACTTCTTTGGCCGTGCACGACATCGACGTAGGGGATGCAACTCCCATTAAACTATCCCCCTACCGTGTCTCGCCACAACGCAGGAGTATACTGCAGGTCGAGCAGGTCGAGCTTGACTTCATGTTGTCTAACGAGCTGATCACAAGGGCCTTAAGCCAGTGGAGTAGTCCGGTCATACTTGTGCCAAAGCCAGACGGGAGCCATAGGTTATGTATGGACTATAGGCAAGTCAATGCTGTCACAAAGAACGATACCTACCCACTGCCACGGATCGACGACTGCATTGACCAGATTGGTACAGCACCTATATCAGCAAGATTGACTTAATGAAGGGATATTGGCAAGTAGCTCTCACCCCTAGAGCGAGGGAAATATCATGCTTTGTAGTCAACAATCAAGCCTTCTGCTGTAACGTAATGCCCTACGGCTTGAAAAACGCTCCAGCTACATTCCAGCGCCTCATGAATTTGGTGACTGAAGGAGTACCTGGATGCGTTGTCTACATCGATGATATTCTTATCTTTTCACAGTCATGGGAGGAGCATCTTTACCAACTTAGATTGCTGTTCTTAAATCTTGCTGATGCCAATCTGGTGATTAATCTTAAGAAATGCACCTTTGTAAAGAGTACGGTCCAGTATCTAGGATATACGGTAGGTCAGGGGCAGGTTGCACCTCCTCAAGCAAAGGTAGAGTCTATTCTAGAATTCCCAACTCCTAGCACTAAGAAACATATCCAAAGGTACCTAGGCATGATTGGTTATTATAGGCGTTTCATCTTAAATTTTTCAAAGTTGACAGCTCCCCTGACAGATCTTCTCCGTAAGGATGTGAAGTGTGAGTGGTCCTCTGAATGTGAAGAGGCCTTTATTGCTACCAAATATATATTATCTAATTATCCTGTACTCCGAGCTCCTGATTTTAACAGATCTTTTTCCCTAGCAGTGGATGCGAGCAATACCGGGGTTGGTGCAGTGTTGCTCCAGGAAGACGACTGTGAGGTATTGCATCCTGTGTGCTATTTCAGTGAAAAATTAAATTCTGCCCAACGTAACTATTCAGTCATTGAGAAGGAGCTGTTAGCATTAATTTTATCCCTTCAATACTTTGCTGTCTATGTGCAATCTGCCTCTGGTGCCATCACTGTGTATACTGACCATCACCCCTTAAATTTTTGCATAAGTTCCAAAATAAAAACCAACGACTGACCAGGTGGAGTTTGTTGCTGCAGGAATACTCCCTGGATGTCAAACATATTAAGGGGGTCCAGAACGTGCTAGCCGATTGCCTATCACGTATCTATTAAAGATTACATTTACCGGGTTGGCCTCATCCAGCAGTAAGATTATTTTAATGAGAGGATTTTGGCAATTAGCTCTCCCTTGTAGCGAGGTAAATATCATGCTTTAGTAGTGCACTGTCAAGCCTTCAGCTGTGAGATGCCTTGCAGTTCGAATAACGCTCCAGCTACGTCCCGGCTATGTTCTGATGTGGTACCTGGAGACGTTGCCTACTTTGGGTGATATCCTTATTATATCCTCATTATAATCTTGCTGTTGCCAATCTGGTGGTGAATCTATTTATGTATTATGTTTAATATTATGTACTATACTCCTTAAACTCTTTTCTAAGGGGGAGGTCTGACATACGGAGTCCTGTATGTTAATTTAAGAGTTAGAATTAGAGTTGAAGGAGTGTCAAACTACCCAAGCGGCGAAGCAGACTAGCGAGCGAACTAGCGAGTGGGAAACCAGCTCGTCCGCATACCAGCAAACAAGCCTTCACACCTGCGTGCGTCATAGGGGACTCTGCAAACTACTTCGATGACCCGACTCTTGACGTATGATCGACGCCAGGAGCCCCCATTGGACGACGCACCTGCTATGCAACTCGAGGAGCTATGATAGGGGCGCGCACCATCACTCGCCTCCTGATTCGTTCCTACACCATCATTGTTTAGTAATAAGACCCGAGTAGTGGGCATTCAAATCAGTCTCATTTGGAGTTGGGGAAGGTGAACTTGCAGCTGGAGGAAGACGGGGTGAATTATTATAATGGTTTGTGACTGTCAGTCAGATTATATAAGTGTGTGTTAAGTGTGTTCGGTGTAAACACTTACGTTATGTTGGTTAGTGAGATATGTGATTGGGAATTAACGTTAACGCTACTATTATGTACTTCACTATTTGATTGGGAATTAACGTTAACGCTATTATTATGTACTTAACTATTTTAGTTGACTAACTTGTGGACTAAAGCAACTCTTTAAGTAATTGGGTTATGATGAAAGTAATACTATTGTTTTATATTAATACTTACGAGTTCTTTCATTTTCTTTTAATTAAGCTTACATTGCTTAACGGTGCTTAGTACGGTGATGCTATTGTCTCATATTAGTAATATCGCCTTAGAC
>CM064480.1:10132694-10198591 GCA_032716605.1 Paralithodes platypus
CCTAAATGACCTACAGTAGGTGAGCGTTTTTTTTTTGTTGTAAGGAATATTTTTCAAAAACTTTAGAGATACAAGAAATGAGAGCAATTGGACGATAGGTTGAGAGGGTTGAGAGCGTTCACCCTTCTTTGGGACAGGTTGAATGCGAACGAACTTCCAGCAAGAAGGGAAGACGTTAGTATGAGAGACAGAGACGAAGAGCTTACTAAGGCAGGGAGTCAGCACGGAAAGCACAGTGTTTTTTAGTCACAACAGGAGGGTATCACCATCCGGTCGTAGTCATTCTCGTAGTATTAAGCCCAGAGAGGGTGGAAAGTACATCCTTAGAGGAGAATTATGAATGTGAGGGCATAAGCAGTGAGAGAGGGGGATGCGAGAGGGAGGAATAGCACCAAAATCATCCAAGGTGGAGTTTCTAGGAAGTGATTCGCAAAGAGTCATTTTCAGCTTGTCAGAGGGAAGAAGATGACGGTCATTGCTGTCAGAAGTGGAAAAGAGGAAGGAAAGACGGAAGATAGGAAATTGTTGGGGAGGTTTTTGGCTAGTTTGCCAGGACGGCTTGGGAAGAGGCCTAGAGTTTTGATAGTTTTTCAGTGCATTTATTATTGATGAAAGAATGTTTGGGGCGAGTTGAAGAACAGATTTGTGCTTGATTCCTGGGCAGAAACATAGAAAGTGTGTGATTCTTGAGTTTGAAGGTGAATGGTACCTGGTTAAAATGCTTCCTCATTATTGTGGACAGAAATAGAAACAAGCGTGACCCTAAACATAATTTTTTTGGCATTAGACTGACGAGAATGAAATTTGAATGTATGCTTTCCATGCCTTTAGGATTACCGTCGCGTAATGTGTTTCAGCACTCACTTTCTGGAAGCAGAAATCATTCCAGGGGAAATCAACACAAGTACTAATCAGAGAGCCCTCCCAGTCGGCTGTGTACCAAAGTGCCCACAAGCGCCGCCGGCTCGGAATGATCGGGTGGAGGGTACGCGGAGGAAATAGGACATGTGTGACAGATTAGTTTATGGTCGAAGGAACCCAAAGGAGTGATACACAGATTTTTACAGTATAAGCAGAAGAGTTAGAGGTTAGAACTAAGTCCAAGCAAATGTTGGGACGATCTCCGAAGCAATCCGGGATAACGGGTGGGTTGCTGGACCTAACTGCTCTAGGTAATTTAGGATGTGGGCTTTGTTCACCAGGTTGTTGGTCCAGTGGAAAGAGAGGAGAGCCATTGGCGGTAAGGGTGATACGTTGACATATCCTAGGATGGAGATTTCTTTTTTCCTGCGAAAGGAGAGATGGATGTAATGTGTTCCACTTTACAAGTTAGATAGTCAGTAGAATTAGGGGAGAGATAAACAGCGCAGAAATATTTTGTTTGAGAGTGACAAGAAAGCTTTAGCCAGAGAGTTGAGAATTCAGAAGAGCCAAAGTTGGGATCACGAGAGAAAGCAAGGTTGTTGTGTACGCAGCATCCACCTTTGGCTTGAAACTGAGGATAGAGATAGTAGGAGGATACAGAGAAGGGTTTACTGTCAGTAGTCCCTGAACAACTAGGTTTCGGTGAGAAGAGAAGATCAGGGTTGACATAGGAGAGGTGGTGTTCCATAGAGTGGAAGTTAGAGGAAAGGCCACGAATGTTGCAGAAGTTAATAGTAAGAGAAGAAGATAGTGGTCCAGAGCATTTCGGCGATTCGTTGCCAGGGGTCAGACCAATGAGGGGTGGGGGGGTCGCCACATCCTTACGCTTAAGAATACTTCTCGTCAGTTAGTTTCATACAGTACACACACATACACATACACACACACACACGTATATTGACCAAACGACTAAATTTCTTCCAGGAGTCCCTTATGTCTTACAGGTTAGGGAATATTCACTCCGCCACCAACATCCTATTTAACCCTGTCAGTACCATGATCGATTAAATCTGGAAGGTGTGATTAACTCCTTCACTCACATGACGACATATTGCATGATATTTTAGGTACATCCGAACGATTATATTCAGCCTACGATGAACCTAGGAGAGTTTCTAAATGTTTAAGATCTACAGTATAGCCTCTAAACATTTGATCCGATAAATAATTCCCAAAATGAATATAATGATCTGGAGGTAGCTTGAAATAAAAGTCAAATCATCCTCTGATTGAAAGGGATTTAACACACTGTACAAGATTAAACACATTATCGTAATGAAAGAGTTAACTAGGATGCAGGTGGCGGAGTGGATATTATATGGTCTTCATTTGCTTTCGTTGTTCCTGTCAACAAATGTTTGTCTCCTTGTCTTCCTCCCATATATGTTATCATAGCTAGTTCCTCCCTTTTCCCTCCGACAACCCTACACCTCTTCTCTCCCTTTATCCCCTTTCTTCTTTGGTACTATTCTTCCTCTCTTCTATCTGCTTTTCTCCTAACGTTTTACCTTTCTTACCATCGTTTTTCTTCTCGCTCTTTTCCTTCAGATCTAACCTAATATTTGACTTTTGTTCCTCTCTTCCTTCCATCTGTCGTTATCTGTTTTCCACTCACCAAATCGACCAAGCGTTGTATGTAAAGTTGGTGGTGGTCCTTCTTATTAACCCCTTCAGACTCTCATGACGCAGAGGTTGCCAGATTAGCAATAAGAAATAGATTTCTCTCACTCTTATAATTACCTCTTGTTACGACCGGGGCTCGTATAAAACAAGGGCTCTTAATCATTGGACTAGGAAAGCACACAGCCACAACGGTAACACAAGATCCAACCCCTGAACTTATAATGCCGGCGCACAAAAACACCTATACCCTCCAGAGTTAAATCTGCGATAACGGGGTATCCTATAACTCAGTATAAGTGCACTACTACTACAGGCTGATGATCTCTGATACAGCCTGATCACAACAACATACAATTACGGTAATAAGGTATACTAGGAAAAGATAGAGATCTTAATTAAATCACTGCAATGATTTAATGCAAACTAGAAGAAGGTATATTTAAAGTTACTCTAAACAATAATGAACTGTCACTCCTATACTAAAGAAAGTGAACGAAAGTCCCAAAGCATCGAGCAGGAATCTTCTGAAGAAAGTCTGATGCTGGGGTAAGATGATCATATCGGATTTTGAACTGTAGTATAAAGCAGGAACAGGATATGACAATTGTAAGGACATATAGGGTTAACTGGCACAGGAATAATAATAACTGCGCAATAGTAGGAACTCAAACAGCAAAAGAAGTACTTCCTCATCAACGAAACAGCCTACTGGGGTTGTGCAACTCAACAACAACCTAGACTAATAAATGCTGTGAATAATAATGCATACATAACAGAAAGAGTTTATAATCTAAATCTGGTGTCTGCTAGGCGAATAAAGTCTAGCTGGGATGTCGTAGGCTAGGAAACAATGGCTGAGCAAGCGGCTCGTAGCCTAGCGAGGTCCTTCAGGCTGTGCGGCCAAATTACGTTAATTGACGGGGTGCTCTCTTGAGAGATCCAGATCGCTAGTATCTGGTTCTCTCCTGGCGACCCTCTCAAAGTCAAAGCAACCGAGTTAGCACAGTGTTGGGTGGCAGAGGCAAAAGCCCTCACTCACAACACAGTGCTAAACTCACAAGGTATACAGTCAGAAAGACCACCTAGGCTTCCCACGTCTCCGTTGCGATTGTACAGGTTCAACAAAACCTAGTACACATCGGAAATCACAACACCAGTAGCCTTATCCCAGTCTAGCATTAAATTCCCCAGCAGACCACCAAGATACAGGAAGGGAGACACCGTGATTGTGTCGAACCTCTACAGACAAAAATGGTAACCCTTCCAAAATGCCTAACTAAACATGTGTTATCTGAGAGCTTCAGCATATAATACGATGGCCGATATATGAAATCATGCAGAACCAAAGGGAAGTTATGATATTCAATAGAGTAGAAGAATGAGAGGTAAGAAGTTGAGAGAGAGAGAAAGTGCTCTATAGGTAGAAGTCGGGAGACAGGGGGGCAAGGGACATGTGAAGAGTATGCTAGTCAGGAAAGCTCTGAGGAAGGAACTCCTCGGGACCCCTCCAGGATCACACACAAAGGCATGGTGGTCAGCCAATCACAGGCTGCTACGTCACCAGGCAGCAGGGCTGCAGAAGGCGCCAGGAACCACCAGCCTATCAAGAGGCGTGAGATGGCACGCGCGCGAGCCTACAAAGCGAGGGGGGAGGCAGCACATGTATACGCACGCACACACAACCACCCCACTGCCTATATTATTCTCTCTCCTTAACTATATACAATGCATCCTATGTTCAACTCATGATATAAAATGCTTCCCGTTGTCACAGGACGAAAATAAAGACCTCCACGGGACTGTCTGTAACAACACGAACACTATGAAAGAAAGAACAACATTGTAGATACACTGTAACCAAATACCTTGCCCCGGCGAGTGCTAGCGAGTGGCCAAGCGAGCGGCTGAGCCCACGTGGCGGTCTGCTGAGCTGCAGGCGTCACACCCCACTCAAGATATTAGACGCTCAACCATGAGCTCTATATCTGACAAGCAGAACCCCGATAAGACTCGCCACCCCTAACCACTTCGCAACAAAGAAGGCAAAGCTCAGTTCTCATCAAAATAAATTACAACCCCTCCCAACAGAATAGCTCAATTCATACTGCTATGCTCCTAGAGCGAGCTTCTACTGGCCCAGCCTTCTGAAAGAAGTACAGGTTTGACTCAGAACTTCAGCTATAACATACTTAAAAAATTTAACTATTAAGAAAGAGTTTTTATAGATTTTTCATTTTTAATATGTTTTGGGCGGCTGCACTTACAGGGGCAAGCCAATTTTACTCCACTCTCAACACACACTGACTGAACGGCGAGGGTTCTGCAAACAAACAATCAGCCAAAACATTATCAGTGCCCTTAGCATGCCACACATCTAACTTGTGTCCCGGCAGCAAAACAACACCTGGCACTGATAAACTGCCCATTTCATCACAAGACTGGCATTTCTCTTTGCTCTTTCCGGCAACGGGGCCTGCCAAAAGCCTTTCACTAGTTCTACCTTCGTGATAGGCGATGCAGCCCCGAGGCGGTCTATGGTGTCGTCAACTCTCGATAAGGTATAGGTGTCTGTCAGGGATAATGCACACACACTCTCGCAATCAACACACTCACTGATCTTGCCACTTAACACAGGTTGCAAAGTTACAGGCAACGACCACTCACAACATTCCTTATCCCTCAGACCCTTGGGCAATGGATAGGTGTCTGTCAGGGATAATGCACACACACTGATCTTGCCACTCAACTCAGGTTGCAAACTCACTGGCAACGACCACTCACAATATCCTTTATCCCTCAGACCCTTTTTCCACATGTCGTCTAGCTCTGTTTTCACAACAGGCTTTTTAGCAGGATTTATACGGTATGGAATTAAACTGAGCCTCGCACTGTCTTCAGCCTCCATGTCGGATTCTACCCCGTACATCAGGCCTGGAGAAGCAACAAAAATGCGGATGCACTGCCACAGCCTAGTAAACAACTTATCTTGCAGAACATGCCTAGTGCCGTCCCACAACCCAGCCGAGACTGCAGCTTCTAACCTGTAGTCTCCCTCCTTCTCCACCTTCGTCCCTAGAACAGCCAGGTCATGAGAGGGACAATCAGTACCATCTGTGCAGTCACTCCCATAGTTCACAATTGCTAAGGCTTCCCCACCGATACCGTACATGCGCACCCCCGCATTCCTTACGACTATATCTGCCTGCACAGCATCACCGCTTTTAGCGACATGGCCAGATACAGTCGGTCTATGGTAGGGCTATTGCATTCGACTATAGCAGCATTGGGAGGCTATGCGACGACCGGGCACTTCTATGCCACAGCCAACCTCACCAATCTGCTCAAAGTCCTCCTTTTGACCACCACCCTTGGCAGCCATGGGTCGACCCTGACCTGGCAACCATGCCAAAGCCTCGGCGCCCACCTTGAACCACCGAAACAACGAGGCTAACGGTCTCCCAACATTCACGTGAGCTGCCCGCTCAACATCTTGCACCGCCTGATTTGTGAGGCTCAGGGGCTCCGCACGACCAGTGGGGTATGAACCGAGCTGGTGCTGGAACGCTGCACACTGCTGCTCAGGCAGGTGCTCTAGCGCTTCCACAGCCACCAGACTCGTGTCCCCCGCCCACTGCTCCGCCGAGACATGATAATCCCTACTCTCCTCCACCTGTGCCCTACTGACTGCAGGGTCAGTAGGCTGCTCAGGTGGTTGCCTCACAAACTCCTCCAACAGGTTCACATGACATGTTTCCCCGTCCTCGTGTTTGATCTCGACAGCACCATTACCACACTTCTGAACTTCCGGATCCTCCAACTGCAGTTTACAAATATCTGAGGGAACCAACCTGTCTAGATGCTTCCGAAGCAACCCAAGTCCTCCCCCAATATCAAACTGAGCAACCCTTTTTTCTCTCCATGTGTAACGTTGCTGCCTCGGAGTCTCTTCCTGCCCTACTTCCTCACTAGCTGTGACAGGTCCTGGGGCTTCTCCAGACTCCAACAATGGTGCCAATACTGAGTTGCCAAGAAGAGCTGCTGGTACTAAACTCTTCAAACTGTTACCAACATTAGCTATCTTCTTCCAACCGTTCCTCCGTTGATCAGAAGACTGAGGAATAGGCTGTGACACTTTGGATGCAGGAGGTCTTGTAACAACGCACGCCATAGGTTGTACTTGATACTTCTCTACCCACTCCTGTTCCTCCCTACTCACGTCGGCTGGCTTCTCGGCAACGACTAAGGGTGAAACCTCAGAAGTAGGCACCGCAAAGTCGTTGCCGAGAAGGAGGTCGACGCCCCCAACAGGCAAGTTCTCCACAACACCAACATCCAACTCTCGTGTCACACCCTCTACCTCCAGTTCCATCCTGACCAACGGGTATGACCTGATAGCATTGATACCTTGCACCACAACCACCCGTGCCGCGTTTATTGGTCTTCCAGTAAAGTTCTTCAACAAAGTCTGAGAGGCACCCGTGTCTCGCAACAGCTCAACTCCATGCTTCTTACCAGCCCACCCCACGCAGCCACGCCCTCGATGGTCGCAAAAGACATCGCGGACAGGGTTCGAGCCTTCCGGACTCTTCTCCACTGGCTGTTGACGTTATACCCCGGGCAAACTCAGACGACTTCGGGGACACCCCAATGTTGCGAGCCAATGACACAGCTGCATTAGGTGGCTTGCTTGGACAGGCTCTTGCAAAATGCCCCTCCTTATGACAATGGAAACACTCTAGCATTCCCTTGGGCTTCCCTTGAGGTGGGGAAGGACCCGGACCCTTTCTAAATGGGACGGTACTAGGTTTATGGTCAGTTTTGGTGTATTCTTTGCTCTTGTTCTTAGTGTAGTTATGTGTATCAGTGTTTCGGGGAGGGGCAGGGTTACGCCCCTTATTGCCTGCATCACTTCTCTGTGCAGCACCGCACCCACGAATCAAAGATAACCGAAGGTCAGCCATCTCAGCTGCCTCCTGAAGAGTTTTCGGGTTCTTTTCTTTAAGATTCAACGTCAGATCGCTGCCCGTACACTTAAAAAATTGTTCTAGAAGCATCAGCTGTTTCAACTCCTCAAACGTCGATGCCTTCTCAGAACGCAGCCAGTTTCCAAATGCATCGGACAGATCCCGGGAATGCTCAAGAAAGGTGCACTCACGACCCTTCGTTACACCCCGGAACTTCAATCTGTACGTCTCTGGTTGTAACTCATATGTCCGCAGGACAGCCTCCTTCAATACCTCGTAATCGATGCACAACTCCAAGGGCAACGCATCATATGCCTTGAGTCCTTTGCCAACCAATCTAGAGGAAACAAGGGCTGCCCACTTAACCTCGGGCCATTGGTGCTCCCGGCACTTCTTCTCGAAACGCATAAAAAATTCAGTGACACCCGACTCATCAAATACAAGGACCAACTTGAGCAGGTGCGATAACGACTAATCAAGACCTCGATTCCCAGAACCGAGACGCTGCCCTGTCGACTCCACCCGCGACTTCTCAAGACCTTTGTCTGCACAGTACCTCGTAGCCTCAACCGAAAGCTCAGCTTCTCGCTGCTGCAGCTACTGCTCACGTATGGACTTTCTCTCCTCAGCCTCAGTCTCATATCTGGCCCTTCTCTCCTCAGCCTGAATCTTAGCCATCTCAAACTCCCGCTGCTGCTGCTCAGATTCCCGCTTCTGCTGCAGCTGCATCTTAGCCATCTCAAGCTGGAAGAGCATCTCTGCAGTTAAACCTTGAGGAGGAGGAGATGCAACAATTGGAGACTCACCCAAGTGCAAACCACGCTGCCAGTGACTATCGGCCTGCGGGACCGTACCCGGCTCCGGAGCCCGAGGGGGCGCCATGGTAGGAGTCGAGTGGAATGGGGGCTGGACCGAAAGTGCCCCAGCTCCCGCTCCACCCGAAGCCCCACGCACCCCGCCGAGCACACAGGCCACCGAGCACACAGGCCACCAGGTCACCTCTCGACATGCTGCTTGTGCCCACATGCCCCATGACCGTGGCCAAACACTGGAGACCATACCGATCAATCCCCGACACCCGGTCAACAGTAATAGGTATCTCCAGAAACTTCCTTGCATCCTCCTCACTAGCTATAACTCTAATGTCATCTAACAAAGCCCGCTGCTGCACCTCAGTTTCTGTTTCCCGTACTGTGTCCTCACTGTACACTGATCCGTCGTCCGACATAGTGTCCACCGAAAATTCTCAACGTTTATAAAAAAAAAAAAAGTACCTAAACTCTTATGCAGCACTATTCACTCAAAAATACAAGATGCTCGAAGACTCTTAAGTGTTATACTACTTGCCCAAAAAAATCCACGTGTCCACTATATTCCTTTAAACAAAAACAAATGACCACAACACTCTGCAATATTTCTCTAAGTTCACAAAATCCTAAGCAAGGTCGCCATTTGTTACGACTGGGGCTCATATAAAACAAAGGCTCTTAATCGTTGGACTAGGAAAGCACACATCCACAACGGTAACACTAGATCCAACCCCTGAACTTATAATGCCGGCGCACAAAAACACCTATACCCTCCAGAGTTAAATCTGCGATAACGGGGTATCCTATAACTCAGTATAAGGGCACTACTACTACAGGCTGATGATCTCTGATACAACCTGATCACAACAACATACAATTACGGTAATAAGGTGCCTAGATCACTGCAATGATTTAATGCAAACTAGAAGAAGGTATATTTAAAGTTACTCTAAACAATAATGAACTGTCACTCCTATACTAAAGAAAGTGAACGAAAGTCCCAAAGCATCGAGCAGGAATCTTCTGAAGAAAGTCTGATGCTGGGGTAAGATGATCGTATCGGATTTTGAACTGTAGTATAAAGCAGGAACAGGATATGACAATTGTAAGGACATATAGGGTTAACTGGCACGGGAATAATAACTGCGCAATAGTAGGAACTCAAACAGCAAAAGAAGTACTTCCTCATCAACGAAACAGCCTACTGGGGTTGTGCAACTCAACAACAACCTAGACTAATAAATGCCGTGAATAATAATGCATACATAACAGAAAGAGTTTATAATCTAAATCTGGTGTCTGCTAGGCGAATAAACTCTAGCTGGGATGTCGTAGGCTAGGAAACAATGGCTGAGCCAAGGTTAAGAGATACAACAGGTTGGCGCACGCGCAGCCTGTTGACGTCAGAAGGTGGGGCGAGAGAAAGAAAGCTAGAAAAACGCTCGCCTGCCAGCCAAAGTGCTGCCACTAGACCAGGGGTGTCAAACATGTTAATTAATATTAGTACCGGTATTTTTTTATACCCGGTATCTTCATTTTGCTTGGTTATTGTTCTTATATAAATTAGCTTGCACAAGAGGGATAAGGATTACATAAACACAAGGATTTCACACTGATTTTATTAGTTTAGACATTTTAGATTTAGTTTTTCTAGGATCATTAGCATTCATATTTCTGTTTAAAATCCATATTCTAAAAAACATTCGGCATCTTACAAAAAAAATAATTACTTCCCATGGTAAAGTCACCATACCAACAATTTCTTTACACAATGATTTTACTGAGTTTTTGCCAGCTTTGAACTCTGTTTTCCCATGAAAAGACACAAAGATGTTTTCCATTAATTTAAGCTGTTCAAAGAATTTCTTTTTGGGTGTCATAAGTATAATAAAGATGAATGGAGATATAACACCAGTACTCTTCAATCCTTTATTGGCTAGGGTTGAGTACAGGAGCGCCGAGACGCTAGTTGGTTATGTGAGAGTCTGGTGTGAACTGAAGGACTTGCTGCCTCCACAGGCCTGGGTGCCAGAGGCGCCCGCAAGTCTAAAGTGTCTGTGGTGCCATATGGTGTTGGACAATAGTGGTGTATACATTATTATTATATCTCCCCCCCCCCTATTGGCGTCCGACGAGGCGATGGTGGAGTCGGGCGGTGTAGGTTGAGTGGAGGGCGGTAGACGAAGCTGTCGTAGGAAGCGGCGGTTGCGGAGTGTGGCTCGCCCCGACCCATCCACCCGGATGGTATACTGGCGGTGTGGATGCACCTCCACTACAGTGCCAGTCTGTTCCACCGTGTCGGGTTGTTGCCCCCCTGGTTCTGGACGGAGACCCGGTCACCGACGTGGAGTGGTGATAAAGGCCGGGCTGAAGCATTATAGTATGTGGCTAGGGCAGCGTTACGGTGAAAAAGGGCTGCCTCACGAGCTTCGGCCGAGAGAAGCCAGTGGAGGTGGAGAAGTGCAGGATTGCAGGGGACGTGGTCCCCGTAGGGTCCTGCCGAAGAGAAGTTGAGCTGGTGACTTGTCAATGGTCGAGAGGGGTGTGTTCCTGTATTGGAGGAGGGCGCGGGCTGCGGCGTTGTTGTCTAGAGAGCCAGTGGGGGATGTACAGTCCGCGATGATGCGGCGGGCTGCTTTAACAGCCAGCTCGGCGCGGCCATTAGACTGAGGGTAGAACGCAGAGCTGACCCGCTGTGACACACCCCAATGTGCCAGGAATTCTTGGAAGTCCCCGGCTGTAAACTGGGGCCCACCATCGCTCGCCAGTACCCGGGGTGCTCCGTAGTGGGTGAAGAGGGTACGGCACGCCGAGATGAGGTGGTGAGCATCACATTTACCTGGTGGCAGGTAGAAGATGTGGACATTGCTGGAGAAGCGATCGACGTAGACCAGGTAGTGTTTGCCCTGGTGCTGAAAAAAATCGGCGGCTACCTGGTCGTATGGCCATTGGGGTGGGTCAGATGACATGAGTGGCTCTTTCGGCTGGGACGGGGCGTGGGCGGCAGTAGTGGCAGGTATCCAGGCAGTTGCGTAGGGCCTTGTCAATACCTGGCCAGTAAACACTCGCACGTGCACAGGCCTTCATGCCAGCCATACCCTGATGAGCTGAGTGAAGGGCCTCGAGAACTCTGGACCGAAGATGATGGGGGATGACTGGTCGTTGATCCATGAGGGCTACCCCGTCGACGGAAGTGAGGCGGTCTCTAACACCCCAGAACTGTCGTAGTTGTGGGGCGGTCGCCTCTCTGGAGTCCGGGAAGCCCTCGGGGATGGTCTGAAGAAGGGAGGGATACTCGCTGTCTTGTTGGCCGGCAGTTTGAAGGTCAGACCATGTTGCAACTGGTCAGGTATGGCGGCGAGCATGGTGAGGGAGGCCAAGGCAACTGAGTGGATATCGAGCTCGCTGGCGGCCGCACTATGCACATCATGAGCGTCCGCGGAGGGCCTGGTCGGGTAGCGGGAGACAGCGTCAGGGCCGCGGTGCCATTTGCCAGGCGTATGTTGAATGGTGAACTGGTATCGTAGGGTACGTTCCTTAATCTTGAACAGGCGAGGGTTTGGTATGTTGTCCAGGGACCGGTCGTTAAGGATGTGCAGTAGAGGTCTGTGGGCCACGACGACGACGAGGTCAGGGCAGCCCAGGACAAACATTCTGCATCTGTCAAGGGCGTCAGCCACTGCTAAAGCCTCGCCTTCGACGGGTGCGTAGTGGGACTCCGCAGGTGTGGTAAAACGGGAGCCGGCGAAGACAAGTTTCCAACCGACCTTGCAAAGGTGGGGGCAGATGCGGTGGGGCAGGAACAATGTTGTTGGAGTAGGAGGAAGCCAAGGCCGGTTTTGCTCCAGTCTGTGGCGAGGCACGTGGGTCTGCCGGTCTCGAAGGAGCAGACACCTTCCTCAACCAGGGGTGATGTGGTCCTTAGATGTGGCAAAGGTACAGTCGAGTGCCTCATCCCAGTGGAAGGGGTTTTGGACTGCACAAGTTCCCGGAAGGGGCCATTTCCGGTTTGATGCTGAAGGCCCAGGCGACCTGTTCAACGAGACCAAACCACGACCGGGCTCCTGTGATGTCTGTGGGCGTGGGAAAGTCACGGATGGCCTTAATCATGGACGTGCATGGCTTAATTCCAGTGTCTGTGATGGTGAGTCGCGAAGTCAACTGAAGGGGCGAAGGTAACTGTCAGGGTTGAAAGTGACACCGTTGGTTGCACAGAGGGCCAGGTAATCAAAGTGTGCCAAAATGCCTCCTCGACTGAAGAGTCCCACAAAAGGGAGTCGTCGACACACTTCACCTTACGAGGGACAGCCTGTATGATTGCATCGAAGCGTCGGGTATAGGCGTCGCCAGCTGCCAAGTAACCTTGAGGGCCCTGATATACCTGTAACGGCCAAATTCCGTGATAAAAGTCGTAGCCTCCCTGCTGGATTCGTCGAGTAAAACAGCATGGTATCCATTCCAGGCGTCTAGGACCGTCTTACGAGTGCCTGCAGGGATGGATTGGGCCAAGTTGAATGGGCTCGGGGTGTATGTGTCTCCCGAAGGCAGGCGTGGTGAGTGCCTGCAGGTCAACTGTACGGCGGGTTGTCCGTTCTCTTGGCGACCACCACCATCCTAGAACACCAGGTAGTAGGGGTACCGATGGGGACAGGCTCAATAATGCCCAGTGCGACATCCCTGTTGAGATCTGCTTTGACCTGGGCCTTCCAATGATGTGGTATAGGCAGGGGTGTGCACGGCACGTGGAGATCGCCAGGCTTGATGTGGATGTGCATGGGAGGGCCAGACATCGTGGGGAGTGGGCCGCTGGTGGTGTTAAATGCAGAAGATGCAAACTGTGACAAGAACCAGTCACGAAGGTCAGACAGGTGCAGGTCGTTAAGGGGGGAGGGGAGGGAGGTGGCCCGGCGCGGGGGGGGGCTCCTGGTGAAGGTGGGGGGTGGTTGGGCTGTGTGGGCGGCCATGCAGGGGGTAGGTGTGGGGAAGTCGGAAGGGATGATATGTAGTGCCCTACAAGCTGACATGCTAATAAATAACGGTGACTGTGCCTGAATAAAAATATCATCATCAGTACTGTAGGGGTGCCGGCAACGTCGGTGGCGGTAATGGTAGTCGGCATATAACCCAGGACCTGGAGAGTGTGACCCCCCACGGCCGTGATCCGTTGGTGAGTAGGCTGTAGGTGGTGGCGTTGGAGGCCCAGTGCCCGTAGTAATTGCAAACCAGCCACAGATACTTGGGCGCCCGTGTCAGGGTGGGCCGTGACGCTGGTGGGGTGAGAGTGGGGCGACATGGCAGTAGAAATGGTAATGGGCAAGGGGAGAAGCCGTGCGGGGGGTGGGATGTTAACAGCCTGTTTGGTAGTACCAATGATAAGAGCTGCGGATGAAGTGAGGCGTGGAGTGACAAACTGTGGAGTAATGGTTGAGTTTGTTGCACGACGGGCAGGTCTTGCCCCAAGCAGGGCATTTGGATGGGCGTTCGGCTCGAGAGTGTGTGGATAGGCCCGCACCCACTGCACTGGGAAGAGGTGGATTTACAAACCTTGGCAAAGTGGTTAGGTTTATTACACGCCGTGCAGGTCTTGCCCCATGCAGGACACTTCGAAGATCGTTGGGCTTGTGAATGTGAAGATAGGCCACACCCGGAGCAACGTGTGCGAGATGAAGTGGGGCCGACGTGGGCAGGTGGTGGGCGGGCGACGGGGGCTGAGTGGGTTGGGCGGGGGGGCTGGATAGGGGCGGGGCGTGGGTAAGTACTCTTGAGACGCTGGTATGGTGATTTCACAGCATGTACCCCCGGTTGCATTGCCGTCTGATCGAGTGCCGCAGATTCGAACCCCACACAGTAGTTGATAACATCTTGTAAGGTAGGTAGGGTGCGGTCTTTAGTTAAAACATCTTGCTGAAGGGACGAATCACTAATCCCGATAGTCACTTGGTCCCGTATGTGTTCGTCAGAGACATCAGTGTGGCAACAGGCTTTAGTAAAGCCACAGACCAAAGTGGCCTCCGTAATACGTGTGACGTAGTCCCGGATCTGTTCAGTAGGTTGTTGAGAAGAGACCGGAAGTGGTGGCGAGCGGCTGCGCGGTTCCGTTGTCGGTGGACGAGTTGTGTGATGAGAGTTGCTAGGTCGATTTCTGGCAATGAGGAGAACGCCTGATTGTGAGCAAATATGGCGCTCTGAAGGGCAGGGTCGCACGTCTGGTAGAGCTCGATGGTAGCCTCGTGAGGTGGTAGAAGGACGAGCCGCTTGTAGACCTCCAATCAGCCCAGAATTTGCGTAGGGCGTGTCCCGGCATATGTAAAGCGGCCTGGGGCCGCGTAGGGCAGCCCGGCGGGGCGGGGCGGGGCGTGGCTGGGCTGGGTAGGAAGGGACTTGAGGTGGTGGTGGTATGATGACGTCATGCGCAGAAGGGGCTGCGCCGTGAGGGTTGGTGCCAGCCGTACGATAACCAGGGGGGGCATAATGGCCGCCGTAATACCGACCGTCGTTACCGACACCAGTGGGGCCTGGCCGTCAGTTGGGGAGGGTGTGGGATATTCGCTCTTGAGAGGGTGGGTAAGGGGATTAGTCATGTTCATATGTGATAAAGACATGTGGGGAATAACTGGCATATGGTGGGGCACTGAGACATGGGTAACTGGCATATGGTGGGGCACTGAGACATGGGTAGCTGGCATATGGTGGGGCACTGAGACATGGGTAACTGGCATATGGTGGGGCACTGAGACATGGGAGATGTATGAGTGTGGGTGTCTGTGTAGAGGGATGAATAAGTGTATCACTGGTGGGGCGTGAGGCAAAGGATGGGTCAGCCTGGTGGGTAACATTACTGGCCTGGGGCTGATGTTGTAGAGGCTGGTGGGGCTGGAGATCCTGGCGGGGCGTGGTGGAGCTGTCGCGGGGCGATGTTGTAGATCCTGGCGGGGCGGTGGTGGAGCTGTCGCGGGGCGATGTAGTTGTAGATTCTGCTGGTCCTGGTGATGCTGTAGAAAGGTGGCGATACTCGATTGGAGGGCGTCGATCCTTTCATTCAAGTAGAGATGGATGGGTATGGGAGACAGGGCATCGGGCAATGAAGGCTCGACCGGTTGGGAGGTAGATGTAGCTGGTAGGGACCGCATGGCGGCAAGCCGGCTTCCACAGCAGCTGCAGCCTCAGCTAGGTAGTGCAGGTTCTCCATGTAGGTTCAAATACTGATATACACTGCGCCATATAATAAAGATGAATGGAGATATAACACCAGTACTCTTCAATCCTTTATTGGCTAGGGTTGAGTACAGGAGCGCCGAGACGCTAGTTGGTTATGTGAGAGTCTGGTGTGAACTCAAGGACTTGCTGCCTCCACAGGCCTGGGTGCCAGAGGCGCCCGCAAGTCTAAAGTGTCTGTGGTGCCATATGGTGTTGGACAATAGTGGTGTATACATTATTATTATAATAAGCATCCCTTCTTTTCTGCATATGTTCCCAATCCAGGTTGTGTCATCCTCTGACACTTTCTAACCTAGAAATTCATGCTGGGGAAACTTGCTGGCAATATATCCACCAATTGTAGGTAGTAGGGGTAGGCAGCCCCGCCCAGGGAAGTACTACCGCCAAGGTTTCGGGAGTTTCAGGGAATAGCCTGAATTCCATTTTCTCTCCCAGGCCTTGGTAGCTGGATACTTATCTTTCTGCCTCACACATCAGGGGTATCAGGAAAACCCTCTGTATATAACATACACATCCAATTTCACGACATTGCCCTACATCGCTATCCTCTATCCATAAAACACTACTCTTCCCACTACATATCATACATGCAACACCATACACTTACCTAATAAATATGGCAGTACAATTGTTAAGAGCAAACCTGGTGGTCCCTCGGATATCCACCCCGGCAGGGTTGGGTCATTGACACAGGGCCCTCCCGGTCGTCATCATGTGACTGTGTCAAGAGCATTGCAACGTTCCAAAGCTGCTCGTCGGTGCAGCTTTTTCTTTAGTAATATAAGGGGACTTCACTCTAACATCAATTCTGTACACCAATTTCTTCAAGCAGAATCCCCTACTCTACTTTTTTTGACAGAGACTCAAGTAACATCCACATCTGACACGTCTAGATTTAATTTTCCAGGTTATCAACTGCTCCAAAATTTCAGACCTAAAGGAGGTGTATGTTGCTTCGCAAAATCTGAAATTGTCCTGGAGGAGGTTACTAGTTTCAATTGTCCCTATTTTGATTATTCTATATACAAATTAATTTCTGCTGGTAAATTTAAATACATATGTTGCATCTACTGTTCCCTAAATACTCCTCCAGAGCAAAGTCTTTTTGATTCTCTGTCCTCACAACTCAGTGTCCTCAACTTAAATGCTTCTTCTGAAATCACTGTGTTGGGTGATTTTAATGTCCATAATGTTGAATGGCTCACTCATTCAGCCAGGACTGATGATGCTGGTCTTGAATGTGAGCTATTTGCAGACTCATTTAATCTCACTCAACTAGTCAACCAACCCACCCGTGTACCAGATAATCCTAATCATAATTCCCACCTACTGACTTATTTTTAACAACCAATTCAGAAATTAGGATGTTACAGTGAGGTCCCCGCTTGGATCTTCTGATCACTGTCTGATACAGGCCACCTGTCTATCACCTACCACACCTTCCCACTCTGAACCTGTTTTGGTGACTAAATGGCATTACGATAGGGCAGACTGGGAGGGTCTTCAAGGTTTCTTTATTGATATTCCCTGGACCTCTTTCTTTTCTAATGATGCACACTCCACCTTGAGCCACATACAAGATTTTGTAAAAATTGGAATGGAAACTTTTATTCCTCATCAAAAGTACAGTAAAAGATCTAATTCACCTAAATGGTTTGACCATAATTGTGCTAGAGTAACTGAACAAAAAGCAATAGCCTACAATGCATACACAATGTGGTAAACTATCAATGGAAGTTAAATATTACTAAGCTATAATGAATCAAATAAAATCAATCTAAATGAAAACTACTCTATATCTAAATTGAATTCAATCTGAAACAAGCTAATTTATATCCAAAGGTCTCACATAATAAATGTATATATAGGGTAAGGTTATAAGGGTTAATATTAGCCAGGAATTAACTCACCAATAGTTCCACGTGGCAATGAGGCAAGGGAGAACGTTTTACCCAATATGGTGGTGGACAATGGGGAACGAGACTTCGGTCCCAAGACTCGAGTCAAGTTAAAGAAAGAATAAATGATTACATGGGAATGGACATGAATATTATGCTTATCTATCAGTCAGTCATTATGTCGATGAGAGCGTCGTGATGGTGTAGCTGTGTGTATTGTGATTAGAGGCACAAAAGCACGATCAACTGAGGGCGGAAAATTAGATGTTAACTGGTTGGTGTTCGTGAAGGCTCTGGCGTACCTCAAAAGCACACCTTGCTGCCTTGGCAAACCGCCAGGAGCCCAAATTATCGTACCGCATTTAGGTTGCTCTATACGATAAATTCATATATACTACATAAGACCATGGCAATATTGCTTAATAGCATATTAGGCCTTTTATAACTTAACTTATTTACAATCTTATAATATACGATCTACTCGTCCTACGTCGTGCTGTAGGAGAGATCGTGACGTCACAAAGACATACGAGATCAGAAAAGTCATATTCTATCGTATTTATACGATACACAAGATCAAAAACACATGAAGCCTTTAATTACTTTTGAAACATCAGAAATCATGCCAAAACTGTATTAAACCTAACTAAATCAAACTTTCTCCACAAGCAGGCAAATAAACTTCTAAATAATCCAAATGATAACAAAATATTTTGGTCTACTCTTAACTCATTCAAATCCAACTTCACTACTGCTTCATCCATTCCACCATTAAAATCTCCAACTGGCAATCTTGTAAGTGACCCAAGAGGTAAAGCTAACCTTCTTGCGGACATTTTCTCCACCAACTCAACCTTAGATGAAATAAATCAAGATGTCCCTGCACTTAATTTTAATTCGCCTGAAATTCCCTCACTTAAGATCCACACCAGACATGTCAAAACTATTTTGCAGAATCTCTCAGTAGATAAGGCTCCTGGTCCAGATGAAATTCCTCCAATAGTACTTAACCCGTTGAGCCCCGGCTAGTTATAATATTTTGTTCACCCCAGTCCCAAGCCATTTTCACTTCTTTTTTTTGTTTGCTAAAATGGAAGACAAGGATGAGAAATGAAAAAAAAAAAAAAAAAAAAAAAATCACCTCGGACATTTTTTTTTTGGGGGGGGGGAGCCTCAAAAAAAATTGTTAAGCCAAAATGGAAGAGAATGGTGAGAAATGAAGAAAAAAAACAAAAACTCATTTCGGTCATTTGGGGGGCGGGGGGGGGGGGGGGGGTTCAATAGTTCGTCACCCCCGCATGACCACTCGCCCGGGAGCACTAGGGTAAAAACTGAGTATGGCATTGTACGGCATACATCCTAAGGAGTGTCTCACATAAATCTCAAGCCTCTAGCTCCCATACGACCGGAGTAATGAAGGTTCAAAGTGGCGGTGAACTAAGGGTGTAAAGTATCCCCACTAAGCCCACCACCACCAGCCGCGCGGCTGTCTCGGCCTGCTCACACCTACTGGCCCGGCTCCCACACACACTACGGTACCTCCCCCTCCTATTCTCCCGCCATTTCCTACCTTACGAGCCACGTAAGTGTTTTTTATATGTCGGACGCACGTGATGCGTCGCTGGGAGTTGGTGATCAAACACTGCCGACGCAACACGTGCGACGCTGGGTCTCCCCGGGTTAAGAATTGCTCCTTGGTGCTCGCTCCTGTATTGGCAAAAATTTTCCGTCTGTGTACTCTTACCTCATGCTTCCCAGTACCCTGGAAAGAAGCAAACATTCATCCAGTTCCTAAAATAGGTGCCTCTTCAGATCCATCAAACTACAGACCAATAGCTATAACTTCCACTCTTAGTAAAGTCTTTGAAATTATATTAAATAATCACATAATTAAGCATCTTGAGAATAATAAATTAATCAGTGATAGGCAATATGGTTTTAGACGATGTCGATCAACTGCAGACATTCTTTGCCGTCTTACGCATCAAATCAACCAAGCTACAGACCAACATGGTGAAACACATACAATAGCACTGGATATATCAAAGGCATTTGATAGAGTCTGGCATCAATCCTTATTGTCGAAGATGTCACTACGGCCTTGCATCATTAGTTCCACTAATTTTCTTCTTATCTTCATAACAGAAAAATATGTGTAATGGTAGATGGCCTTTATTCTCAATTTCACTCAATAAATGCTGGTGTTCCCCAGGGATCAGATTTGGCCCCAATTCTGTTCCTCATTCATATCAATGATCTCATATCTACCACTCATAATCCAATACATTCCTACGCAGATGACTCAACACTCCACAGTTCCTTCACATTTACCAATTCTTTCACCCAACCCGATCTTATAAATTAAAAAATAAACACTGCAATTTTCTCACCATGACCTTTCTAGAATTAATGGATGGGACAAAAGAATCTAGTTTCCTTTAATGCACAGAAACCAAGTACATTAAATTTTCTAACCGACAGAATCTCACTGACTCCCATATATTTTTTAATGATGTAAATATTCCCACTTCCCCTAGTATTGACATTCTCGGTGTAACATTAACTACTAACTTGAGCTGGACACATTATGTTAGAAGCATTGCTAAGAATGCTTCTAAAAAACTGGGACTCCTGTACAGAGTTCGAGAATTCTTCACTGACGAGCAGTTGGCCGTAATATATAAAAGTCATGTGCGTTCTCAGATGGAAGCTATTAGATTAATCAATAACCCTGCAATCACACAGGACCTTCCTACATTATCCATACGAAGAAACGTTGCATCCCTTGCATTATTCTACAGATATTTTCACAGCAATTGTTCTGAGGAACTTGCTTCGATTGTGCCGCCTCTCCACATCTTTCCCTGTAGAACTAGGGCAGCTGAGAGCGCCCATGAATTTACACTTTCTCCTCCACAATGCAGAACTTCTGCTTATCAGAATTCATTTATCCCCAGAGCTACTACTCTTTGGAATTCACTTCCCTGGAATTGCTTTCCACAAACTTACAATTTATTTTTTTTTAAATCCAGTTGTTACAAACATTAAATTTTATGAATGGAGGATGCCTTTGGCACATGGACCTTTTTGTTATATCTGTGTTTTTCCTTCCTCCGTTCATTGTCTCTTAAAAAAAAAAAAAAAAAAAAGAAACTCCAACCTTCATTTTCATTTTCTTGGGATAAATTTGTACTTGACAATCATACCAACTGGAATTTCAGTATCATAGTCACTGGAGTCGCATGCATTTCCTTCATAACTAGAAAATAATACTGCTGACAACAGGAGTTCATGTTTAAGGTTTTCTGTTGTCAGTTGCAGTAGACTGTGATGGTTCTGTTTGAGAAAAAACAGCTTCGGATATGCTTGAATAATTTTGTTTGTTGTCTGTGTTATAATTGTTTCCTACCAACTCTATGTTCTTCCCAAGCAGGTATGATTTGATTCGATACTTAACTTGTACAGGTGATGGATGCTGGTGGTTTGAAGCTCCTATTTGCCTAAGACAACAAAAAAGATGTTCCAATACATCTTGATTCAACCGATATGTCATTATATAGGAGATGTTATATTTTTCTTTTAGCATCTCATATAAACCGAGCAAAGACTGGCACGATACAATAATTCCTTTTTGAAATTGATACAAGCTACCCCTACCTTTGACTCGCATTGACTTTGTGGTGTTAAGCATTTCATTCAGTAATTTGTTTTGATTGGGTAACTGCAGCCCATATGCCGCTCGTGACAGTTTTTTATCTGTTGGATTTCGGGAATTAAATAAGTCGAACCAAGAATCAACCAATGCAATATAAATACTTGTATTCTTCCAGTCTTTGCTCAGCAGTAATCCCTGTTCTCCAAAATACATTAATGCTTTTGCGGTTTTTTCTGACAGCAATTGCGCCGCAAGGCGAACATTCATGCGCTTCACCCCTCTCACATATATATGATTGAAACACAAATGATAGGTTGCTTTTAGGTCCAGTGTACTCATATTTATCAGTTCTCGGACACATTCACTGTTGACATTCTTTTCTTTGTCGTCATCTAACTGAAAACCTGAGTCAAGGAAATTGTTCCTAATTATTTTGATTAAATGGGGGGCATCTGCAAAAACATATATATTCCTGTTAGAAGCAGCTGGATTTGTAAAGAATGTTTTGTCTACATTGATACCTAATGTTTTCCATAGCCTCAGGTTTGTTGGTCCTAAGTCACTGACCATAGCAACTACCAAAAATCCAATTGCTTCTACCTTAGAAATAATTTCAAACAGAATGTCCATGGTCATGCTTGTGTCAAAATCATAATATATGAGTTGTTTTCAAGGGCTCGTCAATCCTCTTATCATCGCACATTGTACTCTGTTTTTGGGTGCATAAAGTGTGTCAGTTGCTTTATCATAAGTCCATTCGTGAGCTATACTTGTCTCATCAAATGACAATACACACAGTCGCTCAAAATCTGTCATTGACGTGAATTTGTATTGTAAAACTTTAATAATTGATGACAGTATTCCTGGTTCCACACTAACTTTTGCAATCCATCGATTTAGGGTACTTATGCATGGTAGTGGAAACTTAATCTTTTCCTTTAAATACCTATAGGTTTTTGTGCTCAGGCTACGTAAAGTGATTGCTCTGCTGATGTCGTCTTCTTGCCAGTGACTAACTGGTTTGCCTGTTAAAATAGAATGTATTTGACTACTGGAAAAATAAGCGCATAGACTATTCCTAACATTTTCTATATGTTGTTTCAGAGATGTTTTTTCTTGTTCCCATTCCGATTTTTCAGCCAGAAGATCATCTCTTTCCTTTGTTAAAGCCAAACTCAGGACAGTAGCAGCAGTGAGTTGCAGTTGCAGCTTCCTTATTTTCTCTCGGATTTGCCAAGTCACACCTCCCTTGTTGATGTTTTGGGGGATGGGCTCTGTGTTTTCTGGAAGAGTAAAGAAGACACGGATATAAGAACGTATATATATATATAATACACAAATACACACCTGCACACACACACAGGTGGGCTAAAAATATCCTTTACCAATTGAGCTTAATGTAATCTGAAGATTATGGTGGTGGTGGTGAAGATGGTAGGGGTGATTATGAAGATGGTAGTGATGATTGTGAAGAAAGTGGTGGTGCTGGAGAAGAAAGTGGTGATGATGGAGAAGTTGGTAGTGGTGATGGAGAAGGTACATCCATAGTAATCCCTAGCCAATCACATTTAATAGCTACAAAATTACTCCCCAGACCCTCCCCTCCCGCCGGCTTTATTTAATATACCTACTTGACCTTAGTTAAGATGTACCGGTATTAGTGAATGGGAGGAGCACAAATTGTTATTAATGGACCCACCTGGCCCTCTAATCACAGATTAAACTCCTCCCATCCACTATTCCTCTCAAACTTTCTATTTCTTCACCCATTTCATATTCTAGGTACTATTCTAATATATATATATATATATATATATATATATATATATATATATATATATATATATAAATAAATGTATACGGTGTATTGTATATATCAGTATATAGATATTGTATTATTATTATTTTTCGTATTAAGAACATACGAGTCTGCAGAGAGCCGATTTGCCCACACCAGGAAGAACCCTTTCACAACCAACCCATCTCGTCCATGTACCTATCTAATTTTATCTCTTATCTTTCTTGATCCTATTATAACACTCGGTAGCCTATTCCACCTATCTACAACTCTGTTACCAAACCAGTATTTGCCTATATCTTTTCTGAAACGCAGTTCTCTCTCTCTCTAGCAACATGCGCCCTAGTACCAAACTGATATAAATAAGAACATAAGAACATAAGAAAATGGGAGTCTGCAGAAAGCCGATTGGCCTAAGCAAGGCATATCCCTGTCCCACACAACCCCAATTACAAAGCCCAATTATAGGCTCAACACTCTAATACCCTGAGGATCATCTTACCAAAACGGTTAGAGATTAACGCAGGATTACGGGGGTCTGCAGAGCGCTGATTGGCCCAACCCTGCTGATCCCCCTTCACACCCAACCCTTCTCGTCCATATGCTTATCCAATTTTATCTTAAAGCTCCCTATCGTTTTTAATCCCACTATAGCACTTGGTAGTCCATTCCACCCATCTACAACTCTGTTACCAAACCAATATTTGCCTATATCTTTTCTGAAACGAAATTTATCTAATTTGAAACCATTGGTACGAGTTCTTTCGCTATCACTGAGCTTTAGTACATTTGTCATGTCCCCTTTGTTAATCCCACTAACCCACTTGAACACCTCTATCATATCCCCTCTAACTCTGCGTCTCTCTAACGAATGTAAGCCTAATTTCTTCAACCTTTCTTTATACGGAAGATTTCTAATATTATGGATCATTTTTGTCATTCTACGTTGTACTCTCTCCAATGAATCTATGTCCATTCTGTAATAAGGACACCAAAATTGAACAGCATAATCCATATGGGGTCTCACTAATGACAAGTAAAGTTTTAAGATAACATCAGCAGTTCTGTTACTCACACTCCTTGAGATGAACCCGAGAATCCTGTTTGCCTTGTTTCGAACGCTTATACACTGTTGTCTAGGCTTCAAATCATTGCTAACAAACACACCTAGATCTTTCTCACAATTCGAGTTTTCTAATTCCACATTAGCTAGTTTATATTTAACATTTGTATGCATCTTCCCTATCGTACCTTGCATTTGTCAATGTTAAACTTCATCTGCCAATTTACTGACCATTCGTGTAAGGTATCTAGATCCCTTTGGAGGCACTCTATATCTCTATCTGAATCAATTGTTCTCCCCATTTTGGTATCGTCTGCAAATTTACTTATCCTACTAGTTATACCTAAATCAAGGTCATTTATGTATATAACAAACAACAGAGGACCTAATACAGATCCCTGGGGGATGTAATATGTATAACTACAATATCTAGTCACAGGTATAGTATAACTACTTTTTATAACCCCCCCTGCCAAAAAAAATATATATATATATATACGGTATATATATATATATATATATATATATATATATATATATATATATATATATATATATATGGACCTTGTGTGGGTCATTCGGCTCTCTGCAGACTCAAATTTTCTTATGTTCTTTTCTTATACTGTATATGCTGTTAAATTTTAATTACAGAATGATTCCTTGGAGAGTACAACGTAGAATGACAAAAATAATCCATAGTATTAGAAATCTTCCAGATGAAGCAAGGTTGAAGAAATTAGGCTTACATTAGGCTCCCATATGGCTGATATGGGCTGGGTGTGAATGGGAGCTGCCTCATATGGGCCGCATGGCCATATGCAGTTTCCCGTGATCTTATGTTCTTAGGTAATTGGGGTTGGGTGTGACAGGGATCTGCCTTGTGTGGGCCGATCGGCGTTTTGCAGACTCCCATTTTCTTATGTTCTTATGTTCATTGGTTAAAAAGACGCATAGTTAGAGGGGATTTGATAGAAGTGTTCAAGGGGGTTAGTCACGTAGTGGGATTAATAGAGGGGACATGAACAATGTACTAAAGCTCATTGATAGCGAAAGAACTCCAACAAATGTTTTCAAATTAGATACATTTCGTTTCAGAACAGATATAGGCAAATATTAGTTTGGTAACAGAGTTGTAGATATGTGGAATAGGTTACCAAGTGCTATAGTGAGATCAAGAATGATAGAGAGCTTTAAGATCAAATTAGATAGGCATGTGGACGAGATGGGGAGAACAATTGATTCAGATAGAGATATAGAGTGCCTCCAAAGGGATCTAGATACCTTACACGAATGGTCAGTAAATTGGCAGATGAAGTTTAACATTGACAAATGCAAGGTATTAAAGATAGGGAAGATGCATACAAATGTTAAATATAAACTAGCTAATGTGGAATTAGAAAACTCGAATTGTGAGAAAGATCTAGGTGTGTTTGTTAGCAATGATTTGAAGCCTAGACAACAGTGTATAAGCGTTCGAAACAAGGCAAACAGGATTCTCGGGTTCATCTCAAGGAGTGTGAGTAACAGAACTGCTGATGTTATCTTAAAACTTTACTTGTCATTAGTGAGACCCCATATGGATTATGCTGTTCAATTTTGGTGTCCTTATTACAGAATGGACATAGATTCATTGGAGAGAGTACAACGTAGAATGACAAAAATGATCCATAATATTAGAAATCTTCCGTATAAAGAAAGGTTGAAGAAATTAGGCTTACATTCGTTAGAGAGACGCAGAGTTAGAGGGGATATGATAGAGGTGTTCAAGTGGGTTAGTGGGATTAACAAAGGGGACATGACAAATGTACTAAAGCTCAGTGATAGCGAAAGAACTCGTACCAATGGTTTCAAATTAGATAAATTTCGTTTCAGAAAAGATATAGGCAAATATTGGTTTGGTAACAGAGTTGTAGATGGGTGGAATGGACTACCAAGTGCTATAGTGGGATTAAAAACGATAGGGAGCTTTAAGATAAAATTGGATAAGCATATGGACGAGAAGGGTTGGGTGTGAAGGGGGATCAGCAGGGTTGGGCCAATCAGCGCTCTGCAGACCCCCGTAATCCTGCGTTAATCTCTAACCGTTTTGGTAAGATGATCCTCAGGGTATTAGAGTGTTGAGCCTATAATTGGGCTTTGTAATTGGGGTTGTGTGGGACAGGGATCTGCCTTGCTTAGGCCAATCGGCTTTCTGCAGACTCCCATTTTCTTATGTTCTTATGTTCTTATGGGCCTCTGTAACGAGTGCAAGCCTAATTTATTCAACCTTTCTATTTATGGAAGATATATAATATTATGGATAATTTTGGTCATTCTTCGTTGTAGCCTACTGACTCCAAATAAAATATGTCCATTCTGTAATGAGGACATCAAATTTGAACAGCATAATCTGAATCTTTTATATAGCGGTATACACACATACATACAAATAATTTTAGATGTAAGGACAGTGTGGGCTTCAATATAAAATTAGATAAGCACATATAGGACGAGATAGGTTTGGTATGAAAGGCATCTGCCTTGTGTGAGCCAATCTGCTCTCTGCAGACTTCCATTTCTTATGTTCTCATATATATATAGCATAGGTATAAACTCACCTATTTCTTTCAATGGTGCGACGGTGTTCACGGTTGCATCATCTTGTAGATTATTTTGGTCACTTGCATCATGGTTTGTTTGTTGCTGATATCAGTCACTTTGGTGTCGTCGTCATCTCGAACTCGTGTTCGGCCTCTCTTGGACTCGCTTTCAGAGGCAGCCTGGGTAGGCAAATGCAGAGTTGGTAATGCTCCAGGTTTGAATCTTATTTGGCTGTAAGGTACTGGTAGTCCAAGCAGTTCGTATTTCAAGTGTCTTTCGAAAGCTGAGGATTCAAAATGTGTAGTGCAGATCCTTGCTGTTGGTGAAATAATACAGCCTTTTTTCCCACTTAGATTACTCCATTTTGACCGCAGTGTTTCATCTATGGGAAATTTATGGAATGCTATGTTACTTCCTTTGATAAATATCGACTTGCATCCAGCAACTTGACAATACATAGGCATTTTGTTTAGTTAAAATAGAAGAGCTACACTTTCACACGGCATTATACAGTAGTTATAGCATCACGGTATGAAGTCAAAGAAAACGGAGGATAGTGCTGGCTCGGCTGCTCCTTTGAGAAGAATGAAGTGTATACAGTCGAGTGACCTCTGACCCTTCCTTCCTTGTGACGTCATGCGCGAGCGGGTAAAAGTTTGAGTGACCCCATGCTCCAACCTGTTGTATCTCTTAACCTTGGGCTGAGCAAGCGGCTGCTCGTAGCCTAGCGAGGTCCTTAAGGCTGTGCAGCCAAATTACGTTAATTGACGGGGTGCTCTCTTGAGAGATCCAGATTGCTAGTATCTGGTTCTCTCCTGGCGACCCTCTCAAAGTCAAAGCAACCGAGTTAGCACAGTGTTGGGTGGCAGAGGCAAAAGCCCTCACTCGCAACACAGTGCTAAACTCACAAGGTACACAGTCAGAAAGACCACCTAGGCTTCCCACGTCTCCGTTGCGATTGTACAGGTTCAACAAAACCTAGTACACATCGGAAATCACAACACCAGTAGCCTTATCCCAGTCTAGCATTAAATCCCCCAGCAGACCACCAAGATACAGGAAGGGAGACACCGTGAGTGTGTCGAACCTCTACAGACAAAAATGGTAACCCTTCCAAAATGCCTAACTAAATATGTGTTATCTGAGAGCTTCAGCATATAATACGATGGCCGATATATGAAATCGTGCAGAACCAAAGGGAAGTTATGATATTAAATAGAGTAGAAGAATGAGAGGTAAGAAGTTGAGAGATAGAGAAAGTGCTCTATAGGTAGAAGTCGGGAGACAGGGGGGCAAGGGACATGTGAAGAGTATGCTAGTCAGGAAAGCTCTGAGAGTCTGAGGAAGGAACTCCTCCGGACCCCTCCAGGATCACACACAAAGGCATGGTGGTCAGCCAATCACAGGCTGCTACGTCACCAGGCAGCAGGGCTGCAGAAGGCGTCAGTCAACCACCAGCCAATCAAGAGGTGTGAGATGGCACGCGCGCGAGCCTACAAAGCGAGGGGGGAGGCAGCACATGTATACGCACGCACACACTACCACCCCACTGCCTATATTATTCTCTCTCCTTAACTATATACAATGCATCCTATGTTCAACTCGATATAAAATGCTTCCCGTTGTCACAGACGAAAATAAAGACCTCCACGGGACTGTCTGTAACAACACGAACACTATGAAAGAAAGAACAACATTGTAGATAGACTGTAGCCAAATACCTTGCCCCGGCGAGTGCTAGCGAGTGGCCAAGCGAGCGGCTGAGCCCACGTGGCGTTCTGCTGAGCTGCAGGCGTCACACTCTCCAAAATTAGTTTTCTGCCCACAGCTAACTCGAAGACAACTGCAGAGGTTGAAGTAACTAAACTAAAGGTTTCTAAATACCCCTGGTGGTAACAAAGGCTTTAAAGTATCCCTAATAGGCTCAAAATTGCGTCATATGTCGGAGAGGGTTATTGATGTAGGCCTTTTTCTAAACTGTGTTCACGACTTCTAGAGTATCTGATGCAAGTAATATCTGTATCTACTGTACAGTATATCTTGTATTTACTACTATCACTAAAATGGTACTGCCAGTTTTCTTCTGTAGTCCAAGACATCCACAAACATACCACATGGGTGACTAATCCCTAAATTAGTGAGATAATAATGAACAATACTGTTCCGTGTTTTAACTACAAGTAATATTGCTGACCTATTTATTGATGCTGATATATGTTTATAGAATTCGTAACATATCTGATTTTTTTTTATTAAAGCAATAATTGGAGAATTTATTCTATGTACTGTAACTAAATTTACTCCTAAACCTAGAAAGCTCCACTGATTTGAGAGAGAGAGAGAGAGAGAGAGAGAGAGAGAGAGAGATATGGACGATACACCCTGTATATAATTTACAAACTTACTTAGACCACAACAACTGTCTCGAAAGTTATGTCAGTAACACAAGTTACCGAATCTGGAGCGGTCTTGGGAATATTCCAAAGCTCTCGTTACTAAATCAGGTCTGTCCTCTCCTAAAATAAGTACCCTGTTAACAAACACAAAATAATAAAAAATAAACATTTACTTGATATTATTAGGCGGCATATATAGCGGTAATTTATGTTCTACAGTGTAAATAATATATATTGCTAGAACAAATGAATAAGCCAAAATGAAAAACAAGAATTTATATCAGACTTTGTCTACTGTCACCAATTTAATATTATTATTACCTGTGAGTAATTATTTGTGAAGTATTTGTTTGAGTCATTTCCCAGTGTAGTTTGTACTTCCAAAAATGTAGTTTCATTCTATATTACTTCTTTTTGTAGCATTTTTCCCTTACACTCTCTCACTTTTTTTATTCTCTCCCTAGCCTCACTCCCAGTCTCTTTGTGATTGTAATTGCTTTATTGCCTCTATTATAATTTTTCACTTTTCTCCACTGTTCTCTTTCCACACAGTTTCCTTTTCGCATGTATTTATTCTTTTGTATTTCGCTCTCGTATCTCACTCACATGTTTGTTCCGTGTGTATGTATATACCATTTAATCCCATGCTGTATTATTTTAATTTATCTGAAAGTAAACAAAAATCTATAAAATAAATAATAATAATAATAATAATAATAATAAATATAATGTGTTGGCCAAGTAGAATTTTAGTATATATTGACAATTGATGTAATTATGTGAACTTGTATACTACATATCGCATCTTTCACTAAAAATGTGTTTTATAATTTTAACAATGATTTCCAACATGCATGTACTGTCGCCGTCAATAATTTCCTGGACACCCAACTCACAAGGAGTCATCCTTGGTAACACTGTTGCCCCCCCCCCCCCTTCTTCCCCATCCATCCCCTCTGTATGGTTTCTCATCCCTCTCCCCCTCATTCTCCTACGTCGTCTCCTACTGTAAGCTCCGCCCCCTCGCTTCGTCCACCAACACATCCCTCACATTACTATCTCCGAAATATTAATTAATTATAACTGCTATGAGTTTTAGAAGCTTCTTTAAGGGGAGAATACACATTACTCTCTGTTTCGGGATTTTATCCATTCGGCCCCATTCAGCCAAGTGTTTTAAGAAGTCTATCTAGGTGTAAACAAATTGTTGACGAGCAATACCGAGCTAGCATTGTATGAAGTAATTGTTGACGAGCAATACCGAGCTAGCATTGTATGAAGTAATTGTTGACGAGCAATACCGAGCTAGCATTGTATGAAGTAATTGTTGACGAGCAATACCGAGCTAGCATTGTATGAAGTAATTGTTGACGAGCAATACCGAGCTAGCATTGTATGAAGTAATTCGGCTTCGTTTGACATTCTTTACAAATATAGCCAGCTGTCTAAAAATATTCAAACCTTCAAGTTCTTATTTTCACTAATTTGTGTTCACTGACGTCTGCCTCAGATACTACACTGATCGTTGAAAATACATAAAAACACATTTGGTCAACAAATCTCACTATATTGCCAAGGGAATGCAATATTGGTATATTAAATCTGTTAACGAATACGAAACATTATTAATTTCTACGTTTTAATAGTGTAAATATGATCCTAAAATATCTAACGTAATCATGGTGCTGAATAATTACAATTATCAGTTGTGAGAGAGAGAGAGAGAGAGAGAGATTGATTTTGATTTTGCCCCGAGGGGCGAGTTTATTGAGCAGCG
This sequence comes from Paralithodes platypus, assembly GCA_032716605.1. Lineage (NCBI taxonomy): Eukaryota > Metazoa > Arthropoda > Malacostraca > Decapoda > Lithodidae > Paralithodes > Paralithodes platypus. Next base: position 10,163,400 of record CM064480.1, read on the forward strand.
CCCCCCATCCTGTGAGGGGACAACCACTAGTAAGGCGATACATACTGCTCAAATAGCCATTATTCCACTGAAACAACAGCATCGTCGTCTGGTTACATTCATATTTGTGTTTATAAGTCAGGTTGGCATTATTCAGATGTGTTATTATAGTTTCCTCATTTAATTGTCACATGGTCTGTATAAAAAAAAATATATATATATATACAAAAAAAAGCAAGCAAGCTTGTAGTGACTGAATTATTAATTGATAGGTTGTAAATAATAGCACTACAGAACTAGTGCAATCGTATGAGGAGACTATTCATATTTTCATTACATCAATGATTATTGAGATCATAGTTAGCTGAATACAATTATTACAAAAATAGGCAATGGTATAAATCAACATAATACATAATTTAATACAGGCGGACATAATGATGATCCGGTTCGTTGTGCACTGGGAGCTAAGGTGTCTTGAGATCGCCTCGTACCCATACACAACGAACGTATTATAGTCTGCATGGTTGGTATCTAATTGAATATACTTAGTGGGTATTTCAAGAATGTCAGGGGGTAAGGAAATGTGATTTGTATATTAGAAGACTGTGATTAACGAGACGTGTAACATGTGCAGGGAGGTGGTAGAAAGAGAGGGATCTCGTTGGGGGTGGAAGTTTCGCTCCCAGGTATTTTCGTTCCTGTGGTATTTCAATAATAATAATAATAATAATAATAATAAGGGGACAACCACTGGTAAGGCAATACATACTGCTCAAAGAGCCATTATTCTACTGTAACAACAGTATCGTCGTCTGGTGTTATTATAGTTTCCTCATTTGATTGCCACATATGCTGTATATACGTGCTCATGAAAAAAAAAAAAAAAAAAAAAAAAGTGACTGAATTATTAATTGACAGGTAAATAATAGCACTACAAAACTAGTGCAATCATATGAGGAGGCTATTCATGTTTTCTTACATCAATGGTTATTGAGATCATAGGTAGCTGAATACAATTATTACATACAAGATGTGTCTAATATTTCGAACTACATTAATTATTATGCAATAATAGTACCACAAATATATTACAATCATATGAGGGACACTTCACATTCTTCATTACATCAACGGTTATTGAGGTCATAGTTAGCTGAATACAAGAGTCACATACATAATGTGACTAATATTACCAACTACCGAAGTTATAATGGAATTATAGTAATACAAATAGTTACAAAGATGAGTTACATGGTTCAAATTCTTATTACAATAATGGTTATTGAGGGGATAGTTAGCGCAATATGACCAGTGGAGAAGTTTACATGCCGATAGTAATATAATATTTAGTAGGGTGTGTGGTTATGGGAGAGAGGGAGGGGGGTTGTAGGAGGTAGAGGAATGGGTGGGAGAGGAGGAGGAGTAGGGGGGGGGGGGGGAGGAGGAGGAGGTAAGGTACTCCAGGGAGGAGGAAAGTGTGAGAGGGGAGGTGTGTGTGTGTGTATGTCCCTTCTTAAACATCCTAGAGGGACCCTACCCGTCGTGACCCAGTCACCAGACCCCAGCCAATGCCTTCTCTATACATAATTATGTATAGAAGGCATTGCCCCAGCACCCAAAACACACACAGCCACACAGATTCAGATTCATATTCAAATTATTTTATTTCCATAAAATAATATTCGGAGGGAAGGTGCAAGTGGTTCCTCCAGGAGGGACAGTGCCGCATATCCGGACGGCGGTACTTGTACATAAAGCCATTAGCCGAGAATATGAGGACAATACAGCAGTATGGTTAGGGGTTTGTAGGAGGTAGAGGAATGGGTGGGAGAGAGGAGGAGGAGTAGGGGGCGGGGGGGGAGGAGGAGGAGGTCAGGTACTCCAGGGAGGAGGAAAGTGTGAGAGGGAGGTGTGGTGTGTGTGTATGTGTTGGGGAGGGTGGGACATACTACATATAAATAAGTTGTTTAAGGCCAGCGATAGTACTGAAGATAAATATGGTAGTAAAAAAAAAAAAAAAAAAAAAAAAAATCTTAAAAGGGAAAGTTTGAATTTCAACGCAAGTCTACAGATATCGGCAGTATCGCTTCATCGTACCTGACACAACATATCAATAAGTAGGGAAGGAAACTGTATACGTGCAAAGATCAAGATTCAATTAAGTTTAGTAGCAAAACAATATTCAGAAGGAAGATACTAGTAGTCCTCCGGGATGGATATGCCGCATATCCGAAGGTACTTTATTGTAGATCAAACCATTAGCAAAGAATATTGAGGACAATTATGTTGCTTACATATGCAAGGGTCATGTATATTGGCTTGCAAAAGGATATGAATTGGCACTTAACAGATTAATTAATAAAAGCTGTGTTAGAGGCTCAGAGGGATATGTTAATACTGTACATTGTCAATCTATTAAATGAGAATAGCAGTGATAAGTAAGAAATACGACTGATATTATAAGTGTGACATGATCAATGAAAATATGAAATCGTGTAGAGGGCGTTACAAAGGGTTTAAGTGTGACCTTGTAAGAAAGAAGAGATGTGTGGAGGGCAAGGGGTGCATACTTATAAGGTTCATGTTCATGTTTACAGTACATATTATTGTGGGGGGGCAAAGTTCTTGTGTTTTTTTAGTATGTTATTGATTACGTTATTCTTTAGCATGTATATTGCTTGATCCTCAATTGTGGTTAACTGATTATTCCTGTATTCCCTAATCATTGGGCATTCCAAGATATAGTGCTCGAGAGAGTGTTTGTTGGGAGCTCTGCAAACCCTACATTGCCTGTGCTCTTCTTCTACCTGCCAATTCAGCTGCCATGGATAACAATAGCCAAGCCTTATTCTTGCATGTACTGAGTCTACCCACCTACTCGTTGTACGTTTACCATAGGTGTATTTGGTCGTAAATGCTACTTTATTGTAGTAGTTTATAGATCGGCTGGTATTATGATGTCTAGCTCTGTCTTCATCCACCTCTTTCTTCTTGTGTCTTTTTAATTATAGTTCTCATTTGTTTCAATGACAGTTCAAGAATATGATCAGGTTCTTCTTTCTCTGAGGCCTCCTTGGCAAGCTTATCTGCCCTTTCATTGCCTGGGATGCCTACATGTGAAGGAATCCAGGCAAATTTGACCCCTAGCCCCTTCTCCCCTACACATTTTATCCCCCGTCTGATATCTTGTACAAGGAGAGGATAGGTGGGTTGGGGGCTAGAGATAGCTTCCAAGGCCGCCCTGCTGTCAGATAGGATAAGAATATTCTTTCCCCTTCGAAAGATACTCCCAATTCCCATCGCTATTGCCACCAGCTCAGTTTGAGTGGAGGAGGCCCAGTCCTGTAGCCTGGATAGTTCATCGTCTTCCTGAGCAAAGTTGCCACCACTCATAATAGTGATGGAGAGAGAGAGTCAGCATAATGGTGTGGATGTGCTGTGTGTGGAGTCCGGTGGTGGTGGAGAGGGAGGGGCTTACAGTTGCCCGACGAGGGAGAAAGAGGGGGATGGACATGACTACAGAGTGGGTGGATTGGGAGGCAACAACACTGTTACCAAAACAAATCACCAGTCATTGGCAGATGGGTGTCCAGGAAACTATTGACGGCGACAGTACATGCCTGCCTGAATGTATTATTACTATTAACTTGTAGTGCACACCCAGCCACCCATATATATACAGTATATATATATATATATATATATATATATATATATATATATATGTGGAGGTTAAATCACAAATACGTGATCAAATTATGTAGTAAAACTCGCTAGTAAAAATGAAACAATGGAACACCAAGCTTTCGTCTATTCTCTCAAGACATCTTCAGGGTAATACAAGAACACAGGGGAGAGTGAGGCTTAAATACCCGTCCTAAATCATCTGAGTGCTAAACTAATATAAATACAAAAAGTGTTGCCAGCCTACTGCCTTACCTTTGGATACCTTTGGATGTGTTCGCCGCTCCTCTAGCGGCACCAAGGAGCGCGACGCCCCTCGTTATGGGTGGTGATTTTGGTGCAGTAGACTGTTTGAAGCGACAGCTCGCTCCCTTGCGAGGATGGGCTCGTCTGGCACTTTTTGCAGTTCGACATCTAGGGCTCTCTTGAAGTTGTCTAACGAGATGTCCCTCATGTCTCTTACTCGCCGTGGGAGTTTGTTGAAGAGACGTGGGCCTCTGTGTGATAACCAGCCCTCTCGCAGAGAGCCCATAGCACCCCTGTTATTCATCCGGGTGATTTCGCATTCCCAGCCTCTCCTAACACTGAATTTCATGACTATCGGAGTATGTAGGTTTGGTACTAAACCCTCTGCGATTTTCCACGTGTATATTATTAGGTAACGCCTGTTGCCATATTTTTAGGAACATACTTATTTTATATACAAAATATATGTACAATTGGCCAACTTAGTCCTGTGACAAAATGTTGTGTTGTGTGGAGGTGTGTGGCATTTCATCCGTAGTAAACAACGTAGTTTTGTGAATGAATCCCTCAAACCAAAAGGAGTATGATTAGTCGAGGTGAGGAATATCGTGAACTTCAATTTTCTTTCATATTTGCATTATTGCTGGTTTAGTATAATTTCCAGAAAGACGTTGAATATTAAGGAACATTAAATACAGATGTTTCTAAATAACATCAATACATAACTATACATAAATATATAAATATACCTCGCAGGAATGTGAGTGTGGTGGTGGCAGGAGAGGTGGGAATTCGAATCAGTTCAATCGAGACGGTGCGGCGCAGCGGCGGGACTACATAACTAACATGTGAATGGTTGTTTTCAAGATGCCTGTATACTGATTACAATAATTTAGCTTAAAACATCTGTAGAAAGTAAAATGTTTAGTAATATTTTATTGTACGGACTTATTACCAATAGTATTGAGAACTAAACTTACGCCTGTATGATATTATGAATTTATAGTTTCTGAAATATCTTAATTACCATCTTAAGCTTTACTTTTATAAAGATTGCAAATAACCTATAACAAAAGCTCCCTGGTAAAGTATGGATATTTCCTACGTGTATGAGAGGTCTTTCTTAACCTATGTAATAGGATGACGCCACTAGCAATTGAGCAATCCTAGCAATTACTAGAAGATTGTAAGAAATATCTAATGGATTGTCACGCTAACTAATTCGATATACCGTACTTGTTACAGTCTTTTGTAGAGGCCCATAAATTGCAATATCTTTACCAAATCCAAAATGAGCTCCTCTCGTTCTTCCACATACCCATGGTTGTGGTGGTGGTGGTGGTGGTGCGGCCGAGTGCGGGGGGTGAACTAGCACATTAATTGTTGAGTGACTGGTTGCTACTTTTAGGTCATTGGCACCATTGCATTACATAATATAATAACATTATTATGCTATATAGAATTACAGGGATTTACAGTTTATATATTATGCTTACCAACCTGGAGCTTATTGCACGCCAGTACTCATTTGGTGATAAAATGACAGGTTTCAATCAAACCCATAAATAACAGCATTCATTGAATCGGACTACCATACAACAATGTGATCGGCTTATAGTGAAGACATAAGAATAGGATCATAACATAGTAAGGAGCAGCATAACTTCAGATAAGAAGGAACAATATACACTATGCCACTTCGAGGTCAATAGCATACTTTTACTACATAGAAATTCCTAACACACGGTAAAAGTAGACATTCGATTCATACTTTGTTTACTTGTATATTGTTATTAGATTAATAAGAATCCCTAATATTTTCCGTTAACTTCTGACTATTAGAGGCCCTTCCTAAGCTTAATACAATACAATAAAGCAACTGGAACAATATATAAGTGATTATCGTTTTGAAGAGGGTTATTGAGTATCATAATAATCTTGTTAAGAGAGACCCTTTTGAAACTAAATGTCATATGCTGGCGATTACTAGGAACACATAAATGTAGATATAGTGTGCAAGAGCTTAAGATCTCCATAAACAGTGACCGATAATTAAGAAATGCGTATTACTGGAGGGGTTATCCTATTATGCATTGCGTAACTTTGAGCACACAAATCAAGTGATTATATCGGTACGCGTTTTAAGATTCCCCGTAGTAATTGTTGTTCTCTCTCTCTCTCTCTCTCTCTCGAATGGTATGGAAAACTCCTTGTCGCTGATGGTAGGGCGCTCAACAGACTAATATCAACACGTCAGCGACACTCCAACCACTAACATGACTTTGATCACCGTATTAAGTTCTGTATATAATTACCTCTACCTGCTACATTAGCGTGTTTAAACCATAGCAGCATGTATTATTATTCAATTTGCATGCTATGTCATTCACAATACCTATTCATAATTATTAACAATACTATCACCCCAAACATACAATAGCTTTCGCCAAATTTAGAATACCTTCTTCCAACCCTAGCTCATCCATGCTCCACCTCTACACCCCCAGGATTCCAGAGAATGGAAGGGGAAAACATATCCTTGCTAAAGACCATACTGGGTGTGCTCAACCGCCTCAAGGGGTTCTTTACCCCTGCGCAGCTTCTTGCTCTGTACAGGGGCACAGTGCGCCCTTTGTGACGTTGACCACTCCGTTAGAACCGCATGGCTTGTCCTACAGTGACTCACTAGGATCGCCAGGGCAGTGGATGGGGCTACAGTTTATGTATTAGAGTGTGCTTTATTTCATATGAAAGCTCGTGTCATGGGCAGTCCAGAAAGGCTCATTGTTTTCGCCCATGTCAAGGCTTTATATATTTAATTGTAAAGTATATATTTTATCATTAACTAGTAATGATAGGATCTGGGAGAGAGAGAGGGAGTAGAACAGAGTGAGAGGGGGCGTGCAGTGTTTTTTGTCCCGCTCGATGACGTCACGGCTGGCTGCCTCGCGGGGGTTGGTGGAGAGAGGCCCTTACCATGCTGTAAGCTTTGCTAGTGGTTAGATGACTTGTAACCGCTGTTTTCCCACGCGGCTCGAGCTAGTGCGAGTATATATACAGTTCCTCGCCACTCTCTCCCTCAGATCTGGTTTCTAGAATGCACCCATCTTTTTCCCTTGCTACCTGTACCCCGCTCGCACCTGAGAATCTTTTCCTCTGCCTATCTCTCTCATTTTCCATATCTTTCACCACCTTTTATTAATATTATACCCCCTCTGGTTAACTCTGCAAAATCAGCTTAATGCTGGCCAGTTGTATTGTGCGTTAAGGTCTGATATAACCCATGTATGTTAGTTGTTAAGATAAGTGGATCACGAAGCATTGGTTGGCATTTATATTGTTTAAGTACTGCATCCTTTAATTATTAGTGTTCTGCTGGATTAGATAATGCTAGACTAGGAGTCTGATATTATAAGGTATTGTTTCCTATGAGTGCTGGCTTTAGTTAAAAGCTGCACGACATACCTGAGAACTGGAGTTGATTGAGTAAATTCTAGTCTGTGTGCCATTGAGAGTACAGCATGCACGAATGAGGGCTTTTTGCCTATACCATTCTGCACTGTTCTAAGCTCGTTTGTCTTTGAGGTACGCCAGGAGAACGCTTAATACTTCGGTATTAAGGTTTCTCAAGAGAGCTACCCTTCCCTATAACGTAATATTTGACGCACAGACTTGAGATTTGCACTAGGCTATGCGGCATGCCATGCGCACCAGTATCTCGTATCATAGCTAGACTCTAGCTAGACTTTATCAATCATAGTAGACATTAAGTATATTAACCTAATTACTCTTTTTATGCATACCCATTTATGATTACACAAGCATTTCGCAGCCTAGTTTGATGTATTGAGACACAAACGACTTAGGCTCTTTTTGTTGATAGGAATACTGCATTGTCGTGGCGATTATTATTGTTGTTGTGTTTAGGATATTCTTGGCTCCGACGGCATTATATATTCTGCCTTTTTGTGTCCATAGCCTGCACGAGCATTGTTCCGCTGCCTGCCTTTTTGGGTTCCATTTCCGATACGAGCATCTTTATAGCATCTAACATTTAAAGAAGATTCCTTGTTAGTGTTGAAGGACTTTAGTGCACTTTCTTTCATGCAGGAGTGCCTGACATTTATTGATTAAAGTAACGTAAGCTGTAACTTCTCTTACCACCTTACTTTGCATACCATAACCAAGCACCTTCGGTTATAGGTAGTAATAGGCTGTTTTCACATAACATTAAGCCTAGAGTAGACGCACATTTATTGAGAGTTTGATAGCCTATTATTGCATATAGAACTCTGTAGAGTATTTGTGTTCTTTGTTCACTGGGAATATACATCAGAGGTTGGAGCTAGCGCTTTCCGTTGTAACATTTATGCCATTACTAGTCCAATGAATAAGAGTCCTGATATATTTGAACCCCAGTCGTAACAAATGGCGACCTTACCTAGGATTTGGTGAACCTACATTTATTAAGCAGGGAACATTTGTTGTTTTGGGGAATATTTTGCGGGGATCAGCAAGAATAATTTTTTTTTTTTGCAACATAGTATAGCCCTTGAGTATTTCCGAGAATTTTTGTGTGTATATTGAGGTATAAGAGTTTCGGGTACTTCTTTTCTGAATATTGAGGTGGGAAATTTTTGTGAGCATCATGTCTTATACCGGATCAGAGGAGAATGGAGACACATTACGTAATGTCGAGACAGAGGAACAGCAACATGATGAAAGGGTTAATCGGGTGAACTGTGAGGAGGATGCTAGGATATTTTTGCAATGGCCTGTTACTGCCGAGCGGTTGGAGGGTATGGATCGGTACGGTCTTCAATGCCTGGCCACAGCTATCGGTCATGCGGTTACTAGCAGCATGACCAAGGATAACTTGATAACGTGTGTACTGGGCAGAGTGACTGGTGAGCGAGATGGGTTGAGTGCTCAGAGCCCTTCGGCCATGCTTCCCCTACACTCGACTCCCAGCCATCCCAGTAGTTTGCCGACCCCGGGTACGCTTCCGCAGTTGGGTGGTGACTGGCAGGGTGGGTTGCCCCTGGGGGGACCACCGGTAATTTCAAACATTGTAGCACCTTCACCTCCTCCAGGGTTAACTCCAGAATTATTGTATCAGCTCGAATTAGCTAAGATTCAACAGCACAAAGGGCATGTGAGCTTCAGATTCAACAGCAACAAAGGGCAGGTGAGCAGCAAATAGAGCTAGCAAAAATCCAAGCTGAGTCGACTAAGTACTGTGCCGACAGGGACGTAGAGAAGTCGCGAGTAGAGACAACGGGACAGCGACTTGGGGCTGGTGACCGTGCTCATGATCAATCTCTCGCACTTATTGAAACTGGTTCCGGTGTTTGATGAGAGTGGTGTAACAGAATTTTTCACACGCTTTGAGAAGAAGTGCCAGGAACACCAGTGGCCAGAGAATAAATGGGCAGCACTTGTATCCTCTAGATTAATAGGCAAGGGTCTTAAAGCCTACGATGCGTTACCTTTGGAGTTATGTATTGTGTACGAGGATCTCAAGGAGGCTGTCCTGAGGGCTTAAGAACTGCAACCAGAAACGTACCGTTTGAAGTTCCGGGGTGTAACTAAGGGAAGAGATAGCACCTTTTTGGAACACGCCCGGGACTTGTCCGATGCTATGGGGAACTGGCTCCGATCTGAGAAGGTAACAACGTTTGATGGAGTTAAGCAGTTAATGATGTTGGAGCAGTTCTTTAAGAGCACGGGCGGTGATCTAACTTTGAACTTAAAGGAGAAAAACCCAAGAACTCTAGTAGAAGCAGCAGAAATGGCTGATCTACGGCTGTCGTTGATTCGGGGTTGCGGGTCCTCACAGAAGTACGATGCAAGTGCTAGGGACCGTTATCCTCCCCCTCCCCGTAGCAACGACACATTTAAACAAAAGAGCAATGAAACTAAAATTGAAGCCAAACCTACCACCACACCGTATGTGAAAAGTCAGGGGCTTTTACATCACAGTATAAGCCGAAACCGAAATTTATGTGTTTTAGGTGCCACCAGGAGGGTCATAAGGCAAATGAGTGCCCTAGTCGACCTCCTCCGGCAGCCGTGTCTTTTGCTCACGGCATTGGAGTGTTCAAGAGGACATCGGAGTTTGTTAGAGGCATTTCCGAGGTAAATACACTGCCAGTGCAGAAGGATCCGGAAGGCTTATTCCCTGGCTGTGATGCCTTTAGTGACCACAGGGGACTCGGTTGTGTGGAGTGAGGGGGTAGAAGACATGAGGTGAGAATTTTGCGTGACACTGGGGCATCGCAAACACTGTTGAGAAATTTCACTGGTAAACCTGTCAATACGGCGCGGGTGGTTGTGGTTCAGGGAGTTAATGCGACAAGGTCATACCCACTTGTAAGAATGAAGGTGGAAGTTGATGGTGTGACTCGTGACCTGGATGTAGGAATTGTGGAGAAGTTGCCTGTTGGGGGCGTCGACCTCCTTCTTGGCAACGACTTTGAAGGGCCTACTTCTGAGGCTCCACCCTTAGTCGTTGTCGAGAAGCCGGCCGACGTGAGTAGGGAGGAGCAGGAGTGGGTTGGGAAGTGAAATCTACAATAATCAGTGTTCCTCGGAGCTTTCCCAGTGTATACCACCTCCTCTACGCTTTGCAACACAATCCCACCCCTACTCTGTGCAACTCTCCAGCCCAAGAGTGAAACGCTAATCTCAGACTTTCTTCTATTCAACGGTTGAGCTCTGGAACTCTTTCCCAGAATCAGTCTTTCCCTCTTCCTATGACTTACATTGCTTCAAACTCCGCGTGTCCAGGCATTTTAGCTCGAACGTCCCTTGATTTTGGCCCTGTCACTCTTTCAAATCTGGGGGAGGCACTCGCTGCAGGCAGTTATGCCTTTTGTCACCCTCATTCACATAGAAAAAACAAAAACAAAAACAAATCCAGTGCAGGGAGGAAACTTGCACGGGTTTATTAGGGTGATGATAATGTCGGTGTTTTATGGTATTATTATTTGGGTTTCATATAAAAAGACCTATTCTAAGTCTATATGCAAGTTCTGTAGTATGTTACACATAATATATGAACCATAAACAAGTTCTGTAGTATGTTACACATAATATATGAACCATAAACAAGTTCTGTAGTATGTTACACATAATATATGAACCATAAACAAGTTCTGTAGTATGTTACACATAATATATGAACCATAAACAAGTTCTGTAGTATGTTACACATAATATATGAACCATAAACATCCAACACATTCAATATTAAATGGCGTCTCGGTAGCATCCCTACAAAGGATAACTTATTTAGTGGAACTTATAAAGTTTAAACCTTATACGGCTAATCAGACGACAATTATTATATTTTGTTAATGCAACTACATGTCCATACTCGACTTCCGAAGAACCTCTAGAAATCAAAAGATTCATAACAATATTAGTTAACTATTTAACTGGCTGGCTGGTCCTAATATTAATTGCAAGACTTTATAATTTTTCAATATTCTGTTGGACAAATTCACGCAATCATACCCCAATCAACTTTGCTCCATTGCTCAATATGTGAAGTAAAATCAACCGAGTTACTTTTACCTCTTTATTTTCTTATAAATTAGCAGCCTTGCTGTTGTTTTCCACATCCCTTTGTGGATATATATTTATATGAGAGAGAGAGAGAGAGAGAGAGACTACAAAGGAAATCAAGCAACAACAGGTCTAGTGACCCTTCTAGGCTGCTTGTCCTCCAAAACACTGAGGATCAAGTGTCCAAACAGTGGTTTAGAGTCGGTAAGGGAACATTGGAAAGGGAACTACTGCCCTGGAACTAATGTCCGTGGCAGGATTAGGAAGTTAGTAGGGGACAGATGGGTTAGTAACTGAGGGGGGAATAAAATAAAGTTATTCATTTACAAACGCAGTCAGTCGCGGGTTTGATGCGAGATATTTGTCTAAGCGGAGTTTAAATGAATCAACAGTGCTGCAGTCTATAACTTCTCGGGGAAGCCCATTCCACAAGTTGACAACTCGATTGAAGAAGAAATTCTTAGATTCGTGTGAGTTAAAAGATTTACCAATAATTTTGCAACCGTTTCCCCGCGTGTAATTAGATTCGTCGATAGTGAAGTACTTACTACAGTTCATATTGTCGATGCCTTTGATGATTTTGAACACTTGAATTAAGTCACCTCTTAATCTGTGCTGGGTTAAAGGAAATATATTTAATTCTCTAAGACGCTCTTCGTATGGTTTGTTCTTTAGGCTAGGTATCATTTTGGTAACTCTACGTTGAACTCGTTCTAGCTTGTTTATATCTTTTTGGTAATAAGGGCACCAGGATTGAACGCAGTATTCCAGAAGAGGGCGGACTAAGGAATTGTAAAGGGTTAGGATAACTTCTTTGGATTTATGCTCAAATGACCTGCCTATAAAGCCAATTATTTTGTTTGCCTTCTTAACAAATTCTGAACATTGTTGACTCGGTTTTAGGTTACTCGATATTGTTACTCCCAGATCGGTTTCTTTGCTTACATTCTTAAGCTGAGTGCCATTCATCGAATAGTTTGCTTTCTTATTTAGGTATCCGATATGTAGTACTTTACATTTATCCGAATTGAAACTCATTTGCTAAATTTGGGCCCAACATGACAATTTATCTAGATTGTGTTGCATATCGTCAACTTGTTCTTTTGAGAGTACGCTATTTGCAATTTTTGTATCGTCAGCAAATTTTGAGATTGTACAGGTGAGACCCTCATCTATGTCGTTGATGTAAATTAGAAAGCTAATTGGTCCTAGTACCAATCCCTGGGGTACCCCACTACTTACATTGGTCCATTTAGATGCCTTACCGTTTATGACTACTCTTTGCTTTCTGCCGCTGAGCCAATTTTCTATCCATTTCAACACACCGCCTTGTATTCCATGCGCTTTTAGTTTTAGCAGTAAACGTTTGTGGGGAACTTTGTCAAAGGCCTTTTGAAAATCAAGGTATATAATATCTACAGCTTTACTCTCATCGTAGAGGTTGAGGATATCGTGGAAGAAGTCTAAGAGGTTTGTTAAACAGGAACGTTTTTTACGAAAGCCGTGTTGAGTATCTTTAAGTAAGTTATTTGCCTCTAAGTGATTTACGAGTCTGTCTCTTATGACCGTTTCTAGCATTTTACATACAATTGAGGTTAAGCTATTTGGACGATAGTTACTGGGTAGGGATTTGCTTCCTTTTTTGAATATCGGTGTTACGTTGGCTAGCTTCCACTGATCAGGCATAGTCCCAGACTGCAAGGATTCATTGAATAGCAATGTCAGTGGTTTGGAGAGCTCATCCTTAGCTTCCTTTAGAACTCTAGGCGAGATTGTATCAGGTCCAGGCGTTTTATTTACCTTGATTTTATCTAAACAATTCAATACTTCTCTCTCTGTAACGGTGATATTGCTTAGAACATCTGAATTATCAATCTGAATCGGCGATGGTGTAGGGATATCACTGAGGTCTTCTGTTGTAAAAACTGATGCAAAGAAGGTATTGAGGGCATTACTCATTTGTACTTCGTCTTTGGTGTATTCTCCATTTTCATAGACTAACGGTCCAACAGTTGAAATAACTACTTTTTTCTTTCTGATATAACTATAGAATTCTTTCGGGGTTGTTTTACTTTGATTCGCAACATGTAACTCCAGGGTCTTTTTACTTTGCTTAATTAACTTTTTGGCTTTGCGTCGTAGCTCTACAAATTTCACCGTTCTTCGTCATTTTGTGAGGATTTTCATCTATCATTAGCAAATTTTTTATCAAGCAGACAGTCTGAAATATCTTTATTCCACCATTTGGGCTTATCATTATGACCTGGACGCCGTATTTTCGATGGTATGCAGTCTTGCATTGCCTTAAGGTAAGTGGTTGTGAAACACTCCCAAGATGTATTTATGTCGTTATTGTTAGTCAGAAAGCTCCAATCAGTTTCTTTAAGCTATGATTTAAGTTTATGAAAATTTGCTTTCTTGAAATTAGGGAATTTCTCAATGCTGCTATTTGATTTGTTACTAGTAAACTTTAAAGTGAAAGTTATCGTACGATGGTCGCTGTTACTGAATTCATCACCAACATTCAAATTCTCTATTAATTCTTCTTTTGTTGCGAGTACAAGGTCAAGCACATTATTACCATGGGTCGGAGATTGTACAAATTGAAAAAGTGAACTCTCTTGCAAGTTAGCATAGAGGTCGTGTCCACAGTGTGAAGTAAGAATATCGCCCCATTTAGTCATGGGTAAGTTGAAATCGCCAAGAATTACGGTATCTTGTATGTTAGTTATTTCTGCAATTTGTTCATAAATTTCACTGTCAGTTTGCACTGATTGAGCTGGGGGTCTGTATAATAAAGCTAGTGTTATTTTAGTTCTTCGTTTATTATTTAATAGTACGTAAGATATGTCTATATTCGCAATTTGAGGTTTTGACATTAAGACGGGATTAAGACTTTCCTTTATAAAAAACAGAACTCCTCCTCCTTCATTTCTATTGATCCGACTTTTCTCAAACATTGTATATATATATATATATATATATATATATATATATAGAGAGAGAGAGAGAGAGAGAGACCCAACATGGAACATGGCAACATAAGACAAGTGGGTACCGGTATTAGTTACCTTATGTTCAATATCACCTTATATGAATATAAAGAAAAGCCTAACAGAATAACCCCTCCACTAAATCACACTTCCTTATTAGGCGTATCAATAAACATTTATAAATACCTAATTACTCTCTTACAGGCTATATATATATATATATATATATATATATGTTAGTATAGCCAGGTAATAGATTCTCTTTTAAACAGACGAGGTTAAAGGCAACAGCAGTTTCAGCATTCAGTATTTTATTGTTACAGCTTTCAATAGTTCTAACAATTTTCCTCTGGGGTTCAGAGATGAGGTACAACAGGTTAGCCAAATTCATGGTGGATCCAACGTTTCACAAGTAAACATCTTGCATCTTCAGGGAATGGGCAGGTAATGATTAGAATAAGGACAAAGCAACATATTTATACAAAATTCGAGGATCAAGAATAGGTAGGTGGGCGGAGCTACTGGGTGTGGGGTGGCTGTTCATTGGTGGAAGGCAGTCTATTCGCGAGACGGGCACTAAATCTTATCGGTGGTTGGTTGTTGGCTGTGGGTGGCTGTGATTGGTTGGTGTTGTCAGTTGTGTGCGGAGCGCGGAAAGGTAAGGGAGGGAGGCACAGGGCGAGAGGAACGAGGGCAGTATGCCTGTAGCGCTTGCCTGAAGGAAGAATTTGAAGGTCTTGTGTTTGGTTGTTGATGCTGGGGTTGAGCGTTTGGATATATAGAGCTTCTAAAATAGCTAGTCTTCTGGGGTCTGATTCTTTGTCGAGTATGGTAGTTTGTTTGTCTAGGTCGGCGCGAGTTAGAGCAAGATGGTGGGGGGCTTGATAGTGATCTTTTATAGCGCCAGATTGAAGGCGGAGGGTTAGTCGACGGGAAAGGCGAGTCTGTGTCATTCCAACATAGGATAGGGGTCCACAGTCCCCAGAGGTGAAAATATGCTGGTATATCACATGATCGTCTTTCGGGTTGGTTGGTGGAAATGGGGCGGTTACGGAGGACAAGGTTGGAGGTCTTAGGGGATTTGTAGTAAATAATGAGTTTTATTTTATTGTCAGGGTTGGTGTGGAGGACGTTTTTGTGAATTATTTCTTTCATAATGGATTCGTCTGTTGTGTGGTCGGAAGATATGTAGTTTCTGTAGAAAAATGTAATGTCATTGGCCGGGTTGGTGCTAGGGGGGTCTTGTTTGTACTATTTTTCTAGGTGGTGGTTGAGGGCATTGGTGACGTCAGTGTTGGAATACCCATTGTTGACTAGGACCTGGGTGAGCCTTTCCAATTCATTGTGTGTGTCATTCCAGGTGGTGCAATGGGTGAGGGCTCTCCTGACATAGGCGATGGTGGACTGATGGTATCGTTTAGGGCATTCACTTTCCCCATTAAGACATTGGCCATTGTTAGTAGGTTTGGTGTACACTGTAGTTTTGAAGCCGTGGTCGTGGAGGGAGACAAGGAGGTCGAGGAAGGGTAGATGACCATCGGTGGTTTCTTCGTATGTGAAGTTGAGTCCGGAGGCGGCCATGAAGCGCTGCTGGAGGTCCCTGAGTTCGTCCAGGTCCTTCACCCACACGAAGATATCATCGATGTACCTGCAGTAGACAGTGGGCCGGTGGGCAGCCAGGAGTTCCTCTTCGATAGTTCCCATGAAGAAATTGGCGAACAGGACCCCCAGGGGGCTTCCCATCGCTACACCGTCGATTTGCTGGTACATATTCCCGCGGGGGCAGAGGAAAGGGGACTCCTTGGTACATAGTTGCTTTGTCCTTATTCTAATCATTACCTGCCCATTCCCTGAAGATGGAAGATGTTTACTTGTGAAACGTTGGATCCACCATGAATTTTGCTAACCTGTTGTACCTCATCTCTGAACCCCAGAGGAAAATTGTTAGAACTATTGAAAGCTGTAACAATAAAATACTGAAACTGCTGTTGCCTTTAACCTCGTCTGTTTAAAAGAGAATATATATATATATATATATATATATATATAATATATATATGTTTTCAGTTACCGCCAACATATAACTGTATGTTTCAGAAACACCTCTAGTAAAAGGAGAAATAAAACAGAAATTAAAAACAAAATCTTCAATATGATTACCACTTATTTATAGTTTGTTACTTCTATAGTACTTCATTCGGTTTAGGCGTTTATTATTCAGAGATTAAAGGAATATAATCAAGTTCCCAATTTATCTGTTAACAATATAACTATTTCAAAATCTGTACCAACAGTAAATTTGTACTGGTTCCAAGGAAAACCAATACGGTGGCGGCATTGTAAGACATATTATATATAACATTCTTGTAGTGACTGTAGGGTATACTAAGTATTCTAATGAAGGTGATGACGTAGAAGTTCCCTAGTGTGTGTGGTGAATGTTTTTTCTTTGTTTTTGTTTGGCCGGGGGGGGGGGGGGGGGGGGGGTGCGTCATCTGAAGTTGTTGTGCTACATTATAATATAAGAGTCCTATCCTCATCCTTTTCACAAAAGCCATGCACATCACGTTACCCGAGAAATGTTCGCCAATGACCGAACTAATGTTGTTGTTCATATGTCTGATAGAAGCCTCATTGTTCTCTATCAGCAAATGTGATCCGGTTTGCACTACAAAATGTATTGATAATCAAGCCCTGCTATTCTATATAGCACAATCCTATAAACATATTGTGTAATGAAATGGCTCCACTTATTTAAATGTGGCAACCCTTTACTGGACTATTTGCTCGTTTGCCCTCACCACACTACCGCTACCAGCTCCACCACAACCATGGCTGTGTGGAAGGAGGGGCAGCGTTCGTTTTGGGCTTGGTGAAGTAGATTTATTTGCCGTTGCATAAGACTGAAATGTATGAAGTGATTTAAGCAATAAAGATAAAAGGTATTTCGGGTTAGGAAGCGTGACAATTAAATACACTTTTCTCATCATATATTTACCATACGCCATCGTATGCACTTAACTACTATGCAAACATGTTTCAATAGCAACTAGAGGTGATATTAGACTGCAAAATGCACATAAACTAAAACACAAATATTTCTGGCTTTTAACCGTCATTATTCTAAAAAAATATCTCCATTAATTTGTTCTTAATTATTAGTATATTGACGCACTGTATATAACTATTTTAGTATGGCAAATATTAGGCGACTTTATTCAGATTTGGAAACGTCTTGCATAGTAAGAAGGCTAAACACAATAAGTCGACCCTTTTGAAACCGATGATCACTTTGTAATTCCAGCTACAATCAATTTGTTTTGATCACCTTTAATCCGTTATACAGACAACAACATAGTTTGTTTTGTTATTAATGCTACTGTTAAATGTTCTTGCTGACATTAGAAAGGACCTCTAAGGATCAAAGGGTTATTTAGAATTTCAGTTATTAATTTAATTGACTGGTTGAATAAAATCGTCTGAAGATTTCTAGGATATACAACACTACACCATTTTACAAATGCGATTGAACAATTAACCAAATGCTTTCAACATTCGAGTTGAAGAATGACAGTCTTCTATTTGCTTACAACTATCTTTCAAATCCATTCAACGGTCAGACATTTGCAATTGACAGTTTGCAAAACGTTTCAACAGCCACATATCACTAATTGATTTCAACAGTCTCCAAAACTTTTATACAATGTGAGTGAAACAATCATCATTCGAAAGACTTTATTTGACAATCATCAAAATTAATAATTCGCATGAATATCTATTGTCTGAGTATATTTACTTAAATATATCGATAAAATAATATTTTTTAAAACAAACATAACAGTTATATAATTTTAATGTCACTATAGTACGTACAGTACATACAGTATACGATTACGTACAAAATGAAGAAAAAAAAAATGGTAAAAAAGTCAAGTGCCTTCAAATATCTTACTATCATGTACTGTACAGTTACCTCCACTGGAAACAATCCACGACAAAGGCTTCGTACACACTCATGGGTTGTTTCTACCTTCTCTACCTCACGTATGGTAACCTGTTAGACAGAAACAACCCATGTGTGTGTACGAAACCTGTGTTGTGAATTGTTTTCAGTGGAGGAAATTGTATGACAGTATAATCTATCAAGTGAAGATGTCACGGCGCTCAATGGATTGAACCAAGTAAGTGTTGGCGTGGTTATAGTTCTGCGACACAATATGTTGCGTGACATGGGGCAGTGCAACCTCAAAGCCAACATGTAGAATGTTCTGCCTCAGTGCATTGAGGGTCACTGCTTCTTGCCTGGCACGGGTCACGCTGCACTGTGGAGCTTCATGATTGAGGTACTGCTTCAGATAGGATTTAAAGATGAAAAACAAATTTCTATGGGATTAAAAAAAGGAGAGTATGGAGGGATAAATTCAAAATTCAACTCTGGATAGACTGCTGCGATGCCGTTATGAATTGGAGCGTTGTCTAGAATGAGTGATGGCCTAGCGTCTCCAATGATTACTGCAATGGATGCGATGAAGTCACTAAATACTTTTTTCGTCACAGAGCCATAGTGAATTTCGTAATACAGTATTCCACAGCGGTCAGATATCGCAGCAATCGCTGTCGTGTTTCCTCCAAGCTGTCCACCGACTGCGCGATGCACATGGTCCTCGCGTCTCGCCCTGCCATACGTCCTTTTGGTCCATAGATTGAACCCTGAAAATGAAACATTTGTATTAGCCAAGATTTTAACCCTTTCACTGCGGACGGGTAGCTTGTATTTAATGAAAAAACTCTAGATTGATTTAAAATTATTGGTTTAGACGTTATTTTAAACTTTTCCCTGTGATAGATCTATCCACTTATAAAGAAAATCACTGGGTGGTAGCTAAATTACAATCAATATTGGCCTCCCGCAGTCAAAGGGTTAACACAAGAACATTTGTACTATAGGACTAAAAAGGAAAGAGTTTCTTACATTAATACACTTTCGTTAGACAATACTAATTATTTAATGATTAGATATATACTGTACATACCTATCTCATCAATGTACACCAGATCTTGCTGCAGACCCGTCGCCAACATCCATGTAGCATATGTGTGTCGTGCCTCTTTTACTGCGGCAGAAGTCCTTTCTGCTGGGGCGTCACGGGAGATTTTAAGCGATATTAGCTCACCCGTCAAAGCACGGGAAAGCGTCGCCTCACTGAAATGTGGCTTTGTGGGAAATACGTGCCAGACTTGCTCCTTCATCTCTCTTAAGGTCATCATAGGGTTTGCCTCAAGCAACATCACAATCAGGCCTAAAGTTTCATTGTCGATAACCTTGCATCTGCCTCCTGCTTGAGCCGCTTCAGTCTTGTTATTGCGTTGATAGGTCCGCACAATGGAGTATGCCGTGGTGCGCTGAACTTCTAGAACTTCTGCAACCTCGAGGAAATCGTGTTCTGCGCTGTAGGCTTCGACAATGCGTGCACGATCTGCATTACTTGTTTTTTTGTACCTGTGTGGCATGTTGGGGGCTTATCTTTTAGGATGGTATGCGATAAAAGTTTCAACTTGGCAATGAACTGTGTACAGAGGGGCTGCATTCACGTGAGGAAGATATTAAGGAGTAACTGGCACACCGTCTATGGTTTTGTGATCCATTACTTCGAGTTCAATTTCTTCAAAGGTTCGAGTTCGGTAAAATACTGCTTTTAGGCCTATCTATGATAGACAAAAATATTAACTTTATTTTTTTTCTGCAGTGGCTTTCTGAGTAGTTATGGCGTTTTAGTGATTGTTATTTAGTTTTGCAAAGTGTTAAACGTATTAGCGAATTGTCAATGCAGATTGAGAAGATTGTCATAAGCGAATGGAGACTGTCATACCTTAAACGATTGTTGGAAAGTTTTTGGTGATTGTTGAACGGAAAGTAAAGAAAGTCATTTATCGAGTGTAAGAATGTTGATGTATTTTGAAAATGTTGAAACCATAAGTAATATTGTTCAATTGCATTTGAAAGAAGGTGTATGTGCATACTCTATTTGAAAAAATTAAGAAGGATCTCTCACATTCTGAGGAGAAAACCATCAATTACCAGGGCGCTTTTTTTAGTCTTGGTTACCAAGAGAACTCGTAATAAATAGCCACCCCATAACTCTTAAAGTATAATTTTCCTACAAAAGCAAGTTCAGACATTTACACTACACACTTCATGTTATACAAAATTGTAATTTGTACTGTCCATAGAAGTTATATGCCAAACAATCAATATGCAGGCATCCTAAATACAACCATTCACCTGTGAGTCATAAATACCAGCCGTGCCGTCTCGATTAAAGTGAAACGAAGCCCAACCCACCTGCCAGCAACACACTCATATTTACTACCATGCCTAATAATTTGAGTAAGGATAGGTTATGTATTAATAAAAACTGTAAGCTTCTTCATTTCATATCCATTTATTATCTAACATCATTCTTGAACATCTACTAACCCTCCAGTAATGCAAATTAATGGAGAAAATAGAGTTTCCCTATATTTCTCGTCTCACCCAATCATGTCCCGTCTTTCACACGCCATGGGATTTGAGGGATTCATTCATAAAACTACGTTGTTTACTACGGATCCAATGCCACACACCTCCACACACCACAACATTTTGTCGCAGGACTAAGTTGGCCAACTGTACATATATACATTGAAATATGCCTAGATTGTATTGTTAGGCATATTTCAATGTATATATGTACATATATTTTGTATATAAAATAAGTATGTTCCTAAAAATATGGCAACAGGCAGTAGGCTGGCAACACTTTTTGTATTAATATGCTAGTTAGCAACTCACAGATGATTTAGGACGGGTATTTAAGCCTCACTCTCCCCCTGTTTTCTTGTATTACCCTGAAGATGTCTTGAGGAATAGACGAAAGCTTGGTTCCATTGTTTCCATTTTCCTAGCGAGTTTTACTACATATATGCAGATATATATATGTGTCTATATAATCTAGTCTCTATACATATATTATATATAATAGATATATATATATATATTATAGATATATAATGTATATATAATTGTATATATATATATATATATATATACCGGTATATATATATATATGTATATGTTAGGTACTCCAATATATCCAACTATTACTCCGTGAATTACTTAAACACTAAAATACATATTTAAAGTATACCTCACTATTATATCTTTAATACAACTAGGCCTACTCATATTAGTAAACTTAGTATTTCTTACATCGACTGTACATGATGGAGGCAAGTGGTACTGGGCGCCTAGAATCTGAGGTTTAAGTAGACGTCAGCTTCTAGTCAGCATTCCCGAGATCTCACAATAGAGTTGGTTACACGTGACCGCTCTGATGGAACCCAGAACAGGTCACGTTGGAAGCCACAATGAAGTCATAATGAATGACGTCATTATTGACAGGTACTAGGATTGGTCGTGATGTACACGTGAATGATAATGAGTGGTTTTACGTCATAAAGAGGGGCGTAACCCAACATAATATAAGGTGGGTATCCAGAGAGCGAGGGGAGAAACAGAGAGACCCCGGCTCGCTCATCGAAGGGTCAGAGGTTAGCTCCGTGTGTGATAACCAGACTATATAACATACTTGAATTAATCGTACTGATACGAATACTTATACAATCAATATATTAGTGTACTTCTGAATAAGTCTTAAGATATCTTTTATTATACTATTCTTAATTATTCTCAAGTTTCATTTACCTAACCTTACCATTTATCTAACATTCATTTGAGTTATCTAATTAATCCCAGGGTAAGCCTGTGATGGTGGCAGCATATATATAGGGGAATTGATACCATTATGAACCCTATTCTCTTCACCATACATGGTGTGCAGCGCGTGGTCCTTTTTTTTTTACAACAGAGGCTACACTCACATGTCGATTAATTGGCCGCTAAAGCTACTAAAAGTATTTAATTCAAGTCACTGGAGTTGTGTATAAATATATATAATTCACACACGGCGGGCTGAAACACTTGTACATCTGGCAAGTTTCCCTCCCTGCCTGCAACGCTCCCCCACACAACTACGGGGCTGGTCGTAAATTCGTCAAAATATTCTTGCGGCGGAAGCAGGGAATCCTCAACTTTGTCTGACGGAGGAGGAGTCTACATGGATATGGTACCGACGTGTGGTGTGATTAGCCAGACATAGGAGGACCACGTTTGAGTGACAGTGGTTTGCGGCCAAATTCTGGACGTCGCCGGCAGTGAAAACCATCCAAGGAGGCACTGCAGGCAGTTGTATCTTGCCTTGGTTTGAGTGAGGATATACGATACAGCCAGGCGTGACATTGAAGAGGTAACGTGAAGAGGTAAGGGGTGTGAATCCAATCAGCGCTCCACCCCCATAATCCTGCGTTATACAAACCGTTTTGGTAAGATGATCCTCAGGTATTAGAGTGTGAGCCTATAATGGCTTGTAATGATTTGGTTGTGTGGGACGGGGATCTGCTTAAGCCAATCGGCTCCCATGTGACTCCCATTGAAGATGTATGTGTTACTGGAGGCCTTAAGTGCATCTTTCTATCCATAAAATTATACCTATCTTAATTCAATACATTCATTCAATTGTATAATTCATTTTTTTTTATCTCTGTCTTTTATTTCATTAATTAATTTGTGCAAACTAGGGTTTATTTAGATTCAGGATTTATTGTGCGGTGTTTTTTTTTTTTTACAGGAATTATTTAATATATTTATGGGAGGATTTTATATATTATATGTTTGTCAAGTGAAATTTCCACATGTCATTAAACGATTGCTCAGAAAAATCTAAGGTTCCCGCTCTCAACAGTTGACCGAATGCCTACTACAGAGGATAGCGATTTTTCGGACGATTATTGGAGTGAATTTGCTAATCATTCAGAGATTGAGTCTCCAGCAAATCCGGCTTCTTCGGGACTTCCACCTTTGTATCAAAATGTTAATCAAAGTGTGTTGAGAAACGGGACTTTCCGAGATACGACCCCCACCTATGTGGAACCATTGCCTAGTATAGTAATTCCCACACCTCCCGAAAATAACGTCATTATGTCGGGGTAACGAACCCCAGGCTTTTCATTTAAGTGACGGCCCATGGACAGGCCGTCAAACATTTCACTGGGTTGGAAGAACACAGAAATATTTTCTCAGTTTTGGATGATGTAGAGACGGAAATTGCAGCAAAGGGTATTACTCAGGAGAAGGCCAAAATTGAAATTTTTCGCTCGAAAATTGACAAGGGGAATACTCCAGCAACACCGTGAAACCGATCGCACGACGTATCGAGTTCCCTCCAACAATGTCTCTCAATAAATTCTCAAAGGAACTTAGGAAGTCTTGTGATACTAGCGGTGTAACCACCGAGCAAATTCAGTTCTCGTGTGCTGCCGTTAGGAATTCCCTACCTGTTTCCCCAGCTCAACGTGGGCCTAAACAGAATTTCCCTAAACAGAGTCAACCAATTAAGAACTCTCAACCACATAGAAATCCCCAGCAGTTCTCCTCAAACAGTTCTTTTCCCGAATTCCATAAACCTGCACAAGTAAGTCAGAGTAGACAGAGTTACAGCTCTACAACATGGAACCATCAATCGCCTCGTTATCAGGGGAATGGTGGTCGACCGCAGGCCGCAGGCGGAGGCGGTCAGGGCGCGCAGAGACCTGCGATAATGGCTACCGGCGCATCTGGTCAACACAGGGATGTTATGTGTTTTTATTGTGGGGTACGGGGTCACATTGTTCCTCGTTGTAACATCAAGGCCAAGGAGCTATATGAATATACGGCAGGTAAGCAACCTTTCTGTCGTAGATGCAAGTGTAATGATCACAGGACCGGAACTTGCCCGGAAGTGGAGGTAGATTTGGACGATTGGAAAGCCAGTCACCCTAGGTCGGGGGAAGCTTACGATCACTCCCAAGCAAACGTAACGTAAAACATCAATGTACACAAACTCCGGAATGTCCTACGTTAATGATAAGTGCCCTTATGCATTCTCCTGACTCGTTAATTTTGAAGTCATGTGTATATAATACAGATATAAGTGTTTTAATTGATGCAGGTTCTCCTGTGAACCTAATGTCTAGCTCTGTCTTTAACAAATTGAATCATGATGATTCGTTTAAACTTGAATTCCCCGATGTTAATCTTCAGAGTGTTTCAGGGGATAATATTTCAATATTGGGGGTTACATACTTACCGTTAGCATTGCATGAGGACTTGGATTTCATGACGGGAGAAAGTGTACGTTGTTCAGGGTTTAAACATCTCTTCGGACCTTCTGTTGGGTTTTAAGACAATGAAGGCCCGTAAATTTATTTTAAGTCTAGAGATGAATGGTGTATCTATTGATGGTACTTTTATTGAGGCGTCATTTAGCTTCCCAGAACATTTACAATTTGTGTCAAGAAGTGTACGTAAGGGCGATGTGGAGAGCAGTAAATCTCTTCAGGGGAAACGTTGTACATCTGGCAGGAATAGCGGGAGAGGTAGATGCAGGCACTGCCACGGTACCAACCCCGCTCTTCCCGCTGTCGAGATTAAACTGCATGATTATTTAGAACAATCTATGGGGGATTCTGATATGATTAGATTAATATCCAGTATTCGAGAATGGATAATAAGTCGTAGGCGTGTGCATAAACCTTTAACCGTCCTGGTGGTGTAATGGTTAAGTTGGCAAAAAATGTGTGACGGGTTCGAAACCCGGTGGATCATATATCTTAATTCATTTGGTGGGTGGGATTAATAAAAATAATATATTAGTAGGTTTAGGGATATTTCTCGAGAGGCCGGTCTATATGATCTGTGCCCCAGAATATTCTTTTCTCACTTAAACATTAGGTACCATAGTGCGGTGGGAATATGAACATGATTATATTAATATCCAGTATTCGAGATGGATATAAGTCGTAGGCGGGCATAAACCTTTAACGTCTAGGTGTAAGGTTTAAGTGGCAAAAATATGTGTGATAACCCGGGTTCGAATCCCGGTGGATCAATATACTTAATTAATTCTTGGGTGTGATACTAATATTCTCATTCACTGTAATACTATTATTGAACCGCATTCTGCGAAGGTTGTTAATGTTTATGCGAACAATCTTAAGAGTACAGTAAATTCTATTGTATTATTACCCGATTCCTCAGCGATCAAGGTTATTACGTTCGCTCAAGCGTTATATGAGGTGGATGACACCAATGTTTTCCAAACTCTCATTTTAAATACCACAAATGGCTTAATGAAATTATATGCGGATACGAAGTTATGTAATGCTTCCTGTGTACCTTGTAAATTCGAAGAAATTAATTATCTTCCTGTGGCTTCAGTGCGCACAGGGAACTCTCCTGGTATGGAGGATAGAATGCGTAAGATTTACGAGGATTTACAAGGTACCGACTTTCCTGAGGCTCAGGGTCCGCTTAAGGCGTTTTTGAGGGAATTTAATGAGTCCGTCCATTTGAAAGGGGACGCTATGGGGTTTACTGACATTATAGACCATAAAATTGTGTTGAGTGACAAGGATCAGAAGCCCGTTTACCTGCCTATGTATCGCTTATCGCACAGTCAATGGGAATTGACTGATAAAACTGTTTCAGATTTACTTTCTCAGGACGTAATTCAAACCATCAACGTCACTTTGGCGATCACCTCTTTTCTTAATCCCGAAGAAGGCGAAGGGTGAGTTAGAGTCGTGGTAGGACTTTATAAAACTTAATCCCATTACGGAGACCGATCATTTTATATGCTGGGCGATACCCGAAATTCTATGCTATGTTGGGTACTGCTATCTCAAGTTGCTTGACAGGTCGCTAAATTCCATCAGTTTTATTCTACCTCATTTGTCTCTTGATCTGTGTCATCGACGTAAAATTGGTGCCCTTAGTCTTTTATTTAAAGTTTTTAACAACCCTCAGCATCCCTTACATGGGGTTCTGCCTGGGCCCTATGTCCGGGCTCGTGCAACTTGATTCACAAGCAATCTTAATGATCTTGCCATGAGCCGTGTTAATTTTTCTACTACACAGTTTTCACGGTGTTTTGTGCCGGCCATGGTTGACTTGTGGAATAAGTTGCCAAATGACCTAGTCAATTCAGCTCATATCTCCATTTTTAAGTCTAGAGTTAATGCTTGTTTGCAGCATTAATTCTAATTTTTAAACATATTTTATTTTATTTTATTGTATTATATTTATACTTGATATCCTCCACTGCATAATAAGTTATCTGTGTTTAATATGTGTATATGTACAGTATACAGTATATGTTTTTATTTTTTCCTAAGTTGCCGTAGTCTCTCTCCAGTGCCTCCGGGTGTTTTGTGTGGATTCATCTTGATGGTGTTTCTGCACCCTGGTTG
The DNA here is from genome assembly GCA_032716605.1 of Paralithodes platypus. NCBI lineage: Eukaryota > Metazoa > Arthropoda > Malacostraca > Decapoda > Lithodidae > Paralithodes > Paralithodes platypus. The sequence continues at coordinate 10,190,258 of CM064480.1, forward strand.
GAGACTTCGGCATCTCATATAATAATAATAATAATAATAATTATAATATGCGGGCCCAATATTGGTCCTTAAACAAATGTATTCTGGTATGCTGGATCAGGTGTGTGTGTGTGTCTGGAACTGTGTTTAGATGAGGGCAAGGTAGCTGGAAAAGTGGGCTCCTGGTGTCCTTTTGTGCCCGGGCGAGAGGGAGAGCAAGTAGGTTGCAGTGTGTGGACCCGGTGAGCTCTGAGGGTGAGTGACCCCGAGGCGCGTGGGACTATACTCAGAGGCCTGCTTACGTGCTGTTATTGGCTTTCTCCGGTCTGTACTTCGACTTGATTGTTTGTGTTCCGTTACCTATCTCTTCTCTATCAGTAAGTTCCGAAGTTGATTTTTTATTTTTAAAATTAATAAAAATATAAAAAAAATAAAAAAAAGATAGACTTATATTAAAAAAATAAAAACATAATGACCAAACAAAAATATAAAAAACCAATTTTAATATTAATAAAATAAAACTATCCCCAAATAAAAAAAAAATAAAAAAAAAATAAAAAAATACAAATTGTAAATAATAAATAAAAATAAAATAACAAATAATAAAAAAAAAAAAAAAATGAAAACCAAAAAAAAAAAAAAAATAAAAAAAATACAAAAAAAAATAAAAAAAAAAAAAAACATAATCCCAAAAAAAATAATAATATAAAAAAATAATGTATAAAATTAAAAAAGGGTTTAAAACAAAAAATAGATAAAATACCTAGAAAAAATCTTAAAAATATTATAAATACAATAGTAAACCCCTCATAAAAATAAAAATATAAAAAAAAAATAATAATAAATAATAAAAAAAAAATTAAAAAAAACCAAAAAATAATAAAAAAAAAAAATAAAAAATATAAAAAAAAAACAAAAGAAATAAAAAACATAAAATAAAAAATAATAAATAATATATAAAAAAAAAAACAACTTATAAAAATAAACATTAAAAAAAAAAATAAATATAAATATATTGATAAAACATAAAAATAGAAAATATTAAAACTAAAAAAAAAAAAAAAAAATAACAATAAAAAAAAAAACAATTATAAAAAATATATTAAAAAAAAAAAAACAATACTAATAAAAAAATAAAAAAAAAAAAAAAAATAAAAAAAACAAAAAAATATAAAAAAAAATAAATAAATACCAAAAATGATAATAAAAAATAAAATATTAAAAAAAAAAATCTAAATAAAAATAAATAAAAAACTTAATAAATAAATAATTTAAAATAAAAAAAAAAAAAAAAAATATAAAATATAAAATATAAAAAAAAAAAAAAAAATTTATAAAAAAAAAAAAAAATATAAAAAAAAAAAAAAAGATAAAAAAAAAAAAATAATAAAAAAAAAAAAAATATATAAAAAATAAAAAAAAATAAAAAATTACAAAAAAAAAAATAAAAAATATTATAAAAAAATACTTTTGAACTAGTTACATGACCAAAAAAAATAAAAAAAAACCTCAATAAATAATAAAAAAATAATAAAAATAAAAAAAAAAAAAAAAAATAAAAAAAAAATTATAAAAACACAAAAAAAAATAAATTTAAAAATAAAAAGAAAAAAAAAAAATTAAAAAAATTAAAAAAAAAAAAAAACGATAAAAAAAATTACAAAAATAAATAAAAAAAATAAAAAATAAAAATAAAATATAAAAAAATAAAGAAACAATAAATAAAAAATAAAAAAAAAACACCAATATCCCCCCAAAAAAAATAAAAAAAAAAAAGAAAAAAAAAACCCAAAAAAAAAAATAAAAATAAAAAAAAAATATAAAAAAAAAAAAAATAAAATAAAAAAATATAAAAGAAAGAATACATAAATAAAACAATAACGAAAAAAATATAAAAGATCAGAAATAAAAATGTGGAAAAAACTATAATAAAATAAAAAAAAAGCTTAAAACTATGAAATAAAAAGAAATGTAAAAACAAAAAAATTAATAGCCGATAAAGGAATATTTACAAATTATATATTAAATGTCTCAATAAAAAAATACGATCACCCATACACGAGGCTTACGGTAGTACGGTGCACCGAGGTATTACTCGAAGGATAATCAGGAGTTCTTCGAGCAAAGAAAGAGAGTGACTTCTGAAAGTGAGTAGGAGTCCAGCTTCGCGCTCCGATAATGGAGGCCGCTGATTGGCTGGTGGGCAGGGCCTGGCACATTGCAGCCGTGAGCTGTCAAAATCAGCTGGCTTTGCAAGTAAGCGAAAGGGAGCGCGGTGATTGGCGGAGGGCGTTTCTACTTTACATACATTAATACTATTTATTCTCCTGCAGAAAGTGAAGCAAAATCTCAGGTATTGATTTTTTCTGTTTACTTATTTGTTAGAACTGACCCGTAAATAGACACATAACGTTATACAAATTAAACAAAAACTGATGTGATGGTTTCATTATAGTTATCAATCTGGCCACACAGACGACAGCTAGTTAAGGTCAAAGTTGGTGAAGATGAGTTATAATTTAAGTAGGAGGCTAGTTTTTATCCCGGGGTGACCATCTTCCTACCAAGGCCAGCTGGGTGGTGGGCAGCAGAAAACCCACAGGGACCAGTTACTTATATACAAAAAATAAATAAAATACAAAAATAAATAGAAAATGTGTTATACCATGTTTTTACTGGGGTTAATTGGATTGATTAGGTAGGTTCTTGCTTGACTGGACGAGTTGAATCCATATAAACAAATGCACAAAGGTAATAGAGGATAAATATAACACACAAGTACATTCATAAGTTATATAATTAATGACACATAATGGTAATTGTTCAGTTACGGTATAGGTAAACATATAAAGTTCATAAACGCACGAACGAGGATCCACAATTATTCTCTCAAGATAATGACACTGCCTGTATAATTTCACACACCGAGTACTTCCTTTGATAAGGTACATCACTAGTACATCTATGAGGTCACACTGAATATTTATATATTAAGATATTACATTGAGTACTTCCTTTGATAAGGTACTTCACTAGTATTTCTTTGAGGTTACACTGAGTATTGGTATATTAAGATATTACACTGAGTACTTCCTTTGATAAGGCACGTCACCAGTACTTCTTTGAGGTTACACTGAGTATGTATATATTATTATATCGCACTAAATACTTTCTTCGATAAGGTACGTCACTAATACTTTGAGGTCATACTGGGTATTTATATATCAGCAAGGCACTACTGTAGTCTTCTGATGAGTATCTTGGATGTGGTGGTGGTCCTGACGTGGATGTTGGACAGCGGATGGAACTCGATGAAAAACTCTTGGGTGTTGGATCTTAAATGACTATGTTCCAATATACCAGTGTATACGTATACATATCATCGACCTAACACAAAGAGAAGTTATACCAATGTTTTACTATCTCTTTAACTACTCTGACCGTTGTAAGAGTTTTGATGCAGAACTTTCCAGCACTCTTGGGCGTAAGGTCTTAAATGTTATGTTAGAATATACCAGTGTTTACGTATACATATCATCGGACTAACGTAAGAGGGTTGATTTGACGAAACGTCTCTTATCTGTCCTGACCATTATAAGAGTCTTTCAGGGACTGGTGGATGAGTTATTTTGGGCCTTTAACGCATACATATCTTAGAGCCAGTGCCTGAGATTATGTACCATAAGGACACTATAAACAAAGTGCTGTTATGCATACAACCTACGGTATCTCGCAGAGCCCTACCTTCCAAAAGCCAATTGCCATGCGTGAACTTTCGAAAGGGTTATTGATGTCAGTTTACTACCAATAAAGCGCATGTCAAAACAGCATTCTTTATTGACAGTAATTCCTGGTAATCGAGGCAGAGGAACTGATATTAGGTTGCCCCCAGTGGGATCTAATAAAGAATTCCTTTGATTAGCCAAGATTTAAAGAATCCTGGATAAACTTTATAGCCAGTGATGTAAGTATGTATCCAGTATAAACCCAATTCTTCTAGCTATTAATTATGTTCGAGTAAAGGATATTTAAGCCCCCCAGACAGATTATATTAACTTACTGACGAGGAGGCGGCTGACACGGTATTATCCCCACAACTGTCAAAATCTCACTGAGGGACCGTTAGAAGTCGGAGGAACATGGGGTTGCCACCATTCGACAGATTTTGATCTAACTTACCTTACTTACTGAGCTCATATGACGCTAGAGCATCATATAACTTATTAGAGAGATATTAACCCCCCCAGACAGATTATATTAACTTATTGACGAGCAGGTGGCTGACACGGTATTATCTCCACAACTGTCAAAATCTCACTGAGGGACCGTTAGAAGTCGGAGGAACATGGGGTTGCCACCATTCGACAGATTTTGATCTAACTTACCTAACTTACTGAGCTCAATATGACGCTAGAGCATCATATAACTTATTAGAGAGATATTAAGATAAGTTAATATGACGCTCTAGCGTCATATGAGTATTTTGGCCAAACCTCCATATGTGCTCTAGCGTCATATGAGTCGGAGGGAGTTAAGATAAGTTCATATGACGCTCTAGCGTCATATGAGTATTTTCGCCAAACCTCCATATGACGCTCTAGCGTCATATGAGTCGGAGGGAGTTAATAGCTTTCCAACTGTATAGATCTTAACTTTCTCTGTCATAGTCTTACATCTTTCTGCGTTCCTCCCAGTGTCGCTTCTCCGGTTAAGAAGGGCAGCTGTGCTGGGAGGAGGCCCTGGGAGGGCTGGGGTAGCCCCTCTAAATTTCCCTCTTGTGGTTGTGATGCGGCTGGGAGGAAGAAGGGCTCGTGGAAGGATAGGACTTATGCAAGTTTACCTTGCTTTCCATTCCACTTTTCCTTCTGTCATCACTTATGTTGCTGGAGGTGATGACGGGATCTTTGCTGGGTGTTGAAGGGAGTGCGGGTGTGGTTGAGGTGACTCAGGCGTATCTTGGTGGTGTGGTGGTTATGGCTTCCTTTCTAGGGAGTGTGCTGATGTGTGCGGGAAAACTGCTTGGCGGTAGTGGCGTGGTGCTTGTTTTCTCTTTTATATTAAAATCTATACAAAGGTACAATTTAATTGGGCTGGATTCATTATGAAATATGACCTCTCTTCTCCCATATCTATAGCATAATACAATCAGATATGTGAGGGGATCAGTGGAAGGTATTGATCATCCTTCGTCCAAATCCTTACATTCATGTGTGTACACAAACATTACAAACTTCTATCTATATATTTATCTATCTATTTATTACTGCCAGATGACGTGAACAACGAGGGTATGGCCTCAAACGAATCCCCTCTATGATCCGAATTACTTTGTTCGATTATCCAAGCTGTTTCTGTTCACTGGGGACTAACCAGGGTCCGGAGCACAACCGCCCAAGGAAATAAATACCATGTGACATCTAACACCAGGAAAAGAAGAGCACATACTCCCCCCCCCCCCATCACACACACACACAAACAAAATAGATAACAGAAGGAAAGAAAGGAAACAAACTAAAAAATAAACAAGAAGTAACACGGGATATAGGACAAAACCTTTTTGATTCTCTGTCCTCACAACTCAGTGTCCTCAACTTAAATGCTTCTTCTGAAATCACTGTGTTGGGTGATTTTAATGTCCATAATGTTGAATGGCTCACTCATTCAGCCAGGACTGATGATGCTGGTCTTGAATGTGAGCTATTTGCAGACTCATTTAATCTCATTCAACTAGTCAACCAACCCACCCGTGTACCAGATAATCCTAATCATAATTCCCACCTACTGGACTTATTTTTAACAACCAATTCAGAAAATTATGATGTTACAGTGAGGTCCCCACTTGGATCTTCTGATCACTGTCTGATACAGGCCACCTGTCTATCACCTACCACACCTTCCCACTCTGAACCTGTTTTGGTGACTAAATGGCATTACGATAGGGCAGACTGGGAGGGTCTTCAAGGTTTCTTTATTGATATTCCCTGGACCTCTTTCTTTTCTAATGATGCACACTCCACCTTGAGCCACATACAAGATTTTGTAAAAATTGGAATGGAAACTTTTATTCCTCATCAAAAGTACAGTAAAAGATCTAATTCACCTAAATGGTTTGACCATAATTGTGCTAGAGTAACTGAACAAAAAGCAATAGCCTACAATGCATACACAAGATCAAAAACACATGAAGCCTTTAATTACTTTAGAAACATCAGAAATCATGCCAAAACTGTATTAAACCTAACTAAATCAAACTTTCTCCATAAGCAGGCAAATAAACTTCTAAATAATCCAAATGATAACAAAATATTTGGTCTACTCTTAACTCATTCAAATCCAACTTCACTACTGCTTCATCCATTCCACCATTAAAATCTCCGACTGGCAATCTTGTAAGTGACCCACGAGGTAAAGCTAACCTTCTTGCAGATATTTTCTCCACCAACTCAACCTTAGATGACATAAATCAAGATGTCCCTGTACTTAATTTTAATTCACCTGAAATTCCCTCACTTAAGATCCACACCAGACATGTCAAAACTATTTTGCAGAATCTCTCAGTAGATAAGGCTCCTGGTCCAGATGAAATTCCTCCAATAGTACTTAGGAATTGCTCCTTGGTGCTCGCTCCTGTATTGGCAAAAATTTTCCGTCTGTGTACTCATACCTCATGCTTCCCAGTACCCTGGAAAGAAGCAAACATCCATCCAGTTCCTAAAAAAGGTGCCTCTTCAGATCCATCAAACTACAGACCAATAGCTATAACTTCCACTCTTGGCAAAGTTTTTGAAATTATATTAAATAATCACATAATTAAGCATCTGGAGAATAATAAATTAATCAGTGATAGGCAATATGGTTTTAGACGATGTCGATCAACTGCAGACATTCTTTGCCTTCTTACGCATCAAATCAACCAAGCTACAGACCAACATGGTGAAACACATACAATAGCACTGGATATATCAAAGGCATTTGATAGAGTCTGGCATCAATCCTTATTGTCGAAGATGTCACACTACGGCCTTGCATCATTAGTTCCACTAATTTCTTCTTATCTTCATAACAGAAAAAAACGTGTAATGGTAGATGGCCTTTATTCTCAATTTCACTCAATAAATGCTGGTGTTCCCCAGGGATCAGTTTTGGCCCCAACTCTGTTCCTCATTCATATCAATGATCTCATATCTACCACTCATAATCCAATACATTCCTACGCAGATGACTCAACACTCCACAGTTCCTTCACATTTACCAATTCTTTCACCCAACCCGATCTTATAAATTCAAAAATAAACACTGCAATTTCTCTGAACCAGGACCTTTCTAGAATTAATGAATGGGGACAAGAGAATCTAGTTTCCTTTAATGCACAGAAAACCAAGTACATTCAATTTTCTAACCGACAGAATCTCACTGACTCCCATATATTTTTTAATGATGTAAATATTCCCACTTCCCCTAGTATTGACATTCTCGGTGTAACATTAACTACTAACTTGAGCTGGACACATTATGTTAGAAGCATTGCTAAGAATGCCTCTAAAAAACTGGGACTCCTGTACAGAGTTCGAGAATTCTTCACTGACGAGCAGTTGGCCGTAATATATAAAAGTCATGTGCGCTCTCAGATGGATTACTGTTCACCTCTGTGGGGTGGAAGTGGAGTGGTTGCATTGAGGCAGTTGGACAAAATTCAAAATAAAGCTATTAGATTAATCAATAACCCTGCAATCACACAGGACCTTCCTACATTAGCCATACGAAGAAACGTTGCATCCCTTGCATTATTCTACAGATATTTTCACAGCAATTGTTCCGAGGAACTTGCTTCAATTGTGCCGCCTCTCCACATCTTTCCCCGTAGAACTAGGGCAGCTGAGAGCGCCCATGAATTTACACTTTCTCCTCCACAATGCAGAACTTCTGCTTATCAGAATTCATTTATCCCCAGAGCTACTACTCTTTGGAATTCACTTCCCTCGAATTGCTTTCCACAAACTTACAATCAACAAATGTTTAAATCCAGTTGTTACAAACATTTTATGAATGGAGGATGCCTTTAGGCACATGGACCTTTTTGTTTTATCTGTGTTTTTCCTTCCTCCATTCATTGTCTCTTAAAAAAAAAAAAAAAAAAAAAAAAAAAAAACAAAATCCCCCTCCCCCCCTAAAAGATCTGGGTAATAGGAAAAGAACAACACATATCTCCCGTCACGTCATGCAGTCTAGAAGTGTCCTATAATTTCATATTTGTTTTCACCAACCCACCGATTAAATTACAAATAAACCTAACTAATGAAATAATTGAAAGTAATGAATATATGTGGTACTCCAAGGACTCAAACCTAGGATACT
>CM064480.1:10198691-10267863 GCA_032716605.1 Paralithodes platypus
TCCTCGAGCTTTCCTGACTAGCATACTCTTCACATGTCCCTTGCCCCCCTGTCGCCCGACTTCTACCTATAGAGCACTTTCGCCCTCTCTCAACTTCTTACCTCGCATTCCTGTACTCTTTTTAATATCATACCTCCCCCTTTGTTTCTGCATGATTTCATCTATCGGCCATCGTAATTATATGCTGAAGCTCTCAGATAACACATGTTTAGTTAGGCATTTTGGAAGGGTTACCATTTTTGTCTGTAGAGGTTCGACACAATCACGGTGTCTCCCTTCCTGTATCTTGGTGGTCTGCTGGGGAATTTAATGCTAGACTGGGATAAGGCTACTGGTGTTGTGATTTCCGATGTGTACTAGGTTTTGTTGAACCTGTACAATCGCAACGGAGACGTGGGAAGCCTAGGTGGTCTTTCTGACTGTATACCTTGTGAGTTTAGCACTGTGTTGTGAGTGAGGGCTTTTGCCTCTGCCACCCAACACTGTGCTAACTCGGTTGCTTTGACTTTGAGAGGGTCGCCAGGAGAGAACCAGATACTAGCGATCTGGATCTCTCAAGAGAGCACCCCGTCAATTAACGTAATTTGGCCGCACAGCCTTAAGGACTTCGCTAGGCTACGAGCCGCTTGCTCAGCCATTGTTTCATAGCCAACTACATCCCAGCTAGACTTTATTCGCCTAGCAGACACCAGATTTAGATTATAAACTCTTTCTGTTATGTATGCATTATTATTCACAGCATTTATTAGTCTAGTTGTTGAGGAAGTACTTCTTTTGCTGTTTGAGTTCCTACTATTGCGCAGTTATTATTCCCGTGCCAGTTAACCCTATATGTCCTTACAATTGTCATATCCTGTTCCTGCTTTATACTACAGTTCAAAATCCGATACGATCATCTTACCCCAGCATCAGACTTTCTTCAGAAGATTCCTGCTCGATGCTTTGGGACTTTCGTTCACTTTCTTTAGTATAGGAGTGACAGTTCATTATTGTTTAGAGTAACTTTAAATATACCGTCTTCTAGTTTGCATTAAATCATTGCAGTGATTTAATTAAGATCTCTATCTTTTCCTAGTATACCTTATTACCGTAATTGTATGTTGTTGTGATCAGGCTGTATCAGAGATCATCAGCCTGTAGTAGTAGTGCACTTATACTGAGTTATAGGATACCCCGTTATCGCAGATTTAACTCTGTAGGGTATAGGTGTTTTTTGTGCGCCGGCATTATAAGTTCAGGGGTTGGTTCTTGTGTTACCGTTGTGGCTGTGAGCTTTCCTAGTCCAATGTTTAAGTGCCCTTATAAGAGCCCCGGTCGTAACAAAGGTAATTATAAGAGTGAGAGAAATCTATTTCTTATTGCTAATCTGGCAACCTCTGCGTCATCTAATAAGAAGGACCACACCACCAACTTTACATACAACGCTTGGTCGATTTGTTGGGAGTGGAAAACAGATAACGACAGATGGAAGAGAGGAACAAAAGTCAATATTATAGATCTGAAGGAAAAGAGCGAGAAGAAAAACGATGGTAAGAAAGGTAAAACGTTAGGAGAAAAGCAGATAAGAGAGGAAGAATAGTACCAAAGAAGAAAGGGGATAAAGGGAGAAGAGGGTAGGGTTGTCGGAGGGGAAAAGGGAGGAACTAGCTATGAGAACATATATGGAGGAAGACAAGGAGACAAACATTTGTTGACAGGAACAACGAAAGCAAATGAAGACCATATAATATCCACTCCGCCACCTGCATCCTAGTTAACTCTTTCATTACGATAATGTGTTTAATCTTGTACAGTGTGTTAAATCCCTTTCAATCAGAGGATGATTTGACTTTTATTTCAAGCTACCTCCAGATCATTATATTCATTTTGGGAATTATTTATCGGATCAAATGTTTAGAGGCTATACTGTAGATCTTAAACATTTAGAAACTCTCCTAGGTTCATCGTAGGCTGAATATAATCGTTCGGATGTACCTAAAATATCATGCAATATGTCGTCATGTGAGTGAAGGAGTTAATCACACCTTCCAGATTTAATCGATCATGGTACTGACAGGGTTAAATAGGATGTTGGTGGCGGAGTGAATATTCCCTAACCTGTAAGACATAAGGGACTCCTGGAAGAAATTTAGTCGTTTGGTCAATATACGTGTGTGTGTGTGTATGTGTATGTGTGTGTACTGTATGAAACTAACTGACGAGAAGTATTCTTAAGCGTAAGGATGTGGCGACCCCCCCACCCCTCATTGGTCTGACCCCTGGCAACGAATCGCCGAAATGCTCTGGACCACTATCTTCTTCTCTTACTATTAACTTCTGCAACATTCGTGGCCTTTCCTCTAACTTCCACTCTATGGAACACCACCTCTCCTATGCCAACCCTGATCTTCTCTTTCTCACCGAAACCTAGTTGTCAGGGACTACTGACAGCAAACCCTTCTCTGTATCCTCCTACTATCTCTATCCTCAGTTTCAAGCCAAAGGTGGATGCTGCGTACACAACAACCTTGCTTTCTCTCGTGATCCCAACTTTGGCTCTTCTGAATTCTCAACTCTCTGGCTAAAGCTTTCTTGTCACTCTCAAACAAAATATTTCTGCGCTGTTTATCTCTCCCCTAATTCTACTGACTATCTAACTTGTAAAGTGGAACACATTACATCCATCTCTCCTTTCGCAGAAATCTCCATCCTAGGATATTTCAACGTTCACTACCGCCAATGGCTCTCCTCTCTTTCCACTGACCAACCTGGTGAACAAGCCCACATCCTAAATTACCTAGAGCAGTTAGTCCAGCAACCCACCCGTATCCCGGATTGCTTCGGAGATCGTCCCAACATTCTTGACTTATTTCTAACCTCTAACTCTTCTGCTTATACTGTAAATCTGTTATCTCCTTTGGGTTCCTTCGACCATAAACTAATCTGTCACATGTCCTATTTCTCCGGTACCTCCACCCGATCCTTCCAGCCGGCGGCGCTTGTGGCACTTTGGCACAGCCGACTGGGAGGCTCTCTGGCAGTACTTGTTTGATTTCCCCTGGAATGATTTCTGCTTCCAGAAGTGAGTGCTGAACACATTACCGAGGTAATCCTAAAGGCATGGAAGCATACATTTAAATTTCATTCTCTCAGTCTAATGCCAAAAAATTAGGTTTAGTCACGCTTGTTCTATTTCTGTCCACAATAATGAGGAAGCATTTAACCGGTACCATCACCTTCAAACTCAAGAATCACACACTTTCTATGTTTCTGCCCAGAATCAAGCCAAATCTGTTCTTCAACTCGCCAAACATTCTTTCATCAATAATAAATGCACTGAACTATCCAACTCTAGCTCTTCCCAAGCCTTCTGGCAACTAGCCAAAAACCTCCCCAACAATTTTCCTTCTTCGTCTTTCCTTCCTCTTTTCCACTCTGACAGCAATACCGTCACTTCTTCCTCTGACAAGCTGAACTCTTTGCGAACACTTTCCCTAGAAACTCCACCTTGGATGATTTTGGTGCTATTCCTCCCTCTCCATCCCCCTCTCTCCTGCTTATGCCTAACATCATAATCTCCTCTAAGGATGTACTTTCCACCCTCTCTGGGCTTAATACTAAGAATGAATACGGACCGGATGGTGTACCTCCTGTTGTACTAAAAAACTGTGCTTCCGTGCTGATTCCCTGCCTTAGGTAAGCTCTTTCATCTCTGTCTCTCCTCTAACGTCTACCCTTCTTGCTGCAAGTTCGCTCTCATTCAACCTGTCCCAAAGAAGGGTGACCGCTCTCAACCCTCAAACTATCGTCCAATTGCTCTCATTTCTTGCATCACTAATGTTTTTAAAAATATTCTTACAACAAAAAAACGCTCACCTACTGTAGGTCATTTAGGGGTCCTGGTGGGCGGCGGAAAGTCACAATTAATATGGGTTGATGGGTAGGCAATATACCCACACGCATGTGGCTGGACTTGGAGGGTTGTCAACTTTCGGTATTGTTCCGTGGGATACTAAAGTAGTTCCCATACAAATTTGAACCCTCTAGGTGCCATAGGACTAGAGTAATTAAGGTGGACGCAACTATTGCGTCACTGGGGTTTAGCGAAACATACATAGGCGATGCATAACGTGCGTCGCTGGTACTCAAGGGGTTAAGGGCCGCTCCAATGGTGATCTTCTTTCTTATCTTACCAACTCTTGGTCATCCTCCATTCGAGACTTCGATGAGTTTCTTTCTGTTGCGCTAGACATAGCAAAGGCCTTCGATAGAAGGGAGGGGGTATGCACTGAGAGAGCTCTGAAGAACACTGATTGTTGTAATAGCGAGTGAAGCAAAGAGTGAGAGATGTAAAATTGTGGCGTGTAGACAGAGATTGTAAAGAAGTAGTAAGAGGAAGTGAGTTGATGAGGCAAAATGCTTTTTATTCTTTTATTTCGAGAAGTGCGGTATGGGTGGAACCTACCCACACATGCGAACAATACTTGATACATGGGCGCACTGTTCCCCTATACAGAGCAAGAAGCTGTGCTGGGCTGTAGAACCCATGGGGACTGTTAAGCACACTTAACTTCTGGGAAGCTGTTTTAGCAAGAGTGGTAATATACTGTAATCTTTCTAAGAAAGGTCGGATGAAAAAAATACTCCAAGAATATTAAGAGAAGCTGGTTGTGGTCATGGGGCGAGGGGCTTGACCATTCCGGGTCCTCCTCCTTCCCTCTTTTGCTCCTGTCTGGTGTTGTGGTAGCTGATTGGCCTGGGGAGAGATGGTGGGGTTGGGAGGATCCAGCTGAAGCTACAGGAGGGGCACTAGTCCAGGGGCAGCAGTCACCTGGTGGATTGCCTGGTTGACTTTTCTACAATATTTTCTGAGGGCCTGATGTAAAGGTGACCCTGGGTGACCCTGGGTGACCCTGGGTGAAGGTGAGCCTCGCACGTGATGCCTGGAGGTCTCGGGAAGTAACGCTGCTTCAGGCGTCGATGAATGGTTGGGTGTGTCTGGTGGGGGTCGTGGCGGTGGTGGGGAGGTGAGTTTCATGGGCAGTAACCCCCGAGAGGCCAAAGTCAGAATGATGGAAGTAGGCTCATAAGGGGAAAGCGGGTGGGTCAGAGGGGATTGGAGAACAAAAAGCTAATCAAGGAAACAGGCTAAGATGAAGGGGACCCAGTCAGGTGGTGAAAAGCAGGTTTTGAATGGGTCTCATGAGCTACTCTATTCACTGCCATCTCCAAAAGACATGGACTCAACTATTGCTTCAAAATATTATATACATATCAGAGACAAGCCACAAATAATGAAATGCAAATAATGTCATTGTACAAGAAAAATTCCCAGGTGACCTGTTGTTATCAGTACATTTTATTGCACAGACCAACATGCTAACCACTACACCACACTAGCCACAAAATAGTTATTGTAGCCTGACAGACAGTATGGTGCCGTTTTATGTCGTTTTTTTAACAGCATTGCAACATCCTAAAGCTGCTCGTCGGTGTAGCTTTTTCTTTAGCAATATAAGGGGACTTCACTCTAACATCAATTCTGTACACCAATTTCTTCAAGCAGAATCCCCTACTCTCCTTTTTTTGACAGAGACTCAAGTAACATCCACATCTGACACGTCTAGATTTAATTTTCCAGGTTATCAACTGCTCCAAAATTTCAGACCTAAAGGAGGTGTATGTTGCTTCGCAAAATCTGAAATTGTCCTGGAGGAGGTTACTAGTTTCAATTGTCCCTATTTTGATTATTCTATATACAAATTAATTTCTGCTGGTAAATTTAAATACATATGTTGCATCTACTGTTCCCCAAATACTCCTCCAGAGAATGTATATTTGATTCTCTGTCCTCACAACTCAGTGTCCTCAACTTAAATGCTTCTTCTGAAATCACTGTGTTGGGTGATTTTAATGTCCATAATGTTGAATGGCTCACTCATTCAGCCAGGACTGATGATGCTGGTCATGAATGTGAGCTATTTGCAGACTCATTTAATCTCACTCAACTAGTCAACCAACCCACCCGTGTACCAGATAATCCTAATCATAATTCCCACCTACTGGACTTATTTTTAACAACCAATTCAGAAAATTACGATGTTACAGTGAGGTCCCCGCTTGGATCTTCTGATCACTGTCTGATACAGGCCACCTGTCTATCACCTACCACACCTTCCCACTCTGAACCTGTTTTGGTGACTAAATGGCATTACGATAGGGCAGACTGGGAGGGTCTTCAAGGTTTCTTTATTGATATTCCCTGGACCTCTTTCTTTTCTAATGATGCACACTCCACCTTGAGCCACATACAAGATTTTGTAAAAAATGGAATGGAAACCATGCCAAAACTGTATTAAACCTAACTAAATCAAACTTTCTCCACAAGCAGGCAAATAAACTTCTAAATAATCCAAATGATAACAAAATATTTTGGTCTACTCTTAACCCATTCAAATCCAACTTCACTACTGCTTCATCCATTCCACCAATAAAATCTCCGACTGGCAATCTTGTAAGTGACCCACGAGGTAAAGCTAACCTTCTTGCGGATATTTTCTCCACCAACTCAACCTTAGATGAAATAAATCAAGATGTCCCTGTACTTAATTTTAATTCGCCTGAAATTCCCTCACTTAAGATCCACACCAGACATGTCAAAACTATTTTGCAGAATCTCTCGGTAGATAAGGCTCCTGGTCCAGATGAAATTCCTCCTTTACTTAAGAATTGCTCCTTGGTGCTCGCTCCTGTATTGGCAAAACATTTCCGTCTGTGTACTCATACCTCATGCTTCCCAGTACCCTGGAAAGAAGCAAACATCCATCCAGTTCCTAAAAAAGGTGCCTCTTCAGATCCATCAAACTACAGACCAATAGCTACAACTTCCACTCTTGGTAAAGTCTTTGAAATTATATTAAATAATCACATAATTAAGCATCTTGAGAATAATAAATTAATCAGTGATAGGCAATATGGTTTTAGACGATGTCGATCAACTGCAGACATGCTTTGCCTTCTTACGCATCAAATCAACCAAGCTACAGACCAACATGGTGAAACACATACAATAGCACTGGATATATCAAAGGCATTTGATAGAGTCTGGCATCAATCCTTATTGTCGAAGATGTCACACTACGGCCTTGCATCATTAGTTCCACTAATTTCTTCTTATCTTCATAACAGAAAAATATGTGTAATGGTAGATGGCCTTTATTCTCAATTTCACTCAATAAATGCTGGTGTTCCCCAGGGATCAGTTTTGGCCCCAATTTTGTTCCTCAATGATCTCATATCTACCCCTCATAATCCAATACATTCCTACGCAGATGACTCAACACTCCACAGTTCCTTCACATTTACCAATTCTTTCACCCAACCCGATCATATAAATTAAAAAATAAACACTGCAATTTCTCTGAACCAGGACCTTTCTAGAATTGATGGATGGGGACAAAAGAATCTAGTTTCCTTTAATGCACAGAAAACCAAGTACATTCAATTTTCTAACCGACAGAATCTTACTGACTCCCATACATTTTTTTTAATGATGTAAATATTCCCACTTCCCCTAGTATTGACATTCTCGGTGTAACATTAACTACTAACTTGAGCTGGACACATTATGTTAGAAGCAGTGCTAAGAATACCTCTAAAAAACTGGGACTCCTGTACAGAGTTCGAGAATTCTTCACTGACGAGCAGTTGGCCGTGATATATAAAAGTCATGTGCGTTTTCAGATGGATTACTGTTCACCTCTGTGGGGTGGAAGTGGAGTGGTTGCATTGAGGCAGTTGGACAAAATTCAAAATAAAGCTATTAGATTAATCAATAACCCTGCAATTACGCAGGACCTTCCTACATTATCCATACGAAGAAACATTGCATCCCTTGCATTATTCTACAGATATTTTCACAGCAATTGTTCCGAGGAACTTGCTTCAATTGTGCCGCCTCTCCACATCTTTCCCCGTAGAACTAGGGCAGCTGAGAGCGCCCATGAATTTACACTTTCTCCTCCACAATGCAGAACTTCTGCTTATCAGAATTCATTTATCCCCAGAGCTACTACTCTTTGGAATTCACTTTCCTCGAATTGCTTTCCACAAACTTACAATCTATCTATCTATCTATCTATATGCTATTCTATACTATATGCTCAGGCCCAATCCCCATTTTGGGGGTAGCCGACTCAAGACAGAGCAAGAACAGGGAAAACACAAAAACAACTAAAACAAAAAATAAACACAGATAAAAAACACAAACTCTCACACATCCAGGTCACCCAGGAGAAGACCCAGAGACCAGGGTTACCAAGGTCGCTCCAGCACTCCCCCGGCCCCTGACCACCCGGAGAGGTTCCGATCTCGGCAGGCAGACATGCAGCGGAGCCAAAGCCACAAGCCCTCCCACCACACCCTTCATATTAATCGTCTCCCCGGGCCAGGCGCCTGATGGACTATTATCTAGTCCAACTTGCGCCCGACCCCTTACTCTACAAATCTACTTACAATCTACAAATGTTTAAATCCAGTTGTTACAAACATTTTATGAATGGAGGATGCCTTTAGGCACATGGACCTTTTTGTTTTATCTGTGTTTTTCCTTCCTCCGTTCATTGTCTCTTAAAAAAAAAAAAAAAAAAAAAAAAAAATCGACCCATATGACCCCCGTGGGCAGCAGATGTCTGTCAAGTTACAACAACTCTTTCGTGACTAGTGTGGTGTAGCGGTTAACACGTTTACCTGTTGATCAAAGTGTGCAGGGATCGAAGCACGGGTGGGTTGTGTGAAATTGTAAATACCTTACAGATACAAGTGTGCATAAATACATCTGTTCGGAAATGTGCTAGGGCATGGAAATTATACTTTCTAATCATGCAAATCGGCAATGGTTAAAGTATATCTATATTATCAAATTATTGGAAGTAGGCGTAGGGGATACATTTAGTAAAAACATGGCTATTAGATGGAGATGAGCTGCTTGAGGAGTATGTGTGGAGTTACTCGTAGAGACAGAGAGAAGAGATACGTAGGAGAGTGGGGCAGCAAGAACATTTGTCAGCCAGAGTGGACAGAAGGGTGCTGAGCTGGTATGGTCATGTTGAACGAATGGGATATGAAAGGCTTCCAAAGAGAATATGTGAGTCAGGTACAAGGGGAGATAGAAGGGCAGGAAGACCCCCATTGAGATGGAGAGACTGTGTAAGAAAGGCTTTGGATGATAGAGGAATGACTATAGATCAGGCAGGGGAAGTGGTGGTGGACAGGAGTGAATGGAGAATGCTTGAATAGTTGAGTGAACACGTGGTCATTTGGAGTAAGGGGTCGGGCGCAAGTTGGACTAGATAATAGTCCATCAGGCGCCTGGCCCGGGGAGACGATTAATATGAAGGTGTGCCTGGAGTGGTGGGAGGGCTTGTGGCTTTGGCTCCGCTGCATGTCTGCCTGCCGAGATCGGAACCTCTCCGGGTGGTCAGGGGCCGGGGGAGTGCTGGAGCGACCTTGGTAACCCTGGTCTCTGGGTCTTCTCCTGGGTGACCTGGATGTGTGAGAGTTTGTGTTTTTTATCTGTGTTTATTTTTTGTTTTATGTTGTTTTTGTGTTTTCCCTGTTCTTGCTCTGTCTTGAGCCGGCTACCCCCAAAATGGGGATTGGGCCTGAGCATATAGATAGATAGATAGATGGCTATTAGACTGAACAATAATGTTTTAACAGGGAAGAAAGTGAGAAATTGAGTGGTGAAGGCTGATGGAACATTCTATTGGTCAAGAAAGGACAGTCCTTAATGTATTGATCACGGGAACCTGCACCATTAGCTTATATAATTCTCATTTATGACCATTCGCTTGACACGTGTTCAAACAAATATGTGAATGATAAGGTATAATGGAAACCAACAGTAAAATATCTGAAGGTTGTCATATGTCTGTTTATTAAGAACATAAGAAGAACATAAGAAAATGGGAGTCTGAAGAAAGCAGATTGGCTCAAGCAAGGCAGATCCCTGTCCCACACAACCCCAATTACAAAGCCCAATTATAGGCTCAACACTCTAATACCCTGAGGATCATCTCACCAAAACCGTTAGAGATTAACGCAGGATTACTGGGGTCTGCAGAGCGCTGATTGGCCCAACCCGGCTGATCCCCCTTCACACCCAACCCTTCTCGTCCATATGCTTATCCAATTTTATCTTAAAGCTCCCTACCGTTTTTAATCCCACTATAGCACTTGGTAGTCCATTCCACCCATCTACAACTCTGTTACCAAACCAATATTTGCCTATATCTTTTCTGAAACGAAATTTATCTAATTTGAAACCATTGGTACGTGTTCTTTCGCTATCACTAAGCTTTAGTACATTTGTCATGTCCCCTTTGTTAATCCCACTAACCCACTTGAACACCTCTATCACATCCCCTCTAACTCTGCGTCTCTCTAACGAATGTAAGCCTAATTTCTTCAACCTTTCTTTATACGGAAGATTTCTAATATTATGGATAATTTTTGTCATTCTACGTTGTACTCTCTCCAATGAATCTATGTCCATTCTGTAATAAGGACACCAAAATTGAACAGCATAATCCATATGGGGTCTCACTAATGACAAGTAAAGTTTTAAGATAACATTAGCAGTTCTGTTACTCACACTCCTAGAGATGAACCCGAGAATCCTGTTTGCCTTGTTTCGAACGCTTATACACTGTTTTCTAGGCTTCAAATCATTGCTAACAAACACACCTAGATCTTTCTCACAAATCGCGTTTTCTAATTCCATATTAGCTAGTTTATATTTAACATTTGTATGCATCTTCCCTATCTTTAATACCTTGCATTTGTCAATGTTAAACTTCATCTGCCAATTTACTGACCATTCGTGTAAGGTATCTAGATACCTTTGGAGGCACTCTATATCTCTATCTGAATCAATTGTTCTCCCCATTTTGGTATCGTCTGCAAATGTACTTATCCTACTAGTTATACCTAAATCAAGGTCATTTATGTATATAACAAACAACAGAGGACCTAATACAGATCCCTGGGGGACACCACTTTTGACTGCTCCCCATTCTGACATCGTACCATTTATGCTGACTCTCTGCTTCCTACCAATTAGCCATGACCTAATCCATCCCAACAACGCCCCACCTATTCCATGCGCCTCAACCTTTCTCATCAATCTCTCATGGGGGACTCTGTCGAAAGCTTTACTGAAATCTAAATATATTATATCATATGACTTGTCATTATCTACTGCTTCATATACCTCTGAGAAAAAACTAAGCAAATTAGTAAGGCAAGAACGTCCCTGAGTGAATCCATGCTGAGAAGAATTTATTAAATTAAATGTATCTAAGTGGTTTCTAATTTTACTAGCAATAATTGACTCTAGTAGCTTTCCTATGATTGATGTAAGACTAATGGGACGGTAATTGGATGCTATTGATTTGTCACCTTTTTTGAAGATCGGAACTACGTTTGCATGCTTCCAAGCTTCTGGAACTATTCTATTTAACAAGTCATTAGAGACAAGTAATGTTAATGGGTAACTTAACTCATCCCTACATTCTTTTAATACTCTAGCATATACCTCATCAGGACCAGGCGATTTATGAGGTTCCAGTCTGTCAATTTCCTTAAGCACATCATTTCTACTTATAGTAACCGAACTTAACCTATTTTCTATACTATCGCTATATACCTTACGGACTTCTGGAAACTGTGCCAAATTTTCATTAGTGAAAACGGAAAGAAATTGACTATTTAATGTACTGCACATTTCTAAATAATGTTCTGTCATTTCTCCTATCGAAGTTTTAAGGAGACCAATTACATCAGATTCTCTAACCTTGGATTTATATAGTTGGTAAAAAGCTTTAGGATTATTTTTTGAGTCATTGGCAACCTTAATTTCATAATTTCTTTTTTCTTTCCTAATATCCTTTTTTACCTGTCTTGATATATTCTGATAGTAAGCAAGTAGGTGAATTTCGCCTTTCCTAATTTTTCTATATATTCCTCTATTTTGTCCTAGAAGATCTAATAGTCTATTATTCATCCATTTGGTTTGGTTCTGTGTTGATCTAAATTTTCTTTTGGGGATGTATTTATTTTGTGCATTGAATACTGACTCATAAAATTATCGTATATATCTACGAGGTTGACGTCTCTTCCTGACTTAAGATGACAGGTGCCTGAGAAGGGGTTCACTCATTTGGACACCTGGATCGAATTAATTTTTTGACCATAGGGTCCGCTAATAGGGCTCTTCTTAACCCACCATAATTGGCTTTTCTGAAGTCAGGTATTAATGTTGTATTCTCTCTGGTATTATCTTTCCATTTGTATATTAAAATACACAGAATTGTGGTCACTATTTCCTAGGTGGTCTCCTATCTCTACATTATTTACCATATGTTCATTGTTACTGAAAACTAAATCGAGAATATTATTACCTTTAGTCGGCGTATCTATGAATTGAAATAAAAAACTATCTTGTACTACCTCTATAAACTCCTCAGAATCAGAGTCTCCTATTTGATGCTGCCAATCTATATTCGGAAAATTAAAATCCCCCATAATGCACACATTGCTAAACCTTGATGCCATTTTAATTTCCTCGCATAAAGACGTTCCGTCATTTCTACTCATATTTGGCGGTCTATACATAACTCCAATAACTATGGTCTCACTACCTTCGTTAACCTCTACCCAAACACTTTCATTATCGTTATTTAGTCTAATACCTGATTTAATACAGCTTTTTAATGTACTCCTGACAAACACTGCTATACCGCCACCCCTCTTACTTGTTCGGTCATATTTAAAAAAACTATATCCTGGTATATCAAATTCTGCTAAAAAATGCCTGGTTTCTGTATTAATCCACGTTTCAGTTAGCGCTATTATGTCTATATTTTCTTAGCTAACAAGAGCTCTAATTTCGTTCATTTTGTTACATAGACTCCTACAGTTTGTGTAATATACTCTCAATTTACTTCTTTTCTTTATACCTAATTTACCTTTATTTCTAACGACATTTCCATCTTCCGTTGCTCCATCACTACTATAATTTGCAATATAGTCATAATTTTTAGCATGAGACTGAATATCCTTATCCCTTTCGCCTGACGCTAAAATTGTTCCATTTAACCTCTCATTTACACTCTCAATATTTCTGTTCAAAACCCCACAACCACCCTATCTAAAGAACTAGCTAATGTGGAAACCCCTAACCGTGAAAGGGTGTTCGTTCCGGTATATAAGTGAACGTGTTTGGTAAAAAATGTGCAACCACTATATAGGCTGGACATTGGTGAGAATAGTGCGTTGTGTTCAAGAAGTCTTCATGGTTGAGGTACATAGTGCCTGGTTAATTGAAGATTGGATGGTTGAACTGGTGGGTGGGAGGAAGGAGGTGAAATTAAATTGAAAGGCAGATTTTAAAACAGCAAACTGACATCTTCCTATTATTATCCACTTGTATTATCGTTTCCACCTTCATTACCTTCATATTTTCACGTTTTTTAATTTCACATCCATCTTTCTAGAGGATTATTTTGATTATAAATTATTTCTCCTACCCAGTATTACCCTTCTGACATCACGACATGACATGAATATTGGAAAGTTGGGACAAACAATACATTTGTATCACCTTAATGACTCGATGCAAGGAAATGGTTAGAGGTAGTAGTTATGGGTGAGGAAGGCGGAGCTACAGTAGAGGAGGTCATGAAGGCATTGGGTCTTGCCCGTCACTATTCCTGTCTTAGGGGGGACAGGTTAATTTTTGATTCTATCATCTCATATCTATATATATATATATATATATATATATATATATATATATATACTGTATATATATATATATATATATATATATATATATATATGTATATATATATATTAGTATATATACTGTATATCACAAATACACGTGACCCACGAAATTTTTAAATCTCTCAGTGGGGTTTGAACCGCCGACCGTCAGGACGATAGCCGACGCTTTAACCAACTCCACCACGGCAGTCTAAAAGACACTCAACCTTCTATCCTATTTATGTTAAAGAGAAGGGAAACCCACTAGGCGAATGTATTTGCAATTCATACCCAGTCGTAGGATTCATATTCCAGAATACCATACAACGATTCCTAAGTGTCCCGACGCAACTCGGGCCGATATTGATTTAATTTAATTCTAACCCACCAAGCATGAGAGTCTTAAATATTAAGTATATATCACAAATACACGTGAGCCACTAAATGTTTTAATCTCTCAGTGGGGTTGCGTCGGGACACTTAGAAATCCTTGTATGGTATTCTGGAATATGGATCCTACGACTGGGTATAAATTGAAATTACATTCGCCTAGTGGGTTTCCCTTCTCCTTAACATAAATAGGATAGAAGGTTGAGTGTCTTTTAGACTTCCGTGGTGGAGTTGGTTAAAGCGTCGGCTATCGTCCTGACGGTCGGCGGTTCGAACCCCACTGAGAGATTAAAACATATATATATATATATATATATATATATATATATATTATGTCTTAAGTTTCCTCCCTAGACCTCCATTAAACTTAAAACAAAAACAATCCATTAGATCCCCCTTCTAGATTAATTTGTAAATTTTCCAAAATTATTGGCTCATTATCGTTCGCTAGGAAAAACATGGACACCTAAATAGCACGACAGTTCTTAATATTGACAAAGAAATTGAGCGAAAAGTCTTAACATTGCCAAACTAATAGGCTGAACGTCTTAAGATCTGAAAACTAATGGGGCTAAACTTAAGGAAAAGGAGGCCTAAAAAAAAGATCCATCTCCCCTTAACATATTCATATAACCAAATACTGTCCTTCCTTGTTCCTTCAGACGCATCGCACAGATGTATCTGCCGTTCAAACCCCAAGCCGACTACTTTTCCCTTCTTGTGTATATTCTGGCTTGTTAATTCATATGTGCTTTCGTTCTTGAGGTACTGATGAAAACACATTAAATATATGCAATATATATATCCAATATATTCAATATATGCACGCAATATGGTTAACACTGTCTGAGCCTATGGGTTTCCGTTTTTTTTGTTTTGTTTTTATTTCTGACACCACAACCATTATTAATAGTATTATCTCTACTAATAATTATTAGGATATGCATTTCTAGATCATTTCAATTTGGGTTGTAGTTTTGCTTTAAAAGGCTGAGTTACCCCTAAAGAGAGTTCAATTAGTAACGTTCTTGTAATCTATTACTGACCATACAAACACAACACTGGATTTTCGGAGAAGAAATCAACTCAACACAGGACAACCAGGAAAGAGGACCGAAGACAGTGAGGACAGCGACCTGCGAAGAAATTAAATGCTAATCCATCAAGAACTACGAATTTGGATAAAGCTCCATCAACAAGACCCAAATCCGCCAGGGATAACGACCGAGGACAGCCATGAACGTAAATGTAGATCCGACCAGAACCAAAAATTCGATTAAAGAGCGTTCCGCGAGTTGTAAAATCGGAACTTTAAAGGTTTTCTATGCAAACGCTAGTAGCATACGCAATACATTTTCAGATCTAGAGGAACTAGTGTTTACAGAAAATTATGACATAATTGGAATAACAGAATCATTGGGTCAACACAGAAGACAGAGACTGTTTAGCAGAGCATTCACTTCCCGGTTAGAAATGTTTGAGAAATCCGAATTAATAGAAATGAAGGTGGCATTTTATTTTTCATCAAGGAAAGTCTAAACCCGATCCTCTTGTCAAAACCCCAAATTGTGAACGTGGACACATCCTTTGTGTTAATAATTAATAATGAAGGTACAACAATAATACTTACATTAATATACAGACCTCCAGCTCAATCAGTGCAAACTGACCGAGAAATTTACAAACAAATTGCAGATGTAAGTAACTCGCCAGATACCGTAATTTTTGGCGACTTTAATTTACCTATGACCAAATGGGGCGATACTCTTACTTCACACTCCGGGCATGACTTGTATGCTAACTTGCAAGAGAGTTCGCTCTATCAATTTATTTGATCGCCAACCCGTGGTACAAAGGAGTACAAAGGAAGGAGTACAAAGGAAATCAAGCAACAACAGATCTAGTGACCCTTCTAGGTTGCTTGCCCTCCAAAACACTGAGGATCAAGTGTCCAAACAGTGGTTTAGAGTGGGTAAGGGAACATTGGAAAGGGAATTACTGCCCTGGAACTAATGTCCGTGGCAGGATTAGGAAGTTAGTAGGGGACAGATGGGTTAGTAACTGAGGGGGGGATAAAATAAAGTTATTCATTTACAAACGCAGTCAGTCGCGGGTTTGATGCGAGATATTTGTCTAGGCGGAGTATAAATGAATCAACGGTGATGCAGTCTATAACGTTTAATAACATTCTTGACCTTGTACTTGCAACAAAAGAAGAATTAATAGAACATTTGAATGTTGGTGATGAATTGAGTAAAAGTGATCATCGTACGATCGCTTTCCATATAAAATTCAATAGCAACGAACTCAATACCAGCAAAGAGAAAGTCCCAAATTTCAAGAGAGCAAACTTCTGTAAACTTAGAGCAATACCTAAGGAAATCGACTGAAGTTCTATGATTAACAACGATGATCTAAACCAATCGTAGAGATTTTTCACCTCCACTTACTCGAATGCAGTAGATGAGCGTATACCATTAAAAAACCGAAGAACAGTACATAATAATAGGCCTAAGTGGTGGAATAAAGACATTGCGGATTGTCTGCTTGCTAAAAAGAATGCTCATGATAGATTAACAATCTCTGATACCCATGAAAATAAAGTTATATTTGTAGATCTACGATGCAAAGCCAAAAAGTTAATCAGACAAAGTAAAAACATACTAGAATTACATGTTGCAAATCAAAGTAAAACCCAAAAGAATTTCATAGTTACATCAGGAAGAAGAAAGTAGTGACTTCAACGATTGGACTGTTAGTAGTTGAGAAAGGAGTTTACACTAAAGATGAAGCAAAAATGAGTAACGCTCTCAATACCTTCTTTGCATCAGTTTTTACAACAGAATTAATAATATCCCTAAAGCATCGCCGATTCAGATTGATAATTCTGATGTTCTAAGCAATATCACTATTACGGAGAGAGAAGTATTGAAATGTTTAGACAAACTCAAGGTAAATAAATCGCCTGGACCTGATACAATCTCACCCAGAGTTCTAAAGGAAGCTAAGGATGAGCTATCCAAACCACTGGCATTGCTATTCAATAAAACCTTGTAGTCTGGATCTATGCCTGATCAGTGGAAGCTCGTCAACGTAACACCGATATTAAAAAAAGGCAGCAAATCTTTACCTAGTAACCATCCTCCAATTAGCTTAACCTCAGTTGTATGTAAAATGCTAGAAACACTTATAAGAGACAGACTCGTAAATCACTTAGAGGAAAATAACACACTTAAAGATACTCAACATGGCTTTCGTAAAACACGTTCCTGTTTAACAAACCTCTCAGAATTCTTCCACGATATCATCAACCTCTATGATGAGAGTAAAGCTGTAGATATTATATACCTTGATATTCAAAAGGCCTTTGACAAAGTTCCCCACAAACGTTTACTACTAAAACCAAAAGCGCATGGAATACTAGACGGTGTGTTGAAATGGATAGAAAATTGGCTCAACGACAGAAAGCAAAGAGTAGTCATAAACGGTAAGGCATCTAAATGGACCAATGTAAGTAGCGGGGTACCCCAGGGATCGGTGCTAGGACCAATTATCTTTCTAATTTACATCAATGACATAGATGAGGGTCTCACCTGTACAATATCAGAGTTTGCTGATGATACAAAAATTGCAAATAGCGTACTCTCAAAAGAACAAGTTGACGATATGCAACACAATCTAGATAAGTTGTCATGTTGGGCCCAAATTAGGCAAATGAGTTTCAATGCGGATAAATGTATACAAAGTACTACATATCAGAAACCAAAATGAGAAAGCAAACTATTCAATGAATGGCATTTAGCTTAAGAGTGTAGACAGAGAAACTGATTTGGGAGTATCAATATCAAGTAACCTAAAACCGAGTCAACAATGTTCAGAAGTTGTTAAAAAAGCAAACCAAATAATTGGCTTTATAGGCAGGTCATTTGAGCATAAATCCAAAGAAGTTATCCTAACTCTTTACAATTCCTTAGTCCGCCCTCTTCTGGAATACTGCATTCAATCCTGGTGCCCTTATTACCAAAAAATATATAGACAACCCAGAACGAGTTCAACATAGGGTTACCAAAATGATACCTAGCCTAAACAAGAAACCATACGAGGAGCGTCTTAGAGAATTCAATCTATTTCCCTTAACCCAGCGTAGATTAAGAGGCGACTTAATTCAAGTGTTCAAAATCATCAAATGCATCGACAATATGAACAGTAGTAAGTACTTCACTATCGACCAATCTAATTACATACAGGGAAATGGTTGCACAATTATTAGTAATTCTTTTAACTCGCACGAATCTAAGATTTTTTTTTCTTCAATCAAGTTGTCAACTTGTGGAATGGGCTTCCCTGAGATGTTATAAATTGCAGCACCATTGATTCGTTTAAACTTCGCCTAGACATATATCTTGCCTCAAACCTGCGACTGACTTCGTTTGTAAATTAATTACTATATTATATTCCCCCCTCACATCCATCAAGGATTATTGCATATAATTATACAGTACAGTATATTACCAAGACGTTAATTTTTTTTTTTCTCCCAAATATATGAAAGATCACGTATAACTGTGTTATGTTACTAACTCATCTGTCCCCTACTAACATCCTAATCCTGCCACGGACATTCGCTCCAGGGCAGTAGTTCCCATTCCAATTTTCCCTTACCCACTCTAAACCACTGTTTGGACACTTGATCCTCATGAGTGTTTTGGAGGACAAGTAGCCTAGAGGGGTCACTAGACCTGTTGTTGCTTATTTTCCGTTGTACTCCTGTGTACTCCTTTGTAGTATTACTAAATCTCAGGTAGTGATTTATCTCTCTCTCTCTCTCTCTCTCTCTCTCTCTCTCTCTCTCTCTCTCTGCAGTATAATTTAGACTTGTAGATTGATAGTGACAATTATTAAAATAAATCACAATTTTATCTTGATGAACAGTGGTTGTAACATTTTGAAAACTTAAGTCCTTATATTCATACAAGGCGGATAGGGATGACATTTGAAAAAATAAAATGTGCTCTGTACTTGATAATTGATTTAATATTCTCTTTCACTTTCTCCCAAAGTGTAAGCAGATTACATATTTTTTTTTCTTTTTTCTATGTGATTGAGGGAGGCAAAAGGCATAACTGCCTATAGCGAGTGCCTCCCCCATAGTTGAAAGAGTGACAGGGCCAAAATCAAGGGACGTTCGAGCCAAATTGCCTGGAGACACGGAGTTTGAAGCAATTTAAGTCATAGGAAGAGGGAAAGACTGATTCTGGGAGAGAGTTCCAGAGCTCAGCTGTTGAGTAGAAGAAAGTTTGAGAGTAACGTTTCACTCTTGGGTTCGAGAGTTGCACAGAGTAGGGGTGGGATTGAGTTGCAAGACGGGTACCACGTGCCCTACGTAAAGGAGGTGGTATGCACTGGGATAGCTCTGAGGAACACTGATTATTATAGTAGCGATAGAATAGCGAGAGAGATGCAACATTGCGGCGGAGAGAGAGAGATTGCAGAGAGTTGGTGAGTGGACGGGAGTTAATGATACGAAAGGCCTTCCTTTCAACTTTGTCTAGGAGAGCAGTGTGAGAGGAACCTCCCCACACATGTGAACAATACTCAATACAAGGGCGCACTATGCCCCTGTACAGAGCAAGAAGCTGTGCAGGGGAAAAGAACCCCCTAAGGCGGTTGAGCACACCCAGCTTCTGGGAGGCTGCCTTAGCAAGACTGGTAATATGGTCCTTCCAAATGAGAGCAGAAGAAAAAGAGACACCAAGAATATTGAGAGAAGATGAAGGGTTGATTTTTGTATTGTTGAAGAATAAGGGATAGTCCGCTGGGAGATCCTGACGGGTAGATAGATGGAGAAATTGGGTTTTGGAAGCATTAAAGTTAACAAGGTTTTCTCTGCCCCAATTGGAAATAGTATTTAGATCAGAATTTAAGAGTTCTATGGCTTCATTACGTTTGTCGTTGAGGGATTGCTGGCTGGGGCGTTCTGAAAAACTAATGGAGTAGTGCAAGGTTGAGTCGTCTGCGTATGAATGGATGGGAATTAAGGTACAGTTAAGGAGATCATTTATAAAAATTAGAAAGAGAATAGGAGATAGGACAGAGCCCTGAGGAACACCGGAGTTTATAGAGTGAGGAAGTGAACAATGGCCGTCCACAACTGCGGCTATGGAACGGCCGGAAAGGAAATTAGAGACAAAGGCACAGATGGAGGGATAGAAACCGAAGGAGGGTAGTTTAGAAATTAAAGATTTATGCCAGACTCTATCGAAGGCTTTCGATATGTCTAGTGCAATAGAAAAAGTCTCACCGAAGTCCCGAAAAGACAGGTAGTTATACTTTCATTAAACTATACTGTATATTCTATATATACAGTATATATATATATATATATATATATATATATATATATATATATACAAAGGAGAACAAAATAAATCAAGCAACAACAGGTATACAGTATATAGTGACCCTCTAGGCTGTTTGTCCTCCAAAACACTGAGGATCAAGTGTCCAAACAGTGGTTTAGAGTGGGTAAGGAAAATTGGAAAGGGAACTACTGCCCTGGAACTAATGTCCGTGGCAGGATTAGGAAGGTAGTAGGGAACAGATGAGTTAGTAACATAACACAGTTATAAGTGATCTTTCGTATATCTGGGAAAAAGAGAGTAACGTCTTAGTAATATTTATACGCAATAATCCTTGATGAATTTGAGGGGGGAATAAAATAAAGTTATTCATTTACAAACTGTCTGTCTTGAGTCGGCTACCCCCAAAATGGGGATTGGGCCTGAGCATATAGATAGATAGATAGATAGATAGATAGATTTACAAACGAAGTCAGTCACGGGTTTGATGCAAGATATTGTCTAGGCGAAGCTTAAAAGAATCAACGGTGATGCAGTCTATAACGTCTTGGGGAAGCCCATTCCACAAGTTGACGACTTGATTGAAGAAGTTCATAGATTCGTGGGAGTTAAAAGATTTACCGATAACTTTTCAACCGTTTCCCCGTGTGTAATTAGATTGGTCGATACTGAAGTACATACTACAGTTCATATTGTCGATGCCTTTGATGATTTTGAACACTTGAATTAATTCGCCTCTTAATCTGCGCTGGGGTAAAGGAAATATATTTAATTATCTAAGACGCTCCTCGTATGTTTTTTTCTTTAGGCTAGGTATCATTTTGGTAACTCTACGTTGAACTCGTTCTTGCTTGTCTATATCTTTTTGGTAATAAGGGCACCAGGATTGAACACAGTTTTCCAGAAGAGGACAGACGAATATATTGTAAAGAGTTAGGATAACTTCTCCGGATTTATGCTAAATGACCTGCCTATAAAGCCAATTATTTTGTTTGCCTTCTTAACAGCTTCCGAACATTGTTGACTCGGTTTTAGGTTACTCGATATTATTACTCCCAGATCAATTTCTGTGTCTACACTCTTAAGCTGAGTGCCATTCATCGAATAGTTTTCTTTCTCATTTTGGTTTCCGATATGTAGTACTTTACATTTATCCGCATTGGAAATAATTTGTCAAATTTTGGCCCAACATGACAACTTATCTAGATGGTGTTGCATATTGTCAACTTGGTCCTTTGAGAGTACGCTATTTGCAATTTTTTATATCGTCAGCAAACTTATGAGATTGTACAGGTGAGACCCTCATCTATGTCGTTGATGTAAATTAGAAAAATAATTGGTCCTAGTACCGATCACTGGGGTACCCAGCTGCTTACATTGGTCCATGTAGATGCCTTACCATTTATGACTACTCTTTGTTTTCTGTCGCTGAGCCAAATTTCTATCCATTTCAATACACCGTCTTGTATTACATGCGTTTTTAGTTTAAGCATTAAATGTTTGTGAGGCACTTTGTCAAAGGCCTTTTGAAAATCAAGGTATATAATATCTACAACTTAATTTCATCATAGAGGTCGAGGATATCATAGAAGTCTAAGAGTTTTGTTAAGCAGGAAAGTTTGCTACGAAAGCTGTGTTGAATATCTTTAAATATGTTATTTTCCTCTAAGTGATTTACGAGTCTGTCTCTTATGAGTCTTTCTAGCATTTTACATACAACTGAGGTTAAGCTAATTGGACGATAGTTACTGGGTAGGGATTTGCTGCCTTTTTTTAATATCGGTGTTACGTTGGCTAGCTTCCACTAATCAGGCATCGTTCCAGACTGTAAGAATTTATTGAATAGCAATGTCAGTGGTTTGGAGAGCTCATCCTTAGCTTCCTTTAGGACTATAGGAGAGATTGTATCCGGTCCAGGAGTTTTATTTACCTTGAGTTTATCAAAACATTTCAATACTTCTCTCTCTCTGTAATGGTGATATTGCTTAGAACATCAGAATTATCAATCTGAATCGGCGATGCTGTAGGGATATCACTGAGGTCTTCTGTTGTAAAAACTGATGCAAAGAAGGTATTGAGGGCATTACTCATTTGTACTTCGTCGTTGGTATATTCTCCATTTTCATCGACTAACGGTCCAACAGTTGAAGTAACCACTTTTTACTTTCTGATATAACTATAGAATTCTTTCGGGTTTGTTTTACTTTGATTCGCAACATGTAACTCCAGGGTCTTTATACTTTGCTTAATTAACGTTTTACATTGCGCCGTAGTTCTACAAATTTCACCCGTTCTTCGTCATGTTGTGAGGATTTTAATCTATCATTAACAATCTTTTTAGCAAGCAAAAATTCTGAAATATCTTTATTCCACCATTTGGGCTTATCATTATGGCCTGTACACCGTATTTTCGATGGTATGCAGTCTTGCACTACTTTTAGGCATGTGGTTGCGAATAATTCCCAAGATGTATTTATGTCGTATGTCGTTATTGTTAATTAGAAAGCTCCAGTCAGTTTCTTTAAACATAGCTCTAAGTTTGCGAAAGTTTGCTTTCTTGAAATTAGGGACTTTCTCGATGCTGCTATTTTTTTCGTTACTAGTAAACTTTAAACTGCAAGTTATCGTACGATGGTTGCTCCTACTGAATTCATCACCGACACTCAAATATACACTCTAAATCTGAGAATGTATTGCGTATGCTATGAGCGTTTGTGTAGAAAACCTTTAAATTTGTGATTTTAGAACTTACGGAATGCTCTTTAACAAATATTTTGGTTCTGGTTGGATTTATATTTATGTTCATGGCTGTCCTCGGTCCTCGCTGTCCTCGTTCCTCATCGCTGGCGGTTCTCGGTTGCCTCTGTTTTTTGCTTGGCGTTGGATGATTTATGTCGCTGCTGCTTCTTCTCGAATGGCATTTTTTGATCCATGGCTGCGGACTGCTTCGTGTAGGAGACGACCCATGCGTGCTGAACCCACTGGGTTTAGATGAGTGCCATTCTTGCGGAACAGAGTAGGTGGTTATAGAATTTATCCCAGAGGTTGATGAATTCAACTTCTTCCTTCAGACACAAAGATTTTAGTCGGCTGTTTGTGCTGAAGGCCTTGTCGTAGAATTTGTCAGGTGCACCAATCTTGGGGACAATGCCTGAGATGATGATATTCCTTGACTTGTTTTGTAGTGCTGAATCATCTTGCGATATTTCTCCATCAGCTCTTCGGATCTGGTGCGCAAATTCAATTTCAAACCAGCATGGACGACAAAAAGGGTATTTTCGTTTGCATCCTTTGTGATATTTTTGAAGGCTTCCACAATGTGGTCCAGTCCAGCTCCTGGGATGCAAAATCTCTTTCGTCGATTTGGAACTCTGTCGCAGAACTCTATGACCTGTCCTCGTAGGATGGAATCCCCAACGAGCCTGGTCTCTTCTGGTTCATCTTCCATCTCTACCAAGATCTCAAATCTGTTTGACATTGTGACTGGTAGATGAAACCTTTTCTGTGTTGGCCGTGCACCGTTCCTCACAGGTGTAAATCTGGAAACCTGTGGTGGCGAAACTCTGCATACAGGTCGGGGAGAGGAGTGCTTAGAATGGAGGCGAGGGGTTGGCACTGTTTGTGTTAGCAGGCTTTTGGCACGATGAATGGGGCAGGAACTAAGGTGAACAGGGCGGCTGTCCTGGTTTTATGTTGGCTCAGGTTCATCGGAAGCATCTACTGCAGTGGCTACGGCAGGTGTTGGATTGTTGGCAGATGAGTTGAGGTGGTGGCAGCTGGAGTTGAAACGGTGAATTTTTTTTAGTTAGTGATACTCCAACGTTGAGTGTTCCTAACTCTTGTAGTGATTCCAGCTTCATGGTGAGGGCGTTGATTTTGTTGTGGGGTTCATCCAATTTCGCTGTCAAATCCTCTCGTTGCTGGCAGAGTCGGCAGACTTGTAGATCGGCAGGAGCAAACATGGAAGCACCAAACCTACCAGCGCAGTTCGTACAGGCATGAGGCATGGTGACGGTCACTCTCTTCAGATCACTTCACTCACTTAAAACACTTCACTCACTTTAAAAACACTTCACTCACTTCAGGTCGCTTCACTTACTTAAATAAGCCTAACCGAAAACAATAATGTTGAATTACGCAGAAATAGGTTAATAGCGGTGATAGCCTTACCGAAAATTTAAAAATTTAAATAATAATAACTCTCTTGCATTTTACTTAATCCTCAGCCAACAACTCAGTATGATACTTCGGCTGATGCCTGCAGCCTGTATGACTTAAGGTGGGATGGTTGTTTTTTTCTGGCCCCCTAGTCCCTCATGTTTAGCCCCATTAGTTTTAAGATTTTATGTCACTCGGCCTATTAGTTTGGCGATTTTATGACCTATCGCCCCATATTGTTGTCAATATTAAGACCTTTCGTGCTATTTAGGTGTCAATTTATTTTCCTGGTGAGCGATAGCGAGCCTGTAGTTTAGGAGGAATCGGCCTTGGGCCGGAAAAAATTTCTACCGAAAAAATACAAAAAGTTATATGGAAGGTGGATCTTGGGGATATTTTTGTTTAAGCTTGATGGAGATCTAGGAAGCATTAGCAATATATCGTTAATTCTATTTGTGCCTTACATAATTTGTAATCATTCCATTTCCAAGTAGTTGACACAGTTATATACAGTAAATGAAAAACCCATGTCCGTTATTTTAGAAACTTCAAAGTCAGAGAGAAACTTTGAATGAGGCTGTGAAAAGTTTATGTTGAAAGAGTTTGGTGCATCTGTGATTGTGGCCGAGAGAGAGAGAGAGTGAGTGGGTGCAGGAGTGTGTGTGTGTATGTGTGAGTGTATGTGAGGCAGACAGAAAGAAAGAGAGGGAGGCAGAGAGAGAGAGAGCGTGCACATTGTGTGTGTGAGAGAGATATTGTATGCCTATATACTATTATATTGTGGGTACGGTCTCTCTTGCCCCATACTCTGGATCTAAGTACTGTAGATACATCTGGTTAGGGGAACTCAAAGAGTCCCAGAATAGTTATTTATTTAGCGTTTCCAGAAAACAAATTTGTTGTTTTGGTTTTAGTATGCACGAAGTTATGTTCCCCCGTAGAATTTATGTTCAAAGTGCAGCCCTGATATGTCTGTAATATCACTACTTATACTGTTGTTTGTTTTCTTTGTCTATGTGTATGGAGACCAAAGGCAGGTTGCCTGTAGCGAGTGTCTCCCCCAAAGTTAAATAAGTGACTAAGCCAAATTCAAGGGACATTGGAGTCAAAATGCCTGGACAGTCGAAGTTTAAGGCAGTCTAAGTCATAGGATGAAGGAAAAATTGATTGAAGGAGTGTTCCAGAGTTCACTTGTTGAGTAGAAGGACTGAGAAAATTTGCCAATTCTTGGGTTGGAGAGCTGGACAGAATAGGGGTGGGACTGTGTTGAAAGGCGGGTGCCTCGCACTCGCCGCAAGGGAGGGGGTATACACTGAGAGAGCTCAGAACACTGATTGTTGCAATAACATTCGAAGAGTGAAAGGGATGCAACATTGCGGCGTGTAGAAAGAGATTGTAGGGAACTAGTAAGAGGAGGCGAGTTGATGAGGCTTTTGATTCTATTCATTCGAGAAGTGCGGCATGGGTGGAGCCTCCCCACACATGCGAACAATACTCAATACAGGGGCGCACTGTGCCTCGATACAGAGCAAGAAGCTGTGCAAGGGTGAAGAAGCCACAGAGAGGGTTAAGCACACCTAACTTTTGGGAAACTGCTTTAGCAAGAGTGGTAATATGATCTTTCCAAGAAAGGTCAGATTAAAAAGATACACCTAGAATGTTGAGAGAAGATGAAGGGTTGAGTTGTGTGTTGTTGAGGAATAGTTGATAGTCTTGTGGAAGACTGTGATGGAGAGATAGAGGGAGAAACTGGGTCTTAGAGGCGCTGAAAGTAACAAGATTTACTTTGCCCCAATCAGAAATAATAGAAAGATCAGAAAATACGCATTCTATGGCCTCGCCACGTTTGATTAGGAGTGCTTGCATGCTGGGAAGGAAGAGTCATCAGCATATGAGTGGATAGGACTAGAGGTATAGTTGAGGAGATCATTGATAAATATTAGAAAGATAATTAGAGACAGGACAGAACCCTGAGGAACACCGGAGTACATAGGTTGAGGAAGTGAACGATGGTCGTCCACAACTGCATATATGGAGCGGTCTGACAGAAAATGAGAGATAAAAACACAGATAGAGGGATAGAAACCGAAGGAAGGTAGTTTGGCTTTCAATATGTCTAGAGCAATAAACAAAGTACCCACCATATTGGCATAGATTTGTGTGGGAGTTAACCCTTCAACCTCTGACACTTGATGACGGCCCCCTACTCGATTATCTCCATTTTCACGAAAAGTTGATACCTCCGAACTTCAAAGTTCTGCTGCAGCAATCAAAGATGTTTAGAACCTGAAATATACGAGCTTGTTAGTCATCTCAACAGCTGAATTATAATATGCCTGCCAAGTTTCATCGCTCTAGCTTCACTCCATCATAGTCTGGCTCAAAATATTTCATCCAATCCTAGTACATAAAAGTATATAACAGTACTGTATGTGCCAATGCACTACCCACAACAACACCACATTCCATCTGGCCCTGCTTCATGTACATAACTGTATATATTGATGCACTACACACAACAACATATTCCACCTGGCCCTGCTTCATGTACATAACTGTATATATTGATGCACTACACACAACAACATATTCCACCTGGCCCTGCTTCATGTACATAACTGTATATATTGATGCACTACACACAACAACATATTCCACCTGGCCCTGCTTCATGTACATAACTGTATATATTGATGCACTAGTACTACACACAACAACATATTCCACCTGGCCCTGCTTCATGTACATAACTGTATATATTGATGCACTACACACAACAACATATTCCACCTGGCCCTGCTTCATGTACATAACTGTATATATTGATGCACTAGTACTACACACAACAACATATTCCACCTGGCCCTGCTTCATGTACATAACTGTATATATTGATGCACTACACACAACAACATATTCCACCTGGCCCTGCTTCATGTACATAACTGTATATATTGATGCACTACACACAACAACATATTCCACCTGGCCCTGCTTCATGTACATAACTGTATATATTGATGCACTACACACAACAACATATTCCACCTGGCCCTGCTTCATGTACATAACTGTATATATTGATGCACTACACACAACAACATATTCCACCTGGCACTGCTTGATGTATAGAACTATTTATTAGTGGCCCCTCCATCATTGATGATTATGCCTATTGCATAAGGCTACCTCTTCAAACGCCCATAAGCGCAGTTTGAAACTACCGCCGCAGAGCTCAGAGGAACCTTCATCATAAGCACACGCTAATTCACTCATGGTTCGTCTTTATGATTGGGTTCTCACTACTAAAAAACTTCGTAACAAATAGAAAATAAAAATAAAATAAGAATAACTATTCATAAGCTTTCCATATTCCGTGGATGTACTTTTGTTGATTCTTGGACCAGGCGCTGGCTAGCGCATCAATCTACCTTCCTTGCTCTGCGCTCAACCCACCCAGACGTGTCCCCCACAGTGCTCCGCTTTGATTCCACATTCTTGCGTCCCTAGTGAGTTTTTTCTCATTTGTTTACTCTGGGATGTCTTGAGTAAGGTTAGGATTAGCTAGCAGGGGTGTCATGGGTGGTTTTTCTCGCAGAACAAGTGTATTTTGGGTCGTTTTGTTGGGGCGTCTATTTCGGAGGGACCCTCGTGGCCGAGTTGAGGACGCTCTGAAACGTTTTTCGTGTTTAGCCATCTTTAGGCCTAGCTGGTTAGGAGGCTGTAATTACGCGATGTCGGGCTTCTTGCTATCTTTCTGATGGAGTAGCTTATGTTTTTTGTACTGACATTCCTGGTGTATTTTTCTTCACTTAGTGAAGTTCTTTCTGGGTCCCGAGTCAGTGTTTTTTCCCTTACCCGGGTGTTTTCTACGATTTTGATGTGGCGGCTGTTCCAGTTTTGGTGGGATGGAGTGCTTTTCGATGGTGTTTCGACGTCATTAAGTGTTTTTCCGTTTTCACCAGGCCTAGCCAGCCACTCGTAGTTTTTTCACATATGCAAGTGTTTTCATTGTTTATTATTATAAACATGTTTTCATGTGCCATGTGTGTCCTGGTTTAGTTGTGATTGGCTATTCCAGGAGCTTCAGACTGGGGGTCTGATTATGTTTATCAGACTGCGTTCTGTTTGGTGTGGGTTGCCTTTCCGGCGGTTTTTCTCGATTTCTCCGAGAAAGACGTTTTGTTTACCGAGTTTTATTTTGGATGGTGAAAATAGGTTAGTTACCCCGGTGAGTTTTTACCGAGTTTTAATCAGGTTAGTTAAAATAGGTTAGTTACCCCGGCGAGTTGGGTAGATTGAGGGCTCATCAGAAACTGCGTTTTCTGTGGTCGAGCCTGTGATCAGGCTTCCTGTTCTTTTCACGGCGAGGTGGGCTCCACACATTTATCTAGGTGATCATGCTGACACCTGTTGGATATGGTTTTCTCAGCTTTTCAAAGTCATTGAAACAATGCTGTTGGTTTTGTTTGGTCTTTTCTTCCCGGCGACCTTTTTACAAAGAGGTCTGGGGCAGGTACAATTGGTTTGTCATTACATATAAAACCCGGCGGTTGTACCGTAGGGTGGTTATATTACCGGATTTGCAATTCGTGATAAATTGTCAAACAATTGAGTGATACAATAGGGTATCACAGCCTTCATTACGGCGATCTATGAGGACTTCTGGGAGAAGCCGGATTAGAGATTAAGATAGGCTTAGACTTTTTATGGGATAAAAGTTGCCTGAATCTTACTTGTGTTTCAAGTGTAAAGGGATACTTGAAAGCCTTCCTCTTTAGTAAAGATATGCTTCATCTTTAGGATGATTCAGAAGATATGCTTAAATCTTTTGGACAGGTAAAGATATGCTGAAATCTTTATACAGATATGCTTCATCTTTATGTGGATTCCGAAGATATGCTTAAATCTTTTGGACAGGTAAAGATATGCTGAAATCTTTAATATGAAACTAAAGGAAAACGAACAGTAGTGGTGGAGTGCTACGGTTCGTTGACCGACGGTTTTAAGGCACATGTTTTGTACCATTTTGGGGTAACCTTATGAGCATTAATTCCTGGAAATTTCTCTTTCCAGGGCGGAGTACCGGCGTGCATCAGGTGACCAGGTAGTTCCCGGGGGCGGGGTAGTTTTCCCTTAGTCTCTGTCATGGCGGCACTTGAACCTCTTATTGCTTTATGTTCAACACCGTTATGCTCAGGTATCCCTATTTTTGCTCACAAGCTCTGTATTAAATGTGTTAAATGCCTAGATCGGTCACGGGGGATATGGGTGACAAAGAATTGCACTATTTGTCACCTCTTAAGTGTTAAAGTTCTAACTCAGAAGGATAATACTGCGGCGGTGGCTTTACAAGAAGTGAAACAACTTCTCGCTACTTACTCAACGAATGTAGCACATAAAGCATTGCAATGTGATAACCTTGAGCTATGGGAGCTGTTAATAATTAAACATACCCCCCCCTCAGTATAAGATACGTGCACGTAAGACCTCAGAGACTGGGCGGGGACAAGTTGCCACACCCTCCCCCAGCAAGTCTAAGAGGCCTCGCTCACCGTCACCTTTGGCAACGGAGACAAGGTCCACTTCAAGGTCACCACTGACGCAGCAGGTGACAGATTCGGGCCACTCTGCTTCCCCTTCCAAAAAGAAGAAAAAGGAAGCTAGTGGGGGTTCTAAAGACAGTACTAGTACTAAGCATAAGTCAAGTAAAAGTCATAAATCATCCAAAAGGGATCCTCCGGCGCGAAAGGACTCACAACGGTCATCGGAGCCTGGTACCCCGCTTTCTGCCTCTACCCCCACCAAGTCTAACGTCCAATCTGACAGGTCGGGGGTGGAATCAGAGAATGTGGTGGAGGATGCCCCGGCAGACATTTCATTACCTGATCTTCAGGCTTTTTCTACTAAGTCACGTGTGTCACCCTCAGATTTACAAGTGTCTTACAGAAACTATAATCCGCTAGGGGGCTCGGGTGAGGGCTCTCAATCAGAGAGTATTCCTAGCTCGCAAGCGAGTGACAACCACAGCCAAGGGGTATGGCGTTACTCACAGTCCTGGCAGGACAGAACACACCCTTTTGTGACTCAAGTAGTGGCTGACGTCCACCGGGATGCCGACGTACCATCTTCTATCCCAGATTTAACATGGCAGCATGTGGAGGTCCCGGCTTCGGCGGGATCTTCCCATGATAGGCCAGACTTAACGGATGAGGAACAACGATCTCTGGTCTCAGAGATGGAGGTTCAAGAGTCCAGTAACTTCTAGACGACTCTCAGGGTACTGTCGAATCTCCACGGAGTTCGTCATCGGATAGGTATGTAACAGCAGAAGAAATTGATGGATTACTATTGAATGCACTTAATAGGTTCTTTGGCCCTGCACCGGAAACTCCTACAGTTGGTACGGAAGCTCCCGCGACGTCGACGAATGTGCGACCTCTGGCTACATCCATTGCTTTAGCTAAAATACCTAACCCCCCTCTTGTGTCAGCTTCAAGTTCCAATATGCCAGGCACAGCAGCTCTCACTACTTCTAATGTGCGAGTCATATCAGACATAACTCCCCCTCCCTTAGACAAGGCGCCAGTCAAAAAAGGAGCTATGCCTCTTTTATATGGGTCTGATGAGTCATGGGTAGCAATGTTACCAACTAAGCCAGAGGCAGCACAAGCTACTATTTCGGGGGAGCTCCCTGTACCACATGAGTGGGTAATCCAAGGTAATAAGTCTAGAAAACTCAGAGCTTTGGATAGTCAAGGAAATGTTTTGGATGTTCATATTAAGGCCATTCCAAGTTATTATAACCATGACTTTGTTGTGTATGCATCAAACACCTGCCCTACCCCCTGCCTCAGCTTCAAAGCTATTTTCTGACTGGACTAAGAATGACGGCTTTAACGACGTCAAGGCACTTTCTGCTTTGACGCCGGAGTTGGATATGTTTCCAATCACAGACTCAGCCTCTAATCCAGTTTTGCAGGTGGGGCAGTTGGGTACGGGGCCTTGGGTGGAATGGGAAACAGAGGCTCAAAATGTTGCCACTACTTTCACGTCAAAATCTTCCCACCAAATCCCTCAAGAACACCAATCTTGGTTCTCTCTTCCGGTTTATAGTGCCGGTGGAGACCCCTCTGCTTTGTTTGGTTTCTTGGCTGCCCCTAAAATCAATTTGTGCAAATTAAAATATCCTTTTAGCACACCTTCCTCAGCTCACCTAGACTGCGAGTTTAGGTTAAATGGAAAAGTGTTTAGACTGTTTTCACAATATGTTGTTACCCAGCAAGTAACAAAGTCTCTGTTACGCTCTTCTCAGGCAATATAAACCGCGGAAGTCAAGAAAGCCATTGAGCTTGCCCGGCGCTTGCTTCTCCAGACTTCCATACAGTCTTTAGGAGATATTCGGACGGCTTTATTAGAGGCAGTTCGAGCAAGGCAAGATCTGCGGGTCTTCTTAGTGAAGAAACTTCCTGACCGTATTGCAAGCCAAGTAGTTCTGTCTCCAGTTCTAACTCCTTCTTTGATTTCACCAGCAGTTTGGAAGACTGTTTTCAATATGGCACAAGCATTCAAACAAAGTCCCTCTCAACCTAAGAAACCTACCTTCACTTTCCCTAAACCCAAACTAGTTTCGAAAGTTCAAGCTAGTGGGTCTAAGCCTTTTCATCAGCCGAAGTCCCCTTCCACCCAGGGTCAGGCTCAGTTCAGGTATAAACAGGGTAGTTTCACAGGTAAAAGCCACAAATTTCACCAACGACCAGGTCAGGGCCCGCCTCCAGCCAAACCCGGCCAGTCGTCCAAGGGTACACCTCCACCAGCAAAAAACTAAGGTCTCTCTCACTCCCGGGGCCATTCAAAGGCGTGTTGGAAACGAGGGTAGCCCAGCCGGTGAACCCCAGTCTGCTAACTGGGTCCTTCCGGGCGTGTCATCAGGCATGGCCTTTAAGAACATGGGCGAGGACGGTGGTACGCAAAGGCATCACTTGGCAGTGGCTCCGGCGACCTTGCTTACGTCAGCCGACAACGGCCAATCATGTTTCTTTAGAGGTGGAGTCACTAGTTCAGGAGATGATTACCAAGGGTGTCATTATCCCCGTCCCCCCGACTTACCCAATGTTTACGTCCAAACTCTTTCTAGTACCAAAAAGGGACAGTATTCAAATGAGACCGGTCGTAGACCTGTCTTATTTGAATCTCCACATTCACAACAAGTCTTTCAGGATGCTGACAGTGAATCAAATCAGGCTAACACTTCCGCCGGGAGGGTGGATGTGTTCATTAGACCTGACAGACGCGTATTGGCATGTCCCGGTAAACAAGAGATTTCAAAAATTTCTGGCGTTAAGAATAATGCATCAGAATTATGTCTTTCAAAGGATGCCGTTTGGGTTGAACCTAGCGCCGCGCATCTTCACAAAATTAGTCCGGCAAGCCCTGATGCCCATTTTAGAACAAGGGATCAGGATCTTGTGGTATCTGGACGACTGGCTGGTGGTGGCAGAGACAGAAAAGTTATGCAACACTCATGTCAACATTATGTTAAACCATATCAAATCTCTAGGATTCAAGGTCAACTTGGTAAAGTCAAGCCTTGTTCCCACACGAGTAATTCAGTGGATAGGGCTGGTCTGGGACACAGCATCTCTCACTCTGAGTCAGAGTGTGGACAATTGAAACAGATTTCGCAAGAAACTTTATGTTTCTCCACAGTCTAACTACGACACAGAGACTCTGGGAATC
This sequence comes from Paralithodes platypus, assembly GCA_032716605.1. Classification (NCBI taxonomy): domain Eukaryota; kingdom Metazoa; phylum Arthropoda; class Malacostraca; order Decapoda; family Lithodidae; genus Paralithodes; species Paralithodes platypus. The sequence goes on from CM064480.1 coordinate 10,232,144, forward strand.
TCTAGTCGGTTCTCTCAACTGGGTTCAACTAACTGTGAAGTTGGGCCGGTTGAAAGTCAAACGTTTAATCTTGGAGGGCAACAGATATTTCCCACTCTTACCGGCGGGAAAATTATGGCCTATCCCAACATTAATACACAGCTTACTAGCGGTCTGGGCGAAGAGGGAAATGTTGCACTCAGTCATGTCATGGACCTCTTCTCCGCCGACGGTATGGGTGGACACGGATGCGTAAGGGACGATAGGTTGGGGCTTTCAGTCAAACCTCGGGTATCAGGGTCAAGGGCTTTGGTCCCCTTCAGAAACCTCTCACATAAATGTAAAAGAGTTACTATTCCCCTTGTATTTCCTTCAGGTTCACGGCTCTACTTTACGGGGAAAGTCGGTGGCCTTCAGGATGGACAATCTCAATGCAGTTCACTGCATTCAGAAACAAGGGTCAACGAGGTCTCGGAAGTAGCTAGACGTGTCGGAAAAGATTTTTGGGCTAGCCAACGAGCTGCACATTCATCTTCATGCATCATATCTCCCAGGCGTAGTAAACGTCTGGGCAGACGCGCTGTCTCGGAGACAGAGCACAACAGTAGAGTGGGCACTCAAGCAAAACATTTTCAATCAAATGATTGCAGAGCCTTACCGTCCACAAGTGGATCTGTTTGCGTCAGAGGAGAATCACAAACTCCCTCGGTACCTCACACGCCGGCCATTAACGCCGGCGGGGGGGCCCGACGCATTGGTGACGGATTGGAACAGGTGGAGTTCCATTTATCTGTTTCCGCCACCAGACGCTTCTCTAATGTGCCACGTAGTCAACAAACTACAGGATTATCGAGGCGTAGTCTCGTTAATCGCGCCCCTGTGGCCGGCGAAGTTGTGGTTCCAGCAATTGAGAATGTGGTGCCCGAACCCGGTGTCGCTCCCGGTCGGGCATTTCCACTTAGACACGATTGGCAACCGAAAGACCTCGCTGACTTTTGCATTGTGGACATTCAGGAGGCCAAGTGGCTAACGCCGTATGGTAGAAACGTGACATAAAAATTTATGAATCAGTACACACAATCTACCAAGAGGCAATATCAATCTCATTGGCAGTCCTTTACTTCTTGGATAGTTAGAACAGAACAGACAGTACCTTCGGTGGCATTAGTTTCTAATTATTTAAACTACATTTTTGAACAGAAACATCTATCTGTAGTGACTCTAAAAAATCACTTAACAGCTATCAGGGTGCCATTCTTTGACCTTACAGGTCTAACCATACCACAAGCGGAAGAAACAGGTTTCATGAGAGCATGCTTCAAACTCTGCCCACCTCCCCGTCAGCTCATGCCTACCTGGTCTCTTGACAAAGTGTTATCTTTGCTTCATTCCCGTCTGTATCAGAATGCGGCAGATTTTGAATTGCTATTAAAAAAGGCTGTGTTCCTTATGGCTTTGGCAACTGGTAACAGGGTGTCTGAGCTGGCGGCGATGAGCAACACTCCTAATTGCATAAGGTTTGGTAGACTAAACGATTGCATTCATATTGCTCCTTCCCCAGGGTTCATCGCCAAGAATGAACACAGTGAACATGTTTTCTCAGAGTTCACGGTGCCGGCGTTGAAACGGGGTAAAGTGCACCATAATTTGTGTCCTATTCAAGCTTTAACCAAATATATGAGAGTATCACCTCTTAACCAGCAAGGTGCTTTATGGGTATCGAGTACGGGTAAAAGATTAATGAAACGTAAAATGGCTTCTCTGCTAGTAGAAGTCATTAAAGAGAGTAATCCCGGCGTAGTGGGTAGGGCCCACGATTTACGCAAATGGGCAGTATTTTTACGTTTCCTAAAGAATTTTTCTGTTGAAGACATAGCTACTACTCAACTATGGGCTTCAAATCATACTTTTTGACTCGATACCTATCGGTAGCACTAGACAAACCATCAATGCCATGTATAGCATTACGGCAAAGGGTCTAGATGGGTCTCTAAGTCACTAATTATTATTTTATTTTTTTTATTTTTATTTTTTTAAAGAGACAATTAACGGAGGAAGGAAAAACACAGATAAAACACAAAGGTCCATGTGCCTAAAGGCATCCTCCATTCATCAAATGTTTGTAACAACTGGATTTAAACATTTGTAGATTGTAAGTTTGTGGAAAGCAATTCGAGGGAAGTGAATTCCAAAGAGTAGTAGCTCTGGGGATAAATGAATTCTGATAAGCAGAAGTTCTGCATTGTGGAGGAGAAAGTGTAAATTCATTTAGGTTAAGAAAGAAGGGGGGGGGGGGGGGGTGCAGTCAGTGAAACATAAGACACCCTAGACCCCGCCGGAAGATATCTACAAAGTATACGAGCTGTGATACAATGTATAAGTGTTGTGATTAAAATTTCTCTGTAGTAAGGCCTACAGGAAATGTTGTTGAGGTACAGTAGTACAACAATGGTTTCGTTCAGTGGGATACACTGTTGAAGCAATTTAAGTAAGAGTTCTCGGTAGTTGCAACTACGAGTAGCACTTTGTAAGTACATCTGCGATAGTACAAGAATTTATTCTATGTTGTGTCTAATTTTAAGGAATATACACATTCGAATAATGGGGTTTATATGTGCACATGTAAACATAAGTTTTATTTTTCACCACTTACTTTAAGTGGGGTGCCTTTAACTTTCAGATCTGTGAACAGATTCTCATAGTTACCTTTTTCCTCAAGCAGGCATCTTTAAGCACGGCCCTGCTTGTACCCCTTTTTATATGTTGTATAAAGTTTATACATAAATATACAGTTTTACAAAGTAAGAATACTAGGTGGTTGTTTGATTATCTGCCTATTCTATTTGCAATGGTTATGATATGATTACGAATGTCCCCCTCCAGTCTTAGATATCAGGCATAATCGTCAATGATGGAGGGGCCACTAATAAATTATAGGTTTGACTCCTGCAAGGAGATAAAGAAAAACCTAATATTCCTCTCACTTAAACAGTAGGCTACCATAGTGCGGTTGGGAATATGAACATGATTAGATTAATATCTAGTATTCGAGAATGGATAATAAGTCGTAGGCGTGTGCATAAACCTTTAACCGTCCTGGTGGTGTAATGGTTAAGGTGGCAAAAATATGTGTGTGATAACCCGAGTTCGAATCCCGGTGGATCATATATACTTTAATTAATTTCATTGGGGGTGTGGTGGTGAGATTAATAAAAATAATATTATTAGTAGGTTTAGGGATATTTCTTCGAGAGGCCGGTCTATATGATCTGTGCCCCATGAATATTCTTTCCTCTCTCACTTAAACAGTAGGCTACCATAGTGCGGTTGGGAATATGAACATGATTAGATTAATATCCAGTATTCGAGAATGGATAATAAGTCGTAGGCGTGTGCATAAACCTTTAACCGTCCTGGTGGTGTAATGGTTAAGGTGGCAAAAATATGTGTGTGATAACCCGGGTTCGAATCCCGGTGGATCATATATACTTTAATTAATTTCATTGGGGGTGTGGTGGTGAGATTAATAAAAATAATATTTAGTAGTGGCCCCGTAATCATTGACGACTGGAGCCCTCCCGACCATCCCCTTCCCATTCGCTGATGTATTAAGGATTTTGGTATACTTGATATGTCAGTGAAGGTGGATTGATGTGCTAGCCAGCGTCTGGTCCAAGAATCCACAAAAGTACATCCACGGAATATGGAAAGCTTATGAATAGTTATTCTTATTTTATTTTTATTTTTTATTTGTTACGAAGTTTTTTCGTAGTGAGAACCCAATCATAAAGACGAAACATGAGTGATTTAGCGTGTGCTTATGATGAAGGTTCCTCTGAGCTCTGCGGCGGTAGTTTCAAACTGCGCTTATGGGCGTTTGAAGAGGTAGCCTTATGTAATAGGCATAATCGTCAATTATTACGGGGCCACTACTAAATATTAGGTTTTCTTTATCTCCTTGCAGGAGTCAAACCTATAATATACTATGATGTGCTACATACATTTTTCACTTGGCCCTGCTGCATGTATATAACTGTATATATTGGTGCACGTGACATAACATTTATCTCCTGGCCCTTCTTCATGTATATAACTGTATATAGTGATGCACTACACACAACAACATATTCCACATGTTCATGCTACACATAGGACCATGCCCTACACGCAACACAAACATGTTCCACCAGGTTCTGCTACACGTATGTAACAGTATATTACAGTACCGGTATATATCCCAATGTACTATAGCAAACAATATGCTCGCTCTGACTCTACATATATTTGTTCTTCTTATACGTGTCCTGTTTCATTCTCAAAATGTCTTCCCGCTACAGCACTCGGTGAATTTCAGATCGTTTCCTAAATCCCAATTAACATTTTCGGTTGACTCTCACAAGTAATATACTCCCCTACTGTATCTACTTATAATAATACTCAAATCGTTCAAAAGAAATCCATAGACCTCTTTGCCCAACACCTCGCTCCATATCGTCTCGCAATAATACTATATAACTAAATAATTCCATAATATTATGCATCCCTGACAAGTCCCTGTCCCTGTGTATTAAATTAATGAGCATTTATAGTCGACAAAGTCATGGGAACTTTGAATATATGGAAAATGTAAGATACATCAAACACAAACAACAAACACAACACGGCCTCATACAAAATCAACACTCATCCTTTTGAAAGGAAACAAACAATGCTCATCAGAACACAAACATGTATTTATAACAAATCAAATAGTACGCCTGGCCCTATAACTTGCTTGCAATTTTTGCTATACCGACTACATCCGTATATTTCTGTGCATCTATTGTTCAAATGTTAGCTTGATATGCATGTCTTGTGACAAAGGTTATGTCGGGAATAGGGTAATGATCCCGACAGGTTTAGGTCCAATAGAACATTTGAATTTGGCGGTATCGTATCGCATGTACGATTTCGGCTGGTTCTTTGTGTATTGTAGTTTATTCTTAAGTTAGGTTAAATATTAACTGTAATGTATAAATATCTACATCAGCTCTAGATGTATTATGAAACCAAGTTATGGGTTATAATTATTATAAGCCGGCAGCCATATGTAATTTCGCGAAGCGATCGGACGCCGGCCCTTTAGTCTCTCAATCAACACCATACAGCTAACATCTCCCCCCTCCCGGCTCTGACTCAACCCACAGTTCACCATGTGCTACAAATATTAATCTATAACAATATTAACAACAGTCCTACATCACCAGTCCTCACTCTTCTAAGCTAAGTTCATTGTATCGATATTGTATTATGTGAACATTCCTACATGTCATGCAATTGAATTAGCCGCGTGTGGGGGACTGGATTACACCCATCGAATACCTCGTTGGTAATTATATTATAACTATTTGTTGGGATATTTCATGTACCAGTGATATGTAATTTAACCTCTCTATCTAAATTCCCGACAGGTTGATAAAATTGTATTATTAAAATTAAGTCTGATGTATTACTTTTTTGTTTTCCAAAATGAATTAACTATTGTGGAACTATTCCATATTTTGTACTTATATGGTTGTCATCAAGCATATAATTATCTACAATATTTGCAGGCACAAAAATGATACACTGATTAAGTAATTTTATCATTGAATATGTTGTTTTACTAACTAATGATTACTGAGTCATGTATATCTTTACAAGTATATTTATGTATGCACGACCACTAATGTATATTCATCTATACCAGTATTGCCTCCTGCTACACTTTGCAGTTTGAATATAAGAATATAATGTTTTCATTCATATAGGTATACCAGATAATAGAGGTTTTCTTAGGTGTTTTCTCATCCATATTTCATTCAACCTTCTAACGATCCAACTCTTTGTGTGTTATGGGGAGGTAGTTGGAATGGTATAAAACCAGTTTAAGCCACAGAACCCCAAGTGATATAATAATAAATGACACGCCAGGACCAGGCAAAATTATTGTGTTTTCTCCTGAAAACACATTGAATGGGTTAGTAATGAAGCAAACATAACAATAACACTCACCTAGGTCATTTGGAGGTCCTGAGGGTAGTAAGAATTATAGAACTTCCTTCTTGATTATGTTCTATGTACTACTAAATAGTCTTAGATTGGCCTCAATAAAATATACCAAGCATTGCTTCGTTCATATCAGTTCCCTACTCCCTCCCACAATACGCAGTCGCCACCCACTTTCGTGAATTTGATGGTTTAGGGCCAGTGTTACCACAACATAATAGAGTGAGTTGTTACGACCGGGGCTACGAATAAAATAAGGGCACTTAATGATTGGACTAGTAATATGGCACTATACAACAACGGTATGGTACGCTAAATCCAAACCCTTGAACTTATATGCCGGCGAACAAAAACACCTATACCCTCCAAAGTTAATCTGCGATAACGGGGTATCCTTAACTGGGCATAAATGTACTCTACTTCAGGCTAACCCACACTGGTATAGCCTGATAACAAACAAGATGCAAGTTACGTTAAAATGCATAAAAGGGAAGATATGGAAAGATCAATTAAATTACTGCAAGATTTAATACAATAAAAAGATACTTCAATACAGTTACTCAAAACAACAATAAACTCTTCACTCCTATCTGAAAGAAAGTGAAGTATAGTCCTACAGCATAGACCTGGAAACTTCTGAAGAAAGTCTGATGCTCATAAGATGCTCGTATCTTAAATTATATAAAGGCAGGAGGCAGGACACCACACGTGTAGACTGAATACACTAAAAGATAGGACATATAATGTTAACTGACACGAGAATACTATAAATGCTTAACGGCAGTAATGCTCGACACTAAAAGAAGTACTTCCTCATCAACGAAACAGTCTGCTATGGTTGTGCAACTCAACAACCTAGACTCATAAATGCTATGAATAATAATGCGTACATATCAAAATGAGCTTATGTCCTAACTAATGTCTGCTAGGCGAATAAAGTCTAGCTGGGATATCAAGGTTAGGAAACTGTGGCTGAGCAAGAGAGGCTCATAGACTAGCGTTGTCCTTAAGGCGGTATGGTTAAAGTTACGTTAATGACGGGGATGCTCTCTTGGTAGATCCAGATCTCAAGTATCTAGTTCTACCCTAGCGATCCCTCTAAAGTCAAGCAAAGAGGCAGCACTGTGTTATAAGGTAGTAGGCTAATGCCCTCTTACAACCTGATGCTGCACAACCAAAAGAACAACCTAGGCTACCACGGAAACCGTCGAAGTCGTGTAGGTATAAGCAAACCATACACACATCGGTGACAACGCCAACAGGAACCTTATCCCAGTCTAGCATTAAATAACCGAGCAGAGCACTAATGATAATGAGGGAGACACACACAAAGAGTCATCAAACCTCCATAAACTAAGGACACTGAGGGAGATACACACAGAGTCATCAAACCTCCATAGACTAAGAACCCTTATAGCCTATTCTAATACATGGAAATATATATGAGAGTGACGCACACAATACGATGGGCCGATATGAAATCGTGTACAGAACCCAAAGGGAGTGCTGTGACGTTAAAAGATTAGAGGAATGAAAGAAGGAAGTTGAGTGAGAGAGACAGTATCAGAATGGTGGAGATATGGGGGACAGTTGTAAAAAGGATGTTAGTCATGTGCGTCCCTAGCCTGCTCTGAGGAGGGTAGCTCCTCGGTACCCTCAGCATCCCACAAAGGCATGGTGGTCGGCCAATCACAGGCCGATACATCACAAGGCAGCAGGCCTCTATGACGCGCCAAGAACCACCAGCCAATCAAAGACGGGAAAAAGCCCGCGCGGGCGGGAAACTCCTCCGAGCGAGGGAGGAGGGAGGCAACACTCACTACCCCCACGCTGCCCGCTCGCTCTCTCTCTCAACTTCACTACAATGCATCTTATATTCTACTCATGATATAAAATACTTCCCGTTGTCACATACGAAAATAAAGACCACCACTGGACTGTCTGTACCAATGCAAGTAATATGAAAGAAAGAACAATATTCTCTGATAACTGTAGCCCATTTCACTGCCCTGGCGAGCGCTAGCGGCTAACGGGAGGCGATTCTGCCAACGCTGGTAGGCGTCACAGAGTCATTAGAGATCTTGCTCAGAGGGGTACCCTTCTTTTATGACTGAGTGTACTACTACACCCACTAAATATGTCCGCTTTGGCTTGGATCGAACCCATGATTATTATAACTATTGTAACAGTTGTACAGATGGCCACATAATGTGTATACATGCCATTATTATATGCATGGAAGTAGAAGTAATGTGATTGACATTCATGATTATTTCGCTTGTATATTAATTAAGTACGACATAATCATTTATATATCTAACTCAGTCTGACTCTTTTTCTTTCCAAACACACTCGGGGAGCATATACAACCTCATATGGCCAACTGTACAATTTACTGATTTTGTGTTTGTACTCTACACTGTTCAGTAATATTATTAATTGAGATCACGGGGTTGCAACTAGGGGTAAAGCATTTCCGGTAAAAACACGACAGTGCGGGAAGAAGAACAGCCTACCAGAGCCAGAATAGCCGCAGTGAAGGAGACCGAGAAAACAAGGAGGAAGTTGTATCAAGAAAGGGAGAGGGAGACCACAAAATTATCAGTTTCCCATGCTCTAATACCTGCCACAGTGAAAGTCTACCCAGCCAACAAGACCTACCCATGCTATAATCCCTGCAAATATACGACAGTCTGCCTGCCAAGAGAGTTTGAGCCCGGGCCAATCACGAGGATACCTGCCCAGCCAATGGCAGAGCCTGGGACAAACATCCAAGGCGAATACTCAGCCCCAGCCAGATTTGCAATACAGTGAGGAATACTTTATGCAAATACCACAGCAAGATCCAGTGCAATACCTCTACCGATGGGAGCCCGGGAATCACCTCTACAGTACCTCTCGGGAAGAGGGGAGATAATAAAAACAGAATAACAAGAAAAAAAAGCATGGCCTGCAAACTAGAAAAAGCAAGAAATTGTGATTAACATAAAAACATTTATCATGCAGCCATGCAACCCTTTTATATAAGGAGGGTAATATTGAGAGAGAGAATCTCCTTGTGTATGTATTATTAGGATAAGTATATCTTTAGAATAAGAATTGCCTTCACAATAAAGAAAAGAATAATATCCCCATGTCCCTACTATATTGAAACAGACCAAATTGAGTTTCAAATATAACCCGAATATAGTCTGACTAATATTGAGGGAAGGTATGCAAATACGATTACTAACTTCCGCTGGTCAAGCTGGTTGTGGGTGGAAATTGTGTTGTAGACTCAGCTATTCATAATGTGCACGGGCTTAGTTCCGATTTCTCCACCAGACGGCGTGGGGCATCATTGGCCCGTTACTCCCAAGTAAATAAACACGTTGAACTCTATGCGATTGAATGATTGAATCGGTTTCTACTTTATATGCTCGTAATGCTGTGTCCAACGTGAACACTATGGAAATTGAGTTATCGCCATACATTCTTAGTGTTCTGAAGGGGGAGGGTCCCTAGGGTAAAATAGAGGGAAATTACGACAATGAAGACTTATTACTGCCTTGTGATAAAAGCAGGGTGTATGCAGAGTGAACAACACCGACTATAATCTCCTTATATACTGGGCTAACTTAAATACTGTATTATCATTATTTACATGTCGATTTCATAATTTTACACCATACAGTAGTATATTGATATTTATCCGTTTTCCGTATATTTATTTAATGATTACTATGCGAGCGAAGGCGAAGCAGAAAACAAAAGTTTGTTATAAGACACCAACATTCCATTACTCACTTCCTTTCTGTAATATATGTGTTTTATTGTATATATATATTGTTATGAGAACCTCAGCAGGTGATCTTGGACACCGCAACTTCCAAATTAGTAGGGCAATGAGAAGAAATACGTTGTGGAACATCATGATTTATTCTAATTTTCGGCGACGTCACGCAGCCATCCTCAGGAAAGGGTTACCAACAGATCCTAAAAATTGAGTATAACTCTGTATATATTGCTAAAACAGGATCACTAAAATGTAATGCATTGTTGAACACGTGGCAATTTGCCTATCTAAAAAACAATTAAACAACATAATTTTGGCCAACTAGGCAAGGTTTAATATAAAATAAATCTACGGCTAGACACCATCAAATTCAAAATTGCTAAATCTCAATGCAACAAAAGAAATCAAAACGCATAAGATACCAAATTTATATTATCATTTCTTTTTCAATTCAAATATTATTCTGAACTGTAAAGGCTAAAATCTATTAAACAAAATTTAACCTACCGCTAAACAGCGTCCAAAGTATTATGCTAATATCCAACCATGTACAAAGGAGTACAAAGGAGTACAAAGGAAATCAAGCAACAACAGATCTAGTGACCCTTCTAGGTTGCTTGTCCTCCAAAACACTGAGGATGAAGTGTCCAAACAGTGGTTTAGAGTGGGTAAGGGAACATTGGAAAGGGAAATACTGCCCTGGAACTAATGTCCGTGGCAGGATTAGGAAGTTAGTAGGGGACAGATGGGTTAGTAACTGAGGGGGGGATAAAATAAAGTTATTCATTTACAAACGCAGTCAGTCGCGGGTTTGATGCGAGATATTTGTCTAGGCGGAGTTTAAATGAATCAACGGTGATGCAGTCTATAACGTTTCGGGGAAGCCCATTCCACAAGTTGACAACTCGATTGAAGAAGAAATTCTTAGATTCGTGTGAGTTAAAAGATTTACCAATAATTTTGCAACCGTTTCCCCGCGTGTAATTAGATTGGTCGATAGTGAAGTACTTACTACAGTTCATATTGTCGATGCCTTTGATGATTTTGAACACTTGAATTAAGTCACCTCTTAATCTGCGCTGGGTTAAAGGAAATAGATTTAATTCTCTAAGACGCTCTTCGTATGGTTTGTTCTTTAGGCTAGGTATCATTTTGGTAACTCTACGTTGAACTCGTTCTAGCTTGTTTATATCTTTTTGGTAATAAGGGCACCAGGATTGAACGCAGTATTCCAGAAGAGGGCGGACTAATGAATTGTAAAAGGTTAGGATAACTTCTTTGGATTTATGCTCAAATGACCTGCCTATAAAGCCAATTATTTTGTTTGCCTTCTTAACAACTTCTGAACATTGTTGACTCGGTTTTAGGTTACTCGATATTGTTACTCCCAGATCGGTTTCTCTGTTTACATTCTTAAGCTGAGTGCCATTCATCGAATAGTTTGCTTTCTCATTTAGGTATCCGATATGTAGTACTTTACATTTATCCGCATTGAAACTCATTTGCCAAATTTGGGCCACAACATGACAATTTATCTAGATTGTGTTGCATATCGTCAACTTGTTCTTTTGAGAGTACGCTATTTGCAATTTTTGTATCGTCAGCAAATTTTGAGATTGTACAGGTGAGACCCTCATCTATGTCGTTGATGTAAATTAGAAAGAGAATTGGTCCTAGTACCGATCCCTGGGGTACCCCGCTACTTACATTGGTCCATTTTGATGCCTTACCGTTTATGACTACTCTTTGCTTTCTGTCGCTGAGCCAATTTTCTATCCATTTCAACACCCGTCTTGTATTCCATGCGCTTTTAGTTTTAGCAGTAAAACGTTTGTGGGGAACTTTGTCAAAGGCCTTTTGAAAATCAAGGTATATAATATCTACAGCTTTACTCTCATCGTAGAGGTTGAGGATATCGTGGAAGAAGTCTAAGAGGTTTGTTAAACAGGAACGTTTTTTACGAAAGCCGTGTTGAGTATCTTTAAGTATGTTATTTTCCTCGAAGTGATTTACGAGTCTGTCTCGTATGACCGTTTCTAGCATTTTACATACAACTGAGGTTAAGCTAATTGGACGATAGTTACTGGGTAGGGATTTGCTGCCTTTTTTGAATATCGGTGTTACGTTGGCTAGCTTCCACTGATCGGGCATAGTTCCAGACTGCAAGGATTTATTGAATAGTAATGTCAGTGGTTTAGAGAGCTCATCCTTAGCTTCCTTTAGAACTCTAGGCGAGATTGTATCAGGTCCAGGCGTTTTATTTACCTTGAGTTTATCTAAACAATTCAATACTTCTCTCTCTGTAACGGTGATATTGCTTAGAACATCTAAATTATCAATCTGAATCGGCGATGGTGTAGGGATGTGAGGACAAGACTTAGCAAAAGCAATCATAATAAACGAGAATAATAAAATGAAGGACTCTACAAAACATTTCAAATTATCTAGTAAAATTAGAATAGTAATCCTAATCACATCGAACCACAACATAAAGCAAAAAAGTACATTTGAATTACTTGACTCTAAGAGACAAAAGATAAATGTTGAAAATTCAGAAATCGAGAGTGTTCCCTGCAGTAAGGGAACACTCTCGTAATGAAGATCACCCTTTTTCGGAGAGGGATTTTGAAATCATCGGCAGATTTAGAAGCACGTATGAAGCTTTAATAGCGAAAAAATGCTGATAAATAAGCACAAACCAGAAATAAATCTTGTCAATAATAGTTGAAGGTTCATTATTGGGTACAATTGGTTGCTTTTTGGGTGTTCATGTAGTTTGGTTTTTCATTTTATTTCGTTTAATTTTCACCATGTTTTGAGTTTACATATAGAGTTCAAATGTGTTCAGTTAATCAGTCCCTCATCGTCTTTCATTGGAGACTGGTGGTATCATGGTGAGTTCCGATTTGTTTGTGGCAATTTTCCTTTATGTGAATTTTCAACATTTATCTTTTGTCTCTTAGAGTCAAGTAATTCAAATGTACTTTTTTGCTTTATGTTGTGGTTCGATGTGATTAGGATTACTATGATTTGCTTCTAATTTTACTAGATAATTTGAAATGTTTTGTAGAGTCCTTAATTTTATTATTCTCGTTTATTATGATTGCTTTTGCTAAGTCTTGTCCTCACATGGTTGGATATTAGCATAATACTTTGGACGCTGTTTAGGGGTAGGTTAAATTTTGTTTAATAGATTTTAGCCTTTACAGTTCAGAATAATATTTGAATTGAAAAAGAAATGATAATATAAATTTGATATCTTATGCGTTTTGATTTCTTTTGTTGCATTGAGATTTAGCAATGTTGAATTTGATGGTGTCTAGCCGTAGATTTATTTTATATTTAAACCTTGCCTAGTTGGCCAAAATTATGTTGTTTAATTGTTTTTTAGATAGGCAAATTGCCACGTGTTCAACAATGCATTACATTTTAGTGATCCTGTTTTAGCAATATATACAGTTATACTCAATTTTTAGGATCTGTTGGTAACCCTTTCCTGAGGATAGCTGCGTGACGTCGCCGAAAATTAGAATAAATCATGATGTTCCACAACGTATTTCTTCTCATTGCCCTACTTATATATATATATATATATATATATATATATATATATATAGAGAGAGAGAGAGAGAGATCAACTAATGTCTACGTTTTGGAAATTAGAGATACTATACAGATTATAAGCCTTGTTACAACAGCATAACTGCGCATGAATACCGTACAGAAATCTTTGAGAACAGAATATTAACCCCTTCTTTACCGGTAACGTCGTTTGTATTTGATTTCAGCTACATTTAGACGATTTTGCCTAAGCTTGGGAAGGATATATGATATCTAAAAGGATTAATTGAGATAGGCTGTAGCCTTGTAATGAGTAGACGTCCTTCCTAAGCTGTACAAAATCGTCTAATAGTGGCCAGAATATAATGATAAGTACATCACCGGTACAAAAGGGGTTAAAGGCACGTAACACAATCTACCGGTACATAGGCTAGGCCTACTTATAATTTCAGTGATGCATAATACAGGTTTAGTTAATTAATATGGTCAAATCTCCGATGTATTTAGCTTATTGTAAGACCCTCTACCCGCAAAAATCCCGCAACCATAGAAATACCCGAGTTGACAAAATATAACCGATCGAGTTTGGATTTTAATCAACATTTGATGTCAAACAAGTTCAAAAGTTAAAACCTTCACCAAATATCACCTTATATATGGGCTAGACTTAAAAATACTAACAGTAAATTGATGAATTTTACACCAGAATTTTAGACCAATTCACATGGATCATTATGTAGGTAAGGTATGTCCATAAACGGTACCGGTACCAGGTATATAGTTTTGCTTCAACCGGCAAACTTCATGATAAATCGTATATTCTCCTATTATGGAAGGTAACATATATTTATACAACGGACTTTGCTTAAACCTCTTCAAATAAACCGTTAGTTAAGTTAATTCTTGGGTAAGTTTGGTGGGTTTCATATTGTTGCACGCCAATGATTGGCAAAAGAGCCAAGTTCAGATTTATATAATTTTGCTGCATTAAAATGGTAAAACTATGATGGATTTTTCTTATATTGCCAACGAGACTACTTAATTTAGTCTAAATTTCCCTGCATATATAGACGCAATTTATCCGACACGTAAGCATATTATATAAATTACCTATTCACAAAATTGGCATATGTTGTGGTGAAATTAATAAAATAAAATTATAAAATATGTATATTTTCAGTTGATAGATACCGGCAATGTTGGGCATAGCCTAATCAACTCTTTTCATATGTTTCGTTTTATTACCGGTACTTACTTTACATCTAGCAGCTTTGCCATTGTACCAAGATCAATGCCTTACATTGTGCTTTGTTCCTGATGTTATTTATCATGGTATGTGTCTGTTGAAGCAAACGATATACTTGTACCGTATATGTACCTTAACCTACATTTTAATCTATATGAAGAGGTCTAAAGACACACGATTATTCCTTGTCTCTTCATTTAGTATATAATATATGTTTGTTATATATCTGCCGGTAGGCTACACTTCGTGATGAATCGTATTGTCTCTCATTATGGAAGGTAAAATAGATTGATATAAATATATCTTGTGTAAGAATGGAATGGTCGAAAACACATGAAAAATCTCCCTACCCTCACCCATCCACCATAACAGACATTTCATATACATCATTAATGTGGTTAATAGATTGTTGGTGTCCTATTAATCTTTTGTTTTCAGTTGGCTTTGCATAGGATACGGTAATCTAGTGTAGGCTAATGGTATACGCTTTGCCGTGAATTGCGGTTACCTCCTCCCTAATACATCGATAAACATAAATGTGTATACAAATATATTGTGTAAAATGAGACAATAAATATCAGTACAGATAATTGTTATTAAGCTTAGTCCTTATACAAGAAGATATTAGACAGTTTCCAGACGGCGATGGATGATAAAGAGCTTTGCGCTTTATATACAATTTTTATTTTATTTTTTACTCTTATTGACCGTTGCCGTCTGATAGGTACTGTATGCATCTGTAGTTTTATGAATGAAATAAGGCCTATATATATTTGGGTAAAATTACTTAAGATATGTTCATAATAATCCAAACATCCACACATATTAAAGGAGAGAGCTCAATATTCAGTCTTATCATCTATTCATCATATTGTTTTATGTTACTGCTTTGAAGCTTGTTATTGTTTCCTTAATATATTTTCCTTACATCTTTGATTGTTTGAAATCAATACAAAAGCACATTGTCTTGTCCGTGTGTGCTAAAACAACCTGGTACAACCCAAACTTGACCAGTCTCTTTGTGTACAAGCGCGCGGCAGCCCCGTACCATTGGACCAGGTACTGGTTTGTTTATTAATGTCACGTGACCTGACGTCACGACCGCACTATGAATAGGACAAGACAGTCCCTTTAGTAAAGTCTAAGGTGGGAGGCGAACAAGAGAGTGTAGAGGAACCAGGAACAACCTTCTCAAGTGTCCGTGAGAGAGGCAGTTCCCCCTGACGTCCAGTCAGAAGAAGAACTACGAGTCCTACGTCGTCCAGAGTCTCGTTCATGGCTATCACTTCTCCTCTACTCCATACCCTAAGCGTCTCTGTGTTTTATAAGTTGTGGGTATTATTGTGAAGGTACCGGGTAATATCAAATATGCGAGTGTTCTAATTTAACTTATATATAGATCTGTGTCAAAGATATACCTTGTCAACTTCATACATGTGTAAGATATATATAACTTTGATCCGTACAGTGATTCTATTAGTACGAGATGCTGTCAATATAATTTGTGTTCAAACCTTCAGATCATTACTTGTACGTACGTTACATAGTCATTTCTACACGTGTTACCTAGTGAATGCCCTCAGATTTTATCCTTATGCGTTATTATTCTTTGTGTGTCCAAAAGTCAAATTGAAGTGTATAACGTGAGCTATTTTCCTTCTTAAATTTACATCTAAAACCTACGCTCAAACTCACGATCATATTTTCCGTCTATTTATTACCAGAGAATACTTATAGTACCATTTCGCCCCCCTTCGAAAGTAAAGAACCCATCCGTTGAGTTAAAATTAATCTATATTAGAGATATCTAATTTCTATTAGTTCTTGTGAATATTCTAATCATATACGTTGCTCGGGTCATGTAATTCTTTCACCACAGATCTAGGAATTCAGATTTTACATTCCTTTATTCATTAAGGAAAACGACCGCTTTTTGGACGTGATTATGCTCAAAAAGGCAATATTTAGCAAACCCCTATATGGCATCATCACCCTTCCCTCTCTACTCAGCCTGACATATGGAGCCCTGTATGTGTTTATTTAAGAGTTAGAGTTTAGAGTTGAAGGAGTGCCGAATTACCCAGGCGGCGAAGCAGACCAACGAGTGAGAAACCAGCTCGTCTGCATACCAGCAAACAAGCCTTCACACCTGCGTGCGTCATATGGGATCCTGCAAACTACTTCGATGACCCGACGCTATGACGATGATCGACGCCAATCAACGCCATTGGACCACGCACCTGTTACGCAACTAGAGGAGCTGTGATTGGGGCGCGCAACATCCCCCGTCTCCTGATTCGTTCCTACACCATCATTGCATAGTATATAATACCCGAGTAGTGGGCATTCAAATCAGTCTCATTTGGAGTTGGGAAGGTGAACTTGCAGCTGGAGGAAGACGGGGTGAAGTATTATAATGGGATTGTGACTGTCAGTCAGATTATATAAGTGTGTGTTAAGTGTGTTCGGTGTAAACACTTACGTTATGTTGGTTAGTGAGATATGTGATTGGGAATTAACGTTAACGCTACTATTATGTACTTAACTATTTTAGTAGACTGAGTTGTGGACTAAAGCAACTCTTTAAGTAATTGGGTTATGATAAAAGTAATACTATTGTTTTATATTAATACTTACGAGTTCTTTCATTTTCTTTTAATTAAGCTTACATTGCTGGTAAGAACAAGAACGGTGATACTATTGTTTCATATTAGTAATATCGCCTTAGACTAACATGGCTGTTTTAATGTTACTTCTAGTGATTTCCTAAGCTGAAGAAAATTATTTTAGCTTCAAAATATTATTTGAGTGAGACCTGAATCGAATCTATGAAGCGATCCTGTAACTTAATTTACTCATAATCAAACCTCAATGTTACGTGCTTAAGAAAATACATTTAGGTAATTATTAAATATATATCTAACTTTTATGTGACTTTGATATTAATCCTGATAATAATAATATAATACTATTAACGTAAGACAAGAACCAAGAACAATAACTACTGTACATTAAATATAAATAAAAGGACATGATATAAGAAAACTATCTATTCATTTCAAAAAGGGTAAGAGACAGAAATATTCTTACCTTAATATTTATCTTTCAAGACTTGATATATAATTAATAGTCTTTCTTTAGATATAACTTATTCGGTTCATAACCATAGCCTACTTAGCTTCGGTTAAATAATAATTATCTATAAATACTACATGACTTTAATTAGTTTCAGTATTTTTCCATAATTAAAGAGTATCAGTCAATAAAGGATACCAAGTCCTAAGATCCAAAAGGAAAGGAAGCAACAACAGGAAATAATTTTATTAGATTTTACTTTTGTTTTGCCTTCAGCTGACTGATACCTTAATATATATCTCTCTGTGCTATCTAGATTCATCAAGTTAACCATTTGAGGATCAAGATACGTAACAGAAGAGTGGCGACCTCACCAGGATCCATTTCTTACAGTTTCACTCAGTTTCATTACCGTTTCACTACTTAAAAATCAAATATTAATCATGCCTGATCTAATTAATGACGAAGATGCTCGAGTTTTCATAGAATCAGACTCCACAGCCCCTGATATTGACCGTCTGTCAAAATCCGAACTGAAAGTGCTTGCCTCACATCTGCAGTTACCTGTCTCAAACATGTCCAAAGTAGAGGTGGCTCAGACCATAAAAACCCACCTGTTCCCTGTAGAAGGCGGGGAGGGAGACGGAGCAGTTGGTGGGATCCCGAGTAAACCTAGCCAACTTGATAAACAATTGCCACCTGGTTTTACCGTTGATCAATTATTCGAACTAGAACAAACCAGAGCAAATACCGAACTATCCAGAATAAAAGTCGAACAAGTCAGAGCAACGACCGAACAATATCAATATCAAATAGCTCAACTAAATGTCGATACAAATGCTCCCTTAATTGCTCTCCCTCTTGGATTGAGTATGACCAGTGTCATTCCACCTTTCACTGAGGATAATGTGCAGGATTTCTTTGTTTTGTTTGAGAAAGTTGCTGGAGGTATAAGGTGGACAAGAGATCAATGGCCTTTTATGTTGCAAACCATTTTGACAGGGCAGGCTCGAGCCACGTATTTGTCAAAAGTAGCAGACGTTAGGCAGGATTATGATAATCTCAAAGAAGCTATCCTAAAAACATATCAATTACAGCCTGAGGCTTACAGGCAATCTTTCCGTAAAAACCAGAAGAAAGTAGAAGAAACCGATAAGGTATTTGCCAGGACCATGACTAAAACTTTCAATCATTGGGTCAAGAATAAGAAAGTCACAAGCTAGAACGATCTGAAGGAGTTGGTCCTGTTAGAAAATTTCCTATGGAAAATTTATTCTTCTGTAGCCTATCATTTGAGGGGGAAAAAGGTAGATTGTCTTGCCGACGCTGCTGACATGGCTGACACATACGTGCTCAACAACAAATTTCGTGGAAAGAAGCCCTACGATAATTCTAGTTCTAATTTTAAGTATCCCAATCACAAATCTGACAGACCCAGTCACAAGCCTGTAACGTCTTCCCCAGCTAGCCAAAATAGAATTGTTCCCCCAACTAAAAATGCGACTCAGGGCAATGGTAACAGAGGTGGGGCCCAAAGTAATAGTAAAGCTCAAAGAGGGAACGTTCCCGTATCCCCTAAAGTATGTACTTTTTGTGGCAAGAGAGGCCACCTAGCTTATCAGTGCTGGGCCAAGGAGAGAACAGATAGATCGGGGCAGACAGTTGCCGCCGTATCTCAAACTCCATATGTGCCTTTAATGCAGGACTCCCGACAGAAGGAGTACCTAGCACCAAAAGTTCATTTAATGCAGGACTCTCGACAGAAGGAGTACCTAGCAGCTAACGTAAACCATCTAGACAGGGGTGTAGTAGCATGCGTAGTGCAACCCACTAGGGTTAAGCCAATAATAATTTCACCATCAGTGCAGGACAGTTACCGTCCCTTTATTTCATCTGGCAACGTGAGTTTAAACGGTTGCATGCATGAGGTAAAAATTCTGAGAGACACAGGTTCTACTAGCACCCTCATGGTGAATCCTTACACTGAGTGCCCACCTGGCGAACCAGTTATAATGAGAGGTGCTGGAGGCCAATTTTATGCATACTAGGTAAAAGGCGAAATTGAATGTGAGTTACTACAGGGAGAGGCCACCATAGCTTTGTGTAGGTCCCAAGATATCCCTGTGCCTGGGGTAACACTCCTTTGGGGAATGATGTAGCAGGTGAGAAGGTCCGACCAGACCCCATTTTGTCACTTTCCCCTGTTAACGAGCCACTAACCGGTGAGCTCGAAAAGGAGATGCCAACAGTTTTCCCTGTGTGTGCTGTCACACGTTCAATGTCTCAAGTAGCAGTTCCCTCAGACAGAAATGTACCGAATGTAAGAGTTGATGAAAGGGATGAAGAGAGTGTGAATGACGCTCCAACTGTGCCTGATGATGTGACTGAGGTGGATTTATCTGACACCTTTATGGCTCATCTTGACCCTAACGATGACCATGAAACCCCTCCAAATTGTCCTAGTGGCCTGGTAGAGCTACAGAGAGATGATAGAGAATGCAAGGAGTTAGCTGCCAGGGCCGTGAGTGAAGAGGAATGTGTGAAGGAGGGTGGTGAATGTTTCTACCTCAAAGGAGGAGTATTGTGGCGTAGATGGAAACAGCCACACAGACCAATCGATGACGTGGCCTGGGACGTCCATCAAGTAGTAGTCCCCAAACCTTGTCATAGAGATATCTTGGAAATGGCACATTGTATACCATTGGCAGGACACCTAGGTGTGAGAAAAACTCTAAACAGAATCAGAGCCCACTTTCACTGGCCAGGAATGCGTGCAAAAGTAGTGGAGTTTTGTAGAGTGTGTCACACTTGCCAGATGACAGGAAAACCCAATCAGAAGGTGCCTGTACATCCTCTGGTGCCCTTGCCCGTCTTCGAGAATCGGGTGGTAGTGGACATTGGAGGCCCATTGCCTAAGACTTCCCAAGGTAACAATTATTTATTAACTATTATGGACATGGCAACTCGCTACCCAGAGGCTATACCCTTAAGGACTACCTCTGCTCCAACTGTCATCAAGGAACTGCTCAAATTGTTCACCAGAATGGGTTTCCCCCATGAGGTGCAAAGTGATCAAGGAACTAATTTTATCTCTAACATTTTTCAGCAGTCCCTGAAGGAGTTGGGTATCGAGCATGTTAAGCCGAGCACCAACCACCCAGAGAGTCAATGGGTTCTCGAACGCTTTCATCAAATCTTGAAAGCCATGTTGCGTAAATATTGTACAGAGACCGGAGTTGAGTGGGATAAGGGGGTACCCTTTCTTTTATTTGCTACTCGTGAGGTTCCAACTGAATCTCTGGGTTTTTCCCCTAATGAGCTAGTTTTCGGTCACCAGGTAAGAGGTCCTTTGCAACTATTGCAGGATAGCCTAGTTGGCCAGGAGGGGAACCAAAACCTCCTCAAGTATGTTTCAGATTTCAAAACCCGGTTGAAATCCTCATGTGAGTTTGCAGCTCAAATCTTGACAGTGGCTAAAAGCTCCATGAAGAATTGGTATGACAGAAAAGCCCGTAAGAGGGAGTTTCAGCCCGGTGATGAGGTTTTGGTCCTGCTCCCCCTTTTTGGCCAACCTTTATCTGCCAAGTTCAGGGGCCCATATAAGATTATTCAGAGGGTGAGCATTACCGATTATCTAGTAACTACCCCAGACAGGAGAAAGCCCACGCAAGTATTCCATATAAATATGTTGAAACCCTACCATAGGTCTCCAGATTCTCCCACTGTGGCAGTGAATGTCAGGACCTGTGGACAGCCTGGTGCGGACGAAGTCTTCAGTTCTCTTACTGACCCGCAACAGACTGTTCCAGAGCCTGAAGGTATCCATGCACACTTTGACTTGTCATGTAGCCTATCCAACTTTAAGTATAACTCAGTAGCTTGGCGTGAATTACCATCTAAACTATGTCATCTTCCCTCTGATCAAGCGAACCAACTAATCTCTGTTTTATCTCAGTCTCCCAGTGTGTTCCGTGATACTCCAGGGCTCACTTCTTTGGGCGTGCACGACATCGACGTAGGGGATGCAACTCCCATTAAACTATCCCCCTACCGTGTCTTGCCACAACGCAGGAGTATACTGCAGGTCGAGCTTGACTTCATGTTGTCAAACGAGCTGATCACTAAGGTCTTAAGCCAGTGGAGTAGTCCGGTCATACTTGTGTCAAAGCCAGACGGGAGCCTTAGGTTATGTATGGACTATAGGCAAGTTAATGCTGTCACAAAGAACAATACCTACCCACTGCCACGGATCGATGACTGCATTGACCAGATTGGTACAGCCACCTATATCAGCAAGATTGACTTAATGAAGGGATATTGGCAAGTAGCTCTCACCCCTAGAGTGAGGGAAATATCATGCTTTGTAGTCAATAATCAAGCCTTCTGCTGTAACGTAATGCCCTACGGCTTGAAAACGCTCCAGCTACATTCCAATGCCTCATGAATTTGGTGACTGAAGGGGTACCTGGATGCGTTGTCTACATCGATGATATTCTTATCTTTTCACAGTCATGGGAGGAGCATCTTTACCAACTTAGATTGCTGTTCTTAAAGCTTGCTGATGCCAATCTGATGCTTAATCTTAAGAAATGCACCTTTGTAAAGAGTACGGTCCAGTATCTAGGATATACGGTAGGTCAGGGGCAGGTTGCACCTCCTCAAGCAAAGGTAGAGTCTATTCTAGAATTCCCAACTCCGAGCACTAAGAAACATATCCAAACGTACCTAGGAATGATTGGTTATTATAGGCGTTTCATCTTAAACTTTTCTAGGTTAACAGCTCCCCTGACAGATCTTCTCCGTAAGGATGAAAGTTTGAGTGGTCCTCCGAATGCTGAGGAGGCCTTTAATGCTACCAAATAATATCAATATTTATCCTGTACTCCGAGCTCCTGATTTTAACAGATCTTTTTCCCTAGCAATACCGGGGTTGGTGCAGTATTGCTACAGGAAGTCGACTGTGAAGTATTGCATCCTGTGTTCTATTTTAGTAAAAAATTAAATTCTGCTCAACGTAACTATTCAGTCATTGAGAAGGAGCTGTTAGCATTAATTTTATCCCTTCAATACTTTGCTGTCTATGTGCAATCTGCCTCTGGTGCCATCACTGTGTATACTGACCATCACCCCTTAAAATGTTTGCATAAGTTCCAAAATAAAAACCAACGACTGACCAGGTGGAGTTTGTTGCTGCAGGAATACTCCCTGGATGTTAAACATATTAAGGGGGTCCAGAACGAGCTAGCCGATTGCCTATCACGTATCTATTAAAGATTGCATTTACCAGGTTGGCCTCATACAGCAGTAAGATTAACTTAATGAGAGGGTTTTGGCAAGTAGCTCTCCCTTGTAGCGAGGTAAATATCATGCTTTAGTAGTGCGCTTTCAAACCTTCAGGTGTGAGATAATGCCTTGCAGTTCAAATAACGCTCCAGCTACGTTCCGGCTATGTTCTGATGTGGTACCTGGAGACGTTGCCTACTTTGTTCTGATGTGGTACCTGGAGACGTTGCCTACTTTGGGTGATATCCTTATTATATCCTCCTTATTATCTTGCTGTTGCCAATCTGGTGGTGAATCTATTTATGTATTACGTATATTATGTACTATACTCCTTAAACTCTTTTCTAGGGGGGAGGTCTGATATACGGAGCCCTGTATGTGTTTATTTAAGAGTTAGAGTTTAGAGTTGAAGGAGTGCCGAATTACCCAGGCGGCGAAGCAGACCAGCGAGCGAACCAGCGAGTGAGAAACCAGCTCGTCTGCATACCAGCAAACAAGCCTTCACACCTGCGTGCGTTATATGGGACCCTGCAAACTACTTCGATGACCCGACGCTATGACGATGATCGACGCCACTCAACGCCATTGGACCACGCACCTGTTACACAACTAGAGGAGCTGTGATTGGGGCGCGCACCATCCCCCGTCTTCTGATTCGTTCCTACACCATCATTGCATAGTATATAAGACCCGAGTAGTGGGCATTAAAATCAGTCTCATTTGGAGTTGGGAAGGTGAACTTGCAGCTGGAGGAAGACGGGGTGAAGTATTATAATGGGATTGTGACTGTCAGTAAGATTACATAAGGGTGTGTTAGGTGTGATCGGTGTAACCCCTTACGTTAGGTTGGTTAGTGAGATATTGTGATTGGGAATTAACGTTAACGCTACCTATTATGTACTTAACTATTTTAGTTGACTACTTGTGGACTAAAGCAACCTCTTAAGTAATTGGGTTATGATAAAAGTATACTATTGTTTTATATTAATACTACGCGTTCCTTTCATTTTCTTTTAATTAGCTTATATTGCTGGTAAGACAAGAACGGTGATACTATTGTTAAATATTAGTAATATCGCCTTAGACTAACATGGCTGTTTTAATGTTAATTCTAGTGATTTCCTAAGATGAAGACAATTCTTTTGGCTTCAAAATATTATTTTTGCTTTTCATATTATTTGAGTGAGACCTGAATCGAATCTATGAAGCGATCCTGTAACTTAATTACTCATAATCAAACCTCAAAAAGTACGTGGTTAAGAAATACATTTTATCTAATTATAAAATATATATCTAACTTTTTATGTGACTTTGATATTAATCCTGATAATAATATATATACTATTAACATAAGACAAGAACCAAGATATAACTGAACATAAATATATAAAGGACATATAAAAACTATCTATTAATTCATTTTCAAAAGGGGCAAGAGACAGAATATTCTTACCTTAATATTTATCTTTCAAGACTTGATATATAATTAATAGTCCTTCTTTTATGATACTAACTTATTCGGCTTTCATAACCCCTAGCTACTAAGCTGGTTTAATAATAATTCTTTATAATACTACATGACTTTTAATTGTTTTAGTATTTTTCCATAATTAAAGAGTATCAGTCAATCAAGGATACCAGTCTTTAAGATCCAAAAAGGAAGCAACAAAGGAAATAATTGTATTAGATTTACTTTGGTTTGCCTTCAGCTGACTGATACCTTAATATTAATTATCTCTGTGCTATCTAGATTCATCAAGCTAACCACTTGAGATCAGATTCCAGCAATCCTGGCGTCGCCATTCTTCTGTACTATCATCGCGAGTAGTTTTGCTCAGGGTCCCCATATGATCGCCCGAGGTGTGAAGGCTTGTTTGCTGGATGCAGACACATATACCTTACTATCTGGTTTCGCCACTCTTCGGTCTTGGGGTCAATCGCCGCATAATTCGGAACGCCTTCAACTCTTAATTCTAACTCTTAAATAATCACAGGGCTTGTGTCAGACCTCCCCCCTAGGACGAGGGTTTAAGAGTATAGTACATAATATACATAATACAGAAATAGATTCACCAGATTGGCATCAGCAAGATTAAAATGAGGATTATCCATAAGGATATCACCCAAAGTAGGCAACGTCTCCAGGTAAGAACAACTGCCGGTCAACGTGCTGGAGGTTATTCGAACTGCCCAAAGCATTATCCCACAGCTAAGGCCATTGCAAGCGCACTACTTAGCAGATATTTACCTCGCACAGGGAGAGCTAATTGCCACCTCTCATTTCAGGTAATCTTACTGCTGTATGAGTCCCAACTGGTAATGCACCATCTTAATAGGATTACGTGACATTAGGATCATTGGCTAGCACGTTCAGGACCCCTTCTATGTTTAACATCAGGGAGTATTCCTGCTCGAACAAACTCCACCCCATGGTCAGTCTTTGGTTGTCATTATTTTGGAAACTTATGCAAATACCATTTCTAAGGGGTGATGTCGTCATTATTACAGTGATGGCATACTGCAGATTGCACATAGACAGCAAAAGTATTCGTAGGGCATAAAATCTTAATGTCACTAAACAGCTCCTTCTCATGACTGAATAGTTACGTTGAGCAGAAATTAATTTTTTACTATAAAATAGCACAGGATCTGCAACTTCCCTCTCACAGTCGTCTTGGTCCCCTGTAGCAATATCTTGCACCAACCCCGTATTTGCTGACGGAAAAAAGATCTGTTAAAATCAGGACTCGGAGTACAGGATTACTTTTCGATAAAAACTTGGAATGTAGCATTAAAGGCCCTCCTCACATTCGGAAGACACTCAAACTTCACTCTTTACGGAGAAGATCTGTCAGGGGAGCGTCTTAACCTAGAAAAGTTTAAGATCGAAACGCCTATAATAACCCAATCATTCCTAGGTCACCTTTTTGGATATGTTTCTTAGTGCTAGGAGTTGGGAAATCTAGCTAGACTCTAACCTTCTGCTTGAGGAGTGCAACTGCCCCTGACCTACCATATTAGTCTAGATACTGGACCGTCTTTAGAAAGGTGCAATGCTCTTAAGATTAACCACCAGTTGGCATCAGCAAGACCCTTGAAGAACAGCACTCCTAAGTTGGTAAGATGCTCCTCTCCATGACCTGAAATTGAGAATTATCTCGCGAGACAACGCATCCCGTACCCCTTCATCACCAAACTTTCATGAGGCGGCTGGAATGGTCCAGTCTCAAGCCGTAGCGGCATACGTTACAGTCCAAGACAGGCTTGATTATTGACTCAAAGCATGATATTTCCCTCGCTCTAGGGGTGAGAGCTACTCTTGCCAATATCCCTTCCTCCTTTTCAAGCTCTTTGTATAGGTGGCTCCTGTAATTTCTCCTCTCCTTGGTCCCAGGTCAAACTTGCTCTCTCGATCCCCTCTGGGTAGTATTTCCTCCTTTCTCACTGGCTTTAGATAGAGTGGGTATCAGAAAAAAAAAAGCTATGCAAGCTTTTCTGGTGAGAATGTGACCGCTTAATTGGATGCCCTATGTGATATCACATAACCTATGGTCCCCTGTGGACTTTGAACCAGTTAATGTCGTATCCCACCTGGTGTTAAGGCTCTGCTGATATCTTTGCAGTATACAGCTTTCACAAATTCCTTCTCGTTCAGTGTTAGACCGTAGGGGGATGTTGTTTAAATGGTTGGGTTGTCCTCCTGTCATTGCTCTGGCACAAAGAAGTGTACGAGTATCACGGAAAACACCTGAGACTTAAACCATGATTCTGTTTTTTGTTCGCTTCGATCAGAGGGAAGCATGCTCGGTGACGCCTGCAGCTCTCAGCAGAACGCCATGGTGGGCTCACGCTCGCACTTGCACTTGCTAGCACACTCGCTGGGGGCAAGGTATTTTGACTAGAGTCTATCTACAATGTTTTCTTCTTTTCATAGTGTTCGTGTTGTTACAGACAGTTCCGTGGAGGTCTCTTTTATTTCGTCTGTGACAACGGGAAGCATTTTATATCATGAGTTGAACATAGGATGCATTGTATATAGTTAGGGAGAGAGAATATATAGGCAGTGGGGTGGTAGTGTGTGCGTGCGTATACATGTGCTGCCTCCCCCCTCGCTTTGTAGGCTCGCGTGCGTGCCGTCTCGCGCCTCTTGATTGGCTGTGGTTCCTGGCGCCTTCTGCAGCCCTGCTGCCTGGTGACGTGGCAGCCTGTCATTGGCTGACCACCATGCCTTTGTGTGTGATCCTGGAGGGGTCCCGAGGAGTTCCACCCTCAGAGCTTTCCTGACTAGCATACCCTTCACATGTCCCTTGCCCCCCTGTCTCCCGACTTCTAACCTATAGAGCACTTTCTCTCTCTCTCAACTTGTACCTCTCATTCTTCTACTCTATTTAATATCATAACTTCCCTTTGGTTCTGCACGATTTCATATATCGGCCATCGTATTATATGCTGAAGCTCTCAGATAACACATGTTTAGTTAGGCATTTTGGAAGGGTTACCAATTTTGTCTGTAGAGGTTGACACACTCATGGTGTCTCCCTTCCTGTATCTTGGTGGTCTGCTGGGGGATTTAATGCTAGACTGGGATAAGGCTACTGGTGTTGTGATTTCCATGTGTACTAGGTTTTGTTGAACCTGTACAATCGCAACGGAGACGTGGGAAGCCTAGGTGGTCTTTCTGACTGTGTACCTTGTGAGTTTAGCACTGTGTTGCGAGTGAGGGCTTTTGCCTCTGCCACCCAACACTGTGCTAATTCGTTTGCTTTGACGTTGAGAAGGTCGCCAGGAGAAAACCAGATACTAGCGATCTGGATCTCTCAAGAGAGCACCCCGTCAATTAACGAATCTTGGCCGCACAGCCTTAAGGACTTCGCTAGGCTACGAGCCGCTTGCTCAGCCATTGTTTCCTAGCCTACTACATCCCAGCTAGACTTTATTCGCCTAGCAGACACCAGATTTAGATTATAAACTCTTTCTGTTATGTATGCATTATTATTCACGGCATTTATTAGTCTAGGTTGTTGTTGAGTTGCACAACCCTAGTAGGCTGTTTCGTTGATGAGGAAGTACTTCTTTTGCTGTTTGAGTTCCTACTATTGCGCAGTTATTATTATTCCCGTGCCAGTTAACCCTATATGTCCTTACAACTGTCATATCCTGTTCCTGCTTTATACTACAGTTCAAAATCCGATACGATCATCTTACCCCAGCATCAGACTTTCTTCAGAAGATTCCTGCTCGATGCTTTGGGACTTTCGTTCACTTTTTTTAGTATAGGAGTGACAGCTCATTATTGTTTAGAGAAACTTTAAATATACCTTCTTCTAGTTTGCATTAAATCATTGCAGTGATTTAATTAAGATCTCTATCTTTTCCTAATATACCTTATTACCGTAATTGTATGTTGTTGTGATCAGGCTGTATCAGAGATCATCAGCCTGTAGTAGTAGTGCACTTATACTGAGTTATAGGATACCCCGTTATCGCAGATTTAACTCTGGAGGGTATAGGTGTGTTTTGTGCGCCGGCATTATAAGTTCAGGGGTTGGATCTAGTGTTACCGTTGTGGCTGTGTGCTTTCCTAGTCCAATGATTAAGAGCCCTTGTTTTATACGAGCCCCGGTCGTAACAGATGACATAGATGGTAATTCCCCCCAAGCTACTGAGTTATACTGAAAGTTGGATAGGCTACATGACAAAGTCAAAGTCTGCATGGATATCTTCAGGCTCTGGAACAGTCTGTGAAAGTCCTGAGGCGATATTCAGTCTGGAAGCATATTATTGTTCTACTTGTTTCAAACTTTCACGAGTCGCAGATCGCGTAGCGTCGTAGGAAATGCATTATGGTTTTCATACATTTTTTTACTAGTCAAACCATGCATTTTTTGTATAAATATTACCTTCGAAGATATTTTCCCTGGCAGTATCTGCTATCCCTACCCTAGTAACAGCTCGGGTGTAGCGACACGAGGGAGAGAGAGAGGCAGTGTGCTTTGAGCGGCGAGTGAGGTAGTGTGCGGCTGGCCGGCCCGGTTGCCAGCCCTCTCCTGGCTTATCAGATCAGATGATGTATTAAGGGATAAGCCTTTACAACAGCACCTCGTATCTACATTCTACTTTTCTTATTTTTCTGAAGAGTGTAGAGAGGGCAGATGGAGAGAGAGGAATCTGTTGGAGTGGCTTTGTTATGTGTGTTTAGTCTGTATACGCCGTCAGGATGTCCCCTGACTGGGTGCGAGCATGTGAAACATGCTAGGACGTACTACCACACCCACTAAATGTCCGCCGTGGCAAGCAAATCACATTTACACCTATAATTAACAATGAAAGAGTATATTTTATCAATAAGCCGTGTTATTTATGTTCGATATTACTGATAAAACGAAGCCCTAAAAGTATTAATGTCGAACGTCTTTTATTTTGTTTAAATATTTGGCCCTAAGACAAACGATTATTTTGCCTCTTCATTTGTTATATTTCGTTGAGGCCAACCTAAGACTAATATGTAGTACATTATCAAGAAGGACATTCTAATACTGTTACTAATTCGACTCTCATAGGTCCTTCCCAATCTGAATAAGGTTAACCCCTTCAGACATATATGATGCAGAGGTTGCCAGATTAGCAATAAGAAATAGAGTTCTCTCACTCTTATAATTACCTCTCCAAAATTAGTTTTCTGCCCACATCTAACTCAAAGACAACTGCAGAGGTTGAAGTAACTAAAATAAAGGTTTGTAAAAAACCCTGATGGTAATAAAGGCTTTAAAGTATCCCTAATAGGCTCAAAATTGCGTCATATGTCAGAGAGGGTTAAGGATAATACGGAATGTACACACATCCATTGACTCGATTATTATGAAAACAGTTGGCTTGTTTAATCTCTATGATGTTGTACCGCTAATATAGATAACATACCCGTAATTGAACTGGTAACCTTTAACACCTTACGAGCGGCCTATGCGGTTTATTTGTATGTACCGCCCAGCGGGGTGTTTTTAGCCAAAATAGGGCTGTTTACGTGATCATTTTCATGCCTAAATAAGACCCAGAACGTAAAACAAGTATCTATCCCTGAAAGGGCATAAACAGAGCTTTCGAATGACACCATAACGATCCTTTTATGATGGCTAGTTTTCTTGCAATAATCGTGCAACGCGAGTGCAAAAAGCATGTAATTAGGCACTTTCCCCATACAATTCCGTATATAGCGAGTGAGAGAGGGAGGATGAGGTGGGATTAGTGTCAGTAGGTTCGCGCCGCGGTTGGTCTGGAGCAGTCATACGCTCGCTACTCTCTCCTGCCACCAATTGTCTCCCGCAATCTCCCCTCTCTCAGCAACATTACGTGCTGAAATTGCCACACACGACCCTATGGTCGAGCACCGCCACATAGTCCAGCTTTATTTAACTCGACTTATGTTGCTCGCCGACAGTTAAGGGTTAATACAATGGTGTATGTATTTTAAATAACGTTAATTCACTTTATTCGGATTACGGAAAATTAGTGTCCTCTTCCTCAAAAGACAATAACCCTATAACGTTACTCATATAGCATCATGCTGTAGGTGCTAACACAACATAGCAGTGATCACTGTGCGTATTAAGCTGAAGTATAATATCATGCTTACATTTTGCTTAACAGGACCAGGATTAAATCCCCAGGTGGTGACAGGTGAATATATTTTGGTATTCAAATATTATTACATTGATAATCGATCTAGTTCTATAACATATTTTTCTTATAACATCTCCAACACATTTAATAATACTCCCCAACATATGATTCAATGCTTACATACAGTATAGCCTATGTGATAGACCGGTCATCAGTATATACAATTTGCACTACACATTACATTTTATATATTTAAATAGTTGTCAATAACACTAAATATCATGTATAAAGATATTATTGTAATATGTAACCCCGTGGTGATCCTAGTCAATACATTCTGAGCTTGGTGAATTATTCTGCATGTATTAGTAAAGCTCAAGGACTGAACCACACAGGTATTTAATAATGTGTTGAAACAGTTTGATCATCTCCTGAGATGTGTTGTATAGTTTCAGGATCATTTCATTACTGCATTCAATATGTTTGTAGTTTGATATAATTAAATGCGTTAAATTCGATGCTAATACAAATTTTAATGTTATGCCGGGTTGTAATCCAACTCGCTTCGATATATCTTCTATGTCAATCCAGGTTTCGGATATTTAGAATTGGAATATGCTCAACAGGAACACATCTAGCTTTATGAATATGATTAATTGTTTACTCAATCGGTCTATCAACAACACAATAAACACACAGTATAGATTACAACTGCAATTTATTGTTATAACATACAAAGGAGTACAAAGGAAATCAAGCAACAACAGATCTAGTGACCCTTCTAGGTTGCTTGTCCTCCAAAACACTGAGGATCAAGTGTCCAAACAGTGGGTTAGAGTGGGTAAGGGAACATTGGAAAGGGAATTACTGCCCTGGAACTAATGTCCGTGGCAGGATTAGGAAGTTAGTAGGGGACAGATGGGTTAGTAACTGAGGGGGGGGATACAATAAAGTTATTCATTTACAAACGCAGTCAGTCGCGGGTTTGATGCGAGATATTTGTCTAGGCGGAGTTTAAATGAATCAACGGTGATGCAGCCTATAACGTTTCGGGGAAGCCCATTCCACACGTTGACAACTCGATTGAAGAAGAAATTCTTAGATTCGTGTGAGTTAAAAGATTTACCAATAATCTTTGCAACCGTTTCCCCGCGTGTAATTAGAGTGGTCGATAGTGAAGTACTTAACTACAGTTCATATTGTCGATGCCTTTTGATGATTTTGAACACCTTGAAATTAAGTCACCTCTTAATCTGCGCTGGGTTAAAGGAAAATAGATTTAATTCTCTAAGACGCTCTTCGTATGGTTTGTTCTTTAGGCTAGGTATCATTTTGGGTAACTCTACGCTGAACTCGTTTCTAGCTTGTTTATATCTTTTTGGTAATATTGGGCACCAGGATTGAACGCAGTATTCCAGAAGAGGGCGGACTAAGGAATTGTAAAAGGTTAGGATAACTTCTTTGGATTTATGCTCAAATGACCTGCCTATAAAGCCAATTATTTTGTTTGCCTTCTTAACAACTTCTGAACATTGTTGACTACGTTTTAGGTTTCTTGATATTTTTACTCTCAGATCAGTTTCTCTGTTTACATTTTTAAGCTGAGTGCCATTCATCGAATAGTTTGCTTTCTCATTTAGGTATCCGATATGTAGCACTTTCCATTTATCCGCATTGAAACTCATTTGCCAAATTTGGGCCCAACATGACAATTTATCTAGATTGTGTTGCATATCGTCAACTTGTTCTTTTGAGAGTACGCTATTTGCAATTTTTGTATCGTCAGGAAATTTTGAGATTGTACAGGTGAGACCCTCATCTATGTCATTGATGTAAATTAGAAAGAGAATTGGTCCTAGTACCGATCCCTCGGGTACCCCGCTACTTACATTGGTCCATTTAGATGCCTTACCGTTTATGACTACTCTTTGCTTTCTGTCGCTGAGCCAATTTTCTATCCATTTCAACACACCGTCTTGTATTCCATGCACTTTTAGTTTTAGCAGTAAACGTTTGTGGGGAACTTTGTCAAAGGCCTTTTGATAATCAAGGTATATAATATCTACAGCTTTACTCTCATCGTAGAGGTTGAGGATATCGTGGAAGAAGTCTAAGAAGTTTGTTAAACAGGAACGTTTTTTACGAAAGCCGTGTTGAGTATCTTTAAGTGATTTACGAGTTACATGTAGATACATGTATGGGGTATCAAAATTTCTACTATATAGAGTAGCATTCTAATATATAATGTGTCTTGTAGAGAGTTGACTGTTTTACTCTCTAATGAAATATGGTTGTCACTCACAAAGTAAATTAAATTAGGAAATACACAATTATATGAAATATACACACAAACAATAAACATTGACAACAATATATATGCGGGCCAAGTGTATAACGCGAGGTATAATAATAATCACAAGGTAAGGCAACTGAGGCCGATCACTCAGTTGCGCGTAAGGTTGCTCGGTGGCCAAAAACAATTAGGGTCGCGTTCAGATGAGCCCACAAAGGTACCGTTCTCGGGGGTACAGGTCAGTTGGACTGCAGTAACTGGGAATACTATTTTATTTTAATGCGATGTTAAATCGGGGAAGGAAGATATGAACTTCACTTTAGGTTAGAAGGAAAGATAGTTTAAATCTGAATTTAACTATCTAAGAGTTATTGCGAATAATCTCACACACGATACACGAAAAATAATACTCGATCGTAGATGAGGTCAAATTACACGCAGTAAGGAAATCAGATTCACAGTAAATATAGTGACTGAATTGGAATATTATAATAAATATAATTTAGAATAGATTGGAATAAATTAACCAACTACTGAAGAAACGCAGAACGGAGTAGCGCTGTATTATAGCTTAAAATGAGCTACAATGAATGGAAATACAAAACAAAGTTGTACTTATGAAAGACCCAAATATGAGGGCATAAAAGGAGGTTTGAATAAATTAACATATTCCTGAAAGAACGCAGAACTTAGTAGCGCTGTATTATAACTTAAACAATTGTTATAATGAATTAATTACCGAACGAAGCAGTAATATAATAAATAGCCAAAAGGTAGGTTTAAGGGGACCGGCCGCTTTTTCCTCTTGAAGGTGTCAGTGAATTTCGTCTTAGTTCAATAATATTTGGAACACTTATAGGGGACCTAAACAGAGACAGATTCCTGTAATCCTAATTTTCTAGGGCAATTAGTTTTTGAGTTAGGTAAGAATTAGTGTGTAAATTTATATATATATTTTTTTTTTAAATCAAAGGAAAATACAATTTTTTTTGTATGATTGTTTTATTCTATGGAGGGTACTCACAATAGGTTGAATTTCAAATGACCATCTCTATTTTTTCTATTTTGCATCTAATCGTGGAATGAGGGTGTTTACAATTAGGTACAAATTAGCTGACACGTGTCTCGGGGTCCTGTGTCGAAATGGGAAAGAAATAAAAAAAAGTGAAACGCAGGGTTGTAGGGAATTTTATGCCCTTTTCAATGACACCAGAATCACTGTTGTAGCATGTTTGCTTACTTTATGGTTGCGCCAACTAGCTCGCTATCTTACGTAAGGTAATAGAGCCGTGGTGGTCGAGTGGTGAGCACGCTCACGTGTGAATCTGCAAGACCCGGGATCGAATCCCTCCTGTATAATTTTCCTTTTCAAGGAGATATGTCGCTCTTGTCTACTGGTTCACCATACCCCCAATTTACCTCCTTACATTATACATCTCACTTGTTCACATAATTGTAGCCTATCCCCGTGCCCCGACGCACCGTCTATTATTAGTGGTTTATGATTAATGCTAAAAGTATGCCAACCCCCTCCCCCCACCCTCTGTCTCTTAGAAACTTACTATTAACCCTTTCACGCATTTATGACGCAGAGGTTGCCAGATTAGCACTAAGAAATACAGTTCTCTCACTTCTATAATTACCTCTCCAAAATTAGTTTTCTGCCCACAGCTAACTCAAAGACAACTGCAGAGGTTGAAGTAACTAAACTAAAGGTTTCTAAATATCCCTGATGGTAACAAAGGTTTTAAAGTATCCCCAATAGGCTCAAAATTGCGGCATATGTCGGAGAGGGTTAATAATACAGGTGTTATCTATTTGGGCTAAGAATCTTAACTTGTGTGTGTATGTGTTTATATAAACAAAAATAACAAAGGAAGGGGAAAAAGAAACGCTAATCAAAGATGGACCATATGCCTATAGGCTCCCTCCATTCACAAAATGTTTGTAACAATTGTATTTAAACTATTGTAGGCTGTAAGTTTATGGAAAGCAATCCAAGAAAGTGAATTCCAAAGAGTCAAAGCTCTGGGAGTAAATACATTTTGATAAACAGAAGTTCTAGATTGTGGAGGAGAGATTGTGAATTAATGGGCTTCCCAGATGCCCAGGAGGAAAGATGCGGAGAAGTGGTAATATTGAAGTAAGTTCCTTAGAACATTTACCATATAAATATTTATAGAGTAATACAAGGGATGCAAAATATCTCTATGAATAATGGGGAAACATCCTGCGTGGTACAGGGTTATTGGTTAATCTAATTGCTGTATTTACTGTTGTGTTATAAATAGAGAGAGAGAGATAGATAGCGGGAGTATTCCTTTCACCTTTTATAGTCATACCATTCACTCCATCATTGCATCCTTCTCTTCTTTGTTCTCACTTTAGTGTATAATCCTGATAATTAGCCCCATTCATCACCCCCACACCATCCATTAGTGTACCACGTAAAGACAGTGGTGGGATTTGCATAATATTAAAGACTGGGTGATTAATTACCCATTTCAGTTTGCAGGTGACGTCCTTTTAATCTTATTCTGGCTACTATTAGACGATTTTAGTCAGATTAGGAAGGACCTCTAATAATTAAAAGGCTTCAAACTATCTCAACTAAACCATTCAACTACCACAGATCTTTCCTAAGCTTCATAAAATCTTCTAAATATAACTACAATCAATAAACAAAGACCTTTCCCATACTGAAAGGGTTAATCGTGATGATAAACAAATACAGGAAGAAGGAACATGTGATCGATGAAAATAAATTAACTAGTAATGGGGATATGCTATCAGAACGGTCGAGGATTTGTTAAACGTTAAGGAAATGTAATATATATACATAAGGATTATTTTGAGTCATGTGG